>RPOG01000416.1:361535-377614 GCA_008086565.1 Thalassoma bifasciatum | reverse complement strand
ATCATCAACTTCAAGATGTTTCATGTCAGACATAACACATCCACAACATCACTTCTACACCTTGTCATCTACATCTGGGTGAAATTTGAGCTTTTGAGGTAAAACCATGTAGGAATTAGAGAGTTTTTAAGTCTCAGGTGAGCAAATACAGCAGATGCGTCCCCGTTTTTCACCGTCTAAGCTGACGACTTAGCATAAACAAAACAGCTTTATCGGTCCTTCGATTCTTCTTTGTTGTCAAATTTGTTCTCTCTGTAAAAAGGTTCACCACAAATCCTGGAATTATAGCTCCCGCTCATGGATTGTACCACTGAAAATATGAAAATAAATTATTATGGACAATATAAAGGAGAGCTTTCAGACGACATAACTTGCTACAAATGGCTTCATGTGACTGAAGGCTATTAGTTACTGTATGTGTGGTTTACAGGGCCTACAGCCAATAAATGAGCCTGTTAGGGAGACCATTGGCTCCTGCTGTTCTGTGAAGCAGAGAGCACTTCCTGTATAAATCAGGCTCTCCTGGCATCAAACTCCAAGTATCGAAATGGGGACACTTCTGTCTTGTAGCCAGAAGTTTAGGGAAATAAAACACTCCTGGCTTTGCCTGATTCACGTTGAGGAGGAAATGCTATAAGACTGTGAAGCTGCTGTTATTGATGAGAACGGACACGACAGACAGTGGAGAACTAAGTGGTTTAAGGAGAGGCTCTTCACACCCAGCATCTTATTTTCATGGAGGGACGCTGAATTATGCGTCTATATGTTTGCTTTACTCTGGCCACTGTTCCTCTTAAATCATCCGTCGCCTGCATCCTGATTTCTAATAATGCCACTTGGATATTCAGCCACTTATTCCATCCTGCCTCATATGGGAACCTGAACTGCCTCTCCTTCCCCTGGATATTCAGTCAATAACCTGCTCATCTTATCCTAACTTGTATGGGCCTAACCTCCCTTGATCTTCCTGACGCAAGTACCTCAGAACAAACTGAGCTGCTACTTTGTCACTCTTCTCCTAAGTTCTGTTCCAGGTCGAGCTGATCCAGTTTCTCTTTTCTGTGTATTATGTAAATAAGAGATTGCATATTATCATTACTGTAATTATTACTGCTTCTATTATTGTCATTGTTATTATTTTTATTGCTACTGCTATCATTATACTATTATTATTTCTATTATTATATTATACTATTATTATTGCTATATTATTGTTGTTATTATTATACGATCACTGCTATTATTATATAATATATTATATATGATATATCATTATATTCCTGTTCCTATGCACATACAGAATCCCTCTCAGGTACACACAGCATACTTGAATACATCTTAAAGCTCTATTTATGTTTATCTTTCTTTCTTTTTATATATGGGTCAATGACGTGACGTCCCTTTTTTTGTGTCTGAGTGCAATATTTCCTTCCATCATGAATTGAGTATTTCATCACATGTATTTCTTTATTCTATGAAACCTGTGTTATTTGAACACATCTTTAAACTATTAAAATATAACATGTTTTTTTGTGTTTTGGTTCCTCAAACCCCCAAAATGTCAGGTGGTGCAACCGTCCTGACAAGTATCCACAGTAATTAAACTCTAANAAAGTTTGTAGATTTCTCTGAAATACTGATAAAAAAGGTTTTTTCACTTCATTGGTGACTGGAACAATTTCCATGTCAGGTGGTACAACCAATGTAATAATGTGAAATGTTATTTTAACATCAAATTATTTATCTTATTCACAAATAAAAGAAATGAAACACACAAAATGAAAATGTATGAGTCACTACAGACACTTGAGAGATACTTGCCAATAATTTCACACAGAAAAAATAACAGGAACATATAAATATATTTTCATATATTTGGTTGTACCACCTGACATTTTTGGGTGCTCAAATTAAAAATACTAAAAAATAATGAACCTAAAAACTTTGAAATGTTGATCAACTACTGAAATCTGTTAGAAAACATAATTCTTCACTCAGAAATATGTTTTTATCCGTTTTCAAAGAACTTTTAAAAAATACGTTTTTAGACCCTCTTTTTGTCATTGACCCATATATCTTGTATTTTTAATGGTGTTGACTCTTCTGATTGCCTATTGTGTATGTGTACAGTGCTGTGAATGTGATGGAGATGTCAATTAACCTGATGGACACACCTAAAGGGATCAATAAAAGTACTATGGATCGATCTATCTTCCACATAATCCAGCAGAAAGGACACAGCTGACTGTGAGCATCAGGGTTGTTGGTTCTGACCCTGATACTTTTTGTTTTTTTGTTAAATAATTGTGTTTCTGTGTCACAGCTCTCTTACCCTGAGTTGTCCTTGGAACCAGCGGTTCTTTATTGTGTCGTACAGGTAGATGTCGTTGTAGAAATCTCCCTCTAGAGACTCCTCCTCTTCCTCGTCACAAACGCCACCAAACAGCACTGATCGCCCTCCTGGTCCCACCCCGTAAGAAAACCCAGAGCGGGGGGGAGGTTTGTTCCCAGAGGGGTTTACTCTGGACCAGGACCATTTCTCTGACGGACACACAAACAGTCAAGAACGACGTCACTGAACATGAATATTTAACGCCTGTATGAGTCTTTAGCTACTGTCTCACATCTGTTAGCGCTTCGTACCTTGACCGTCTTTACCCTCCTGCTTCAGCACAAACATGTCAGAGTGGATGGTCCCCTTCTCCACGTCTTTTTTCACTCTCTAACACAAATCAAACACCATTACATCACAGACCACACCACGAACCATGAGTTTAGTGAAACACATTCACACACTCACCACTTTGGAGTAACCGCCGTAAATGATGACACCAACGCCGTCGGTTACAGAGGTGATCTGACAGGCTGACCGCGGGGAGGGGGGGAGCCCCTGTGGATGGAGGCGTGTCCACGAGTAGGTGTCCAAGGAGAAGGAGTAGACGTCGTTGAAGTAGATGAAATCTCTGCAGGATGGAGAGGTAAGAGGAAATGAGAATATTAGTTTAATCAAACTTATCATTAGCAAACCAGCTCCATCCAGAATCATCCAAACAGCAGAGACATTGTTTCTGTTTCCAAAGATAACAGGTCTAATCTTTTTCAACACTTGGAGCAGAGCTATGTGAGCAGAGTGGAGCAGGGAGGATTTCTGCTCCTCACTACCCACTGTGTCTGCCTCTGTCGCTCCCTGCTCCAAGTCCCACCATGCCGCTCTTCGCATTACCGCGCCACGCTCAACTAAGATTGCATCCCGCTCCACACTGTGCACACTCCAAAGACAGGTGGGTTAATATTTCACTGATCTTTGACTAAAGCCTTAGACTCAAAATAAGTGGGAGATAAAGTATTTGTTCCCAGATATTGCACTTTAATAGATATTATATGTTTCTATATCCTGAGTATTTATTTTCAGATGACTTTACTTTTTCTTTTTTACCGGAGTGCTACTGTAGCTCACTGTTGTGTTTTCAAAAGAGGTGCCTTTTTAGATCCCACAAGGAAATTGCATTCTCTTTCTTCTCCTATATTATCTCCATCTTCTGTTTTTACAGGAACAGTACACCTGTATGTTCTGTCACTTTCCTTTCAGAAATATTTATGTAACTCCAACAGCAGCTTAATTTTAAGTTGTATGTGGCTAGCTGGAAGACACAAATGCATTCTGGGACAGATTTGGGGATGCACCAGACCCTTGATGTGAGTGGAAACGAGTGAAAATGGAGTGGAAAGGCCCCCCCATTCATGAAAAAACAACCCCACTCTGTGCTCTTTTCAAAATTCGTCCACTTTCCTCGCTGCTCGCTCTCACCCCGCTCCTGTTACATGCTCTGCTTGGAACACCATCACATTACTGAATATGAACAGAATAAACCATGTTGAGAGTGAGAGAATTGTGCATAAATCGTAATTCAGGTGGAAGGTTTAGTTAATCCTGGTTTTAATTTTTGCCACAATCACCCAGCCCTAAGCCCTGGCTTAGACTTCATCAGCCTGTGCCGCAGATGCATCTGACAGAAGCAAAAGTGAAGTTAAATTAACCTAAAGTCAAACAAACTATAGTCACTGTTCAGAGCACTTCTCAAAAAGTCACTTTTACAAATAATTATCGTCACCCCTCTTTTCAGAACAAACTGACGCTGTTGTACCAACCAGGAATAAACTAAGCAGAGGAAGGAGGTCATTAAATGGTTACAAGAGCAGGTACAACACAGTCATGCAACTGCTGCGTGATGAGCAACCAACAGAGATGGGTGCGACACAATAAAAAATTAACAAAAAACAGCTTGTGTGTTTACCAAATAAACTTGGAAAAATTCCACAAAATTAATTAAAATCATGACACTGAGTTCACGTTGCAGACTAACAGCCCTCCCTCCAAAAAAAATAAAGAAAATATTAGTTGATGTACAAGTACTTAGTGTCTTAAATAGATAAGACCTAGGTTTTACGACTTAAATCGGTTTTCCACTGTTCGAAGGTGAGGACTTGAAATACGGTATTTAGGTTTTCACCAGATTCAAAAAGAGATAGTGTAGTTCAAAAACTTGTCATCCTAGAAACAAAAGAATTTTTTATGACCCCTTGTTGAATTAAAAAAAAAAAAACAATTGAGTTGGATTTTTATGATGATTAAAAATTGGCATGCTGATTCCAAAATTGCAGTCTTTTTTTTTTTGAGCTTGTCAAGTTTTCTCTCCACAGCTTACCCAGGAAAAAAGTGACCGCAATTTTTGATTCAGTGTGCCAATTTTAGTTTTAGTCAACATAACAATCTAACTCAACATTTTTTTTCCAAATTGTTCCCCAGTGTTATCATTCAGTAACAGTAGTTTTCCCTTTTTGGTAACTCATGTAACTGTTAAAAAAAAATCCTAGTGAGCTGANTTTTTTTTTTTTTCAATTGAGTTGGATTTTTATGATGATTAAAAATTGGCATGCTGATTCCAAAATTGCAGTCTTTTTTTTTTTGAGCTTGTCAAGTTTTCTCTCCACAGCTTACCCAGGAAAAAAGTGACCGCAATTTTTGATTCAGTGTGCCAATTTTAGTTTTAGTCAACATAACAATCTAACTCAACATTTTTTTTCCAAATTGTTCCCCAGTGTTATCATTCAGTAACAGTAGTTTTCCCTTTTTGGTAACTCATGTAACTGTTAAAAAAAAATCCTAGTGAGCTGAAAATGCTCCTGCAGGTGTTATTTTTCTAAGCATTACACAACTCATTCAGTGTATTATTCACCATATACACACATTTTTGAACATGCAGCTGAAATAAAATCATAAATTGAGAATATAGTGTTAATGAAAAAATAAATAATATACGATTAAAAGTGTGAAAACCATCAAAATCTACTGATATAAACACTCTAGTTCAAACTTTTAGAGCTCAGGCTGTGATTTGCAGGATGTTAAAAAGGAACAGGTGACACATCAGTCAGAGCTGCTGCCTCTCAGCTGTGTGTGTTTACCTGGTGCTCTCGTGGAATCCTCCAAACACCAGCAGCTGATTCTTACACAGGACCATCCTGTGGCCGCTGCGCCCTGATGGACCACCAGGAGCCCTGGAAACACAAAGAACTTAGTCCAACAAAGACAGAAAAGCTCATTGGTCACTACGACCTCCTGTACATAATTCTTTACATTTTTCCAGTGATCTAATACACATACTTAATATTCTCCCAGGTGTGTGTTGCAAGGTGCAGCACCCATAGGTCCTTGTAGTGGTAAAACTGTTCGCCGTTGGGGGAGGCAAACTCCCCTCCAAACACCCAGAGCTGACCCCCACCCTGGGGAGCCACCACCGCCTTTGGAAAGAAGAAAAAAGGAATCTGCAGCAACTGTGTGACGCTCTCATATCAACATGGAGAAAAACCTTTGAGGAGAGTGTCCAGAAAACTTGTTGACTCTATGACACCAAAGATTAAGACAGTTATGAAGGAAAAGGGGAGTGGGTCCAACCTGGTACTCGTGAGATGGACCTGATAAAAGTGAGTGTATGTGTCCGTTAGGATGTGTGCACGAAAAGAAGTTAGTCGTTTTTAGAAGTACCTGATGGGAGCAGCGTGGTGGAGGAGGGTTTGGAATTTCTGATTTCACCCAGCTTTTCTTCTTGATGTTGTAGAAAAATAGATCGTTGTAAAGATAAGTCTGCAAAGAGAAGATATTGAAGGTTTTAAAGAGGCTGAATTTATCCAGTGAAGACAGATTAGGATATAAGATACAAGAAAACTCTGTTATCGCATCAGCAGATAATAAGTAATAAAAAATGAAGTCAATACACCCAACATACACTCTCTACAGAGAGTAACTTTTTTAAAAGTACTGTATCTTTCGCACTATAAGGCGCACTTAAAATCCTTTTATATCAATTCTGGTTGTGCTAACTGACCTCGAACCAATTTTATGAGGTACACGGTGCTCAAAAATCTCTCCGAATTTTGGTAAGATACGAAGCTGCATCGCTGGATGAATTGTCGGAGCATGACAGTTACCGTCATATTCAGGCGCCTTGCGGAGTAACACATACTGTGCTTCTACATACGGGTACCGAAACATTATATCTGTGTATGTGGACCCCAAAAAGGCACTTTGAAGAGACATGCTTACGAAGTGGATTTCAAGCTCAAGGCTACCAATCACGCAGCAGAACATGGGAATAGAGCAGCTGTGAGAGAATTTAATAGTAATGAATGAAAAGTGAGTGTATTGTTTTATATTTCATGTGTTACAACTGAAAAAATGTTGAGAGTTATTGAAGTTAGTGAGTTATTCAATGAGTTGAATAAAGTTTGACTTATCCGACTGTTTTGTTTCAGTTAATGCGTCTTATAATCCGGTGCGCCTTATAGTGTGAAATTCTACAGTATTTTTGTCACCTTCTTCCCATTGTAGAATTCTCCTCCAAACAAGATGAGCTCATCTTTCTCAGGGTGGGTGGAGAATGAGGCACTAAGTCTGAAAAACATGGAAAAATATCCTTGACTATAACAAGCTTTTACACATAAACACAGGCTGTAACGTTAATGTAATATGACTGTGTTATTGTATCCTATCATAGTTACACTCTGGTAAGAACCCTCTTTTCATTGACTGAGTTTTAGGAATATTTCAGCTGTTTTTATAGAAGCCCAGATGAGATAAAAGCTTCTAAGAGGAGCTTCATCATGAACTCTAAAGACTGAGTCAGGTGTCTATGAGACCAAGTGAGCCAAACGCTGTGGATAAAACAGAAGTAATGATGCAATAACCCTTTTGAAATTAAATCTTTGAAGCATAAAACTGAATGTAGATAAGAGACCTGCTCTGGTGATACAAGAAGAGGTCAAATCAGTGAAGGATGTTCAAACACACCAGGGGTTAGTTTGAGGAGCTTTTATTGGCTGGGAGGGAACCAGCCAGAAGTGTGTGTGTCAGCATTGATCAGAGCTGTTTGAATGCTCCGAATGAGAAGGAAAAGTGCTTCATTGCTTCCCTTCACCTGGACACACTAGACTATCAATCTTTTTTTTTTCTTTTTGTCTGATGTAAAAATTCGCAAAACACGGACAAACAACTTATTTTTCCCTAAATATTGCGCTCAGATAGAGACAAAATAAGCTTGTATATCTAAGAAAACACATTTTTCTCTTTTATAGAATATTTCAGATCTATCAGTGAGGATGAGGTGAAGATGTTATTAAAGTAAGTAGAGGTGGTGAGGCAGGTAAAAAAGAATGAACGTGTGATGCTGACCATACATCATTACAAAGACCATGTTTTTCTGTATGAGACACTTTTATCTGTTTTGCTTCAAACATCTCTGTGTAGCGCTATTCAAGTCATTCTAATTATTTTTATTGTCAAGTTACTATATGGATAATAATAATAATAAAACTAATAATAATAGGATAAAATACAGTTACCAGACAGTAACCCCACCCCTCAGTCTATAAAAAGAATCTAACATAAATATAATTAGTGCTGATGAGCTGAGGTGACGCTATCTAGAGATCTCAGTGAGGAAACACTGACAGTAGAATAAAACATTAAAACTGATAAGAAACTAAATCAACCAAATTAAAAGAAAACAATAAGATAAAATATTAAAAGGTTATAGCTGTTAAATATAATTTAAATTTTTTTTTAAAAACTGAAAAAACCGAGTGAATGATTAATTTAAAATTAATCATTAATTTTAAATACACAAGTGAATATATGTGCATAGTTGTCACATTGACTGTGTGAACTATGCACCCAGATGACAGACGTGTAGCTGATAAATGTCACTCAGAGCAATCAACATTTCTCATTCAAAAATAAGATACTGGATTTAAGAGCTACTATGAAACAATGTAAATACCATCAGACCCTTAGAAAGAGAGAAAACGTACATGTCTCCAGCACACTGACTGCCTAGTACAAAAAAAACTATTCTATTGAACCACTTTAGATAAAGTTTGAGATATCTAAAAAAAAAAAAAAAATTATCCCATCACTACACTTGCGTAACTTCTAGAACAGTTTATTATTTAATACTTGTCATGCTTTTGTGATAGTTACAACATTTGACAATTTAATAAAATTTGAAATAAATAAGTCGCAAAAGTAAAAGCTGGGATACTGTGTATGATAATTCTGCTTGATATAGCAGCAGAATAATGGGTGCAGTATAACCAGAAGCTGTGTCTGTGTGACCACAGTAGATACAGCTGAATGGTCATAACAGTAAACAACTGCAATAATTTCATCAGTGTTCTGTTGTTCTGTTTTGTAGCAATTCACATCATGGAGTAGACTTTTAAAGTGAAAAATAAAACAACTTTTATAAAATAAGTTACAGAAAGTAGTGCAGTCATTCACCTGGGTGATGGAGGGGGACATTTTGTCTCAACAACTTGAGTCTTCTTTGCATCCAGACTCTGAAACTGAGCAATGAGAGCCTCCAGATCCTCCTGAAGACAGAGCAGAGAAGACAGCAGAGTTTAACAGACTAACTACTGAAGATGGCATTTACACAGGCTGAACAAACGTAGTCTTTCGCCTAAACATGTCCTTTTTTGGTGGTAAAATTATCTCCAGATGGGATTTTATAAAATTCCTGAATGTTTGTGTTTTTCTCAGCTTGTTCTACAGACCATTGATATTTATAATAAAGCGAAGCTGCACTGGTTTACTGACATTATTCTGTTGCACCAACCTGATGTTGAGCACTCTTACAGACCAAGTGCAGATATACAATAGTTTCCCTCTTTCCCTCTTTTCCTTAAGGTTGTGACCAGTTGGAGGCACCGTGAACTGTCTACAAAGCTGGCACCTTTGTGTCACCTGGAGATTTTTAACACTTCAGGTATTCAACTTTAACCAAGATTTTGTGGCACTGATTTTATTTTTGCACAAGAGAAATATATATCATTTCTTTTTATTTACACATGAGGCAGGGCATTATGATGAAAGCCCATTTTAGTCAGTTAAAAAAAAAAAAAAGACTGGCTTTGTTGTGATTTTTTTTTGGCCCATATTACGTCAAAATTATGAGATAAAAAGTCAAAATTTTAAGATAAAACATCAAAACTCTGAGATAAGTTAATATTCCAAGAAAAAGTCAAAATTTGGGATGCTTAAGTCTAAATTCTGTGGGAAGAAAAATTCAAAATTTTGAGGGAAAAAAATCAAATTCAAGGTAAGAGTTGAAATTTTTAGATGATAATCATTTATTTTTGAGATACGTTGAAATTGCATGACAAGGTTAAAAATTTTTAATCAAAAAGTCAAAATTGTAAGACAGTCAACACTTTGGAATGAGGAGTTACACTTTTGACTATTTTTTAATTATATTTTCTATTCGGTAAAAAAAAAAAAAAAAAGTCCTTTAACAGGCAGAAATGGGCTCCTTTGTATTAATCATGTTTATACTCCGGAAAATTTCCCTTGAAGTTTTAAATAAATGTATGGGTTTTAAAGCTCCTTTGTCATCTTTGAGTGCCTGTGGGTATTTTTTTTTTCTTTTAAATTGTTTTTTAGTAAATGGTCACCTTTACTGTACAGACAGAAAAAAATGGACCGAATTAAAAAAAAATACGAAGCTAATAATGACATTGATACCACTGAAAACAGAATAACAACGTGAATTGAAGGTTGAAAATATTTGCCTATATTGAAAACTTAGGGATATGTATTAATGTTTCTACTGTTTTTACTTTACCTCGTCTCGTTTGGACCTTTTAGAAACCTTCTTCTCCATTTTAGCTGCAGTTTTCTCTGCTCCCTTCACCTTCGTGTCCTTTTTGCCTTTTTTCGGCATGACTGCGCTGTTTCCCCGGCATACACAGACTTAAATGTGGAATATCAGGAGTGTTTGTCCTGTTTAGACATTAGTTATTCTCACATGAGTCTCCAGTCAAACATACACGCGGAACCATGATGCTTTTCCAAGTCTGTGTGAGATTCACTTCCGGCAACAAACAGAGACACAGCGTGGAGATGAAACGGCGCCATCTTGTGTGTCGGAGGAATATGAGCCTAGCTGTGGCGTTTGTAAATCCCAAAACAGTTTCTATTCTTTTTGTTAATTAAACGTCTGATTATTTTATTTCACCAACTTTTTTTTTTTTTTTACAAGGCATCCCACATTTTTATTTTTTACACGTAAATTTATTCATTTCAAATATAATAATGAAAAGAATACCATTTTTAACTTAGTGGCACTAGAGTTGTCAGCTTTATAAGTTGTCAGTTGTCAGTTTTATACAGTCTATGGTTGTCAGACCTTGTTTCGTGATTCACTAACTTACTTTGAATTAACATTGACATTTTTTACATAATTTTTCTCCTTTTTTTGCCTTTATTTTACCAGGATTTATTTTTCAAAACCATACAAAATCTCTTTCAAAAGAACCCTGGCCAAGACAGCAGCAAATAAAGTTTAACGCAGAAAGAAAGAAGGGCAAAACAATAGACAATATTGAGTAAACATTAAATCAATCTATGAATAAGCAGCACTCACCTGTGTGTATGTTAACAAGGTCATCAGACGATCCTTTATCCTGGTTTTAAACCATACAAACTAACAAAATGATCCACACTTTAGAAGTCAGCTAGAATCATAAATACACTAGGTTCCAAATAATAATAATAATAATAATAATAATAATAATAATAATAATAATAATAATACAATTAATGATAGTAATATATTTTATTTAAAAGCGCCTTTCAAGTCACCCAAGGTCACTTAAACAAGGTAAACATAGAATTAGAAATACATTAAGCAAAATATTTACAATAAAAACAAAACATAAAATCACAAAATGAGTACAAATATCAAATTTTTAACTAGGGGTACAGCGGGAAGACTTCTCTGAAGAGATGGGTTTTCAATTTATTTTTAAAAACAGTCAGGGTTTGGCACTGGTGCAGTTCTGGGGGTAGGGCATTCCAGAGTTTGGGTCCAGCCACACTGAATGCCCGGTCACCTGTGGTGCAGAGCCTGAAGGAGGGAACTGAGAGGAGGGTTTGGGGTGTATGGGTTGAGGAGGTTTGAAGGTAAGAGGATGCAAGGCCATGGGGAGATGTATAAACTAGGAGGGTTATTTTGAATGTGATCCGGTATTGGACGGGGAGCCAGTGGAGATGTTAGAGTGTGGGGGTGATGTGATTCCAGGACTGAGTCTGACAGAGAACTCTGGTGGCTGAGTTTTGTAGATATTGTAGTCTTTGAAGGGTTTTTGTGGGGAGGCCAAGGAGGAGAGCATTGCAGTAATTTAATCAAGTAGTTATGAGTTCATGTATGAGTGTCTCTGCAGTAGTGTGGCTGAGGGTGAGGCGAAGTCTGGATATGTTTTTTAAGTGGAAGAAAGCAGTTTTGGTTATGTTATTGACATGTGAGCTAAAGCAGAGGGTGGAGTCCAGTGTTACACCAAGATTTTTTACAGTAGAAACAGATGAAGTGATGAAACCAGGAATGGAAATTTTCAGTTGTGAAACCTTGTGTAGTGTAGACGGGGACGCAATGATAAGAGCTTCTGATTTATCCTGGTTGAGTTGTAAGTAGTTGTTTGTCATCCAGTTCTTAATATCATGGAGACAGTCAGTCAGGTTGGGTGGTGGAAGGGAGTCAGATGGTTTTGAGTGGATGAACAGTTGTGTGTCGTCAGGGTAAAAGTAAAAGTTGAGGCCATGTTTCCTGATAATCTGACCAAGGGGAAGAATTTAAATAACAAAGAGAAGTGGTCCTAGGACTGAACCTTGGGGGACATCTTGAGTGAGGATGGAGGGCGGTGATCGGTAGTTACCAACAGAGACGAACTGTCGACATGCAGAACGTCATGGGAAACTGTATCAAAAGCAGCAGTGAGATCAAGCAGAATAAAGAGATTAATGTTACCAGAGTCAGCGGCGAGCAGCAGATCATTTATGACTTTGGTAAGAGCAGTTTCTGTACTGTGATGTTCCCTGAACCCAGATTGAAACTCCTCCCAAAACCTTTTTTTTCTTTTTTTCAGATTATGCAAGTTGCATTTTTGACTATTTAAACAGTCATTTCCAAATTTGTTAAGAAGTGATTGTTTATCTATGTGGTTAATATCAAGATTTTTAACAACTGTGGGCTGTATTTTTAAATTAATATACAAACTGAAACATGACAGTTCCACATTTTTCTTCATGGTAGTGGTTAGAGTACATAACTGATGGGAAATTAAAACGAAGCGCAGGTGTGAGTGTGTGTTTCTGTGTCCCTCACGCCCTCCCTCTGATGTTTGTCATTGGCTGGCATCAGCTGTCAATCAAACGCAACCATGAAACGAGTTTTGTGGTTGGCTGGCTTTAGTTGTACATGTAAGGGCAAGCTTACATGCAGGGCGAGCAGGGAAAATCTTGTTGATATCGTTGATTTTGCTAAATTAATATCCTGAATGTTTATACCCCAATATTGATACAACGATATATCGTTCAGCCCGAGTGCAGACGCTAAACTGTTCTTCAGCAGCTCTTTGTGTTTGTAGACTTTGTGTAGAGAGGAGGAGACTCTCCCTCCTACAACAAACACAGACTCACTGAGGAATCAAGAGACTTGGGACCTAACCCAAACCCAGGATAGAGAGGTTCAGTGAAGGTGGTGTTGAAGGTGTGGAGGTGGATCAGTTTGTCAGAGGAGACTCTGTAGAAGGACAGAGTGCCAGCAGGACAGTCCACATACACTGATACTCTGTGAGAGTCAGAGGACGAGGAGAGAGGGAGGACAGTTCTTCTCTCATTGTGACAGACAGCGTAACCTCCATCAAAGCACATCAGATTCCAGGACTGATCATTAGCTCCAAACAGACAGTCTTCACTGTCTCCTTTCCTTCTGATTCCTCTGTAACTCACTGATATATGAACCTCTCCTCTCCAGTCGACCTCCCAGTAACAGCGACCAGTCAGACCATCTCTACACAGCAGCTGTCTCCAGTTATCAAATCTGTCTGGATGATCAGGATAAAACTGATCCTCTCCTACATTTGTCACCTTCTTGTTGTTTTCAGACAGTTTGAGCTTTCTGTTTGCTGTGTTTGAGTCCAGAGTGAGTTCACAGAAATCTGATGGAGAGAAAAAGACACAACACAGCAGCAGTTTATGATCAGACACAGCTGAAGGCTTTATTCTTTGTTAGCTGACAGTCTGCTGTTTGCTCATCAGGAGTCAAACTGATTCCACACTTACACTTCTTCAGACCAGGTTTTAACCAACGCTGTCCACCATGGTCCACCCTGGAGGAAGAAACACAGTCAGAATGATTTTCTGTCCAACATGAGTCCCAACTACCATACTATATTATACAACACGTTCCTTTGAAGTTGGGATGTTGTGTAAAATGTAAATAAAAACAGAAGACAATGATTTGCGAATACTCCTTAACCTATATTCAATTGAATACACCAAAAAGACAAGATGTTTAATGTTCAAACTGATAAACTTTACTGTTTTCTTGGAAATATTTGCTCAATTTGAAACGGATGCCTCAACAGTTTTCAAAAATGCTGGGACAGGTTCATGTTTACCACTGTGTTACATCACGGTTCCTTTAAACCACACGCAACAATTCGTCTTTAGTTGTTCAACAGTCCCAGTGTCTCCATTGTCATATTTTGCGCTTCATAATGTGCCACATATTTTCAGTGGGCGCCAGGTCTGGACTGCAGGCAGTCGAGTTTAGTACCAGCACTTTTTTACTACAAAGCCACACTGTTGTAACAGGTGCAGAATGTGTCTTGGTTTCATTGTCTTGTGGAAATAATCATCCATCCATCTATCCATTTGCTTAACCGTCTATCCTGCTATTCAGGGTCGCAGGTGGCTGGAGCCTATCCCAGCTGTCATTGGGCGAGGGGCGGGGTACACCCTGGATTGGTCGCCAGTCAATCGCAGGGCTAACATAGAGACAAACAATCATTCACGCACACATGCACACACATTTAGATTAATTAATTAACCTAACGTGGGCATGTTTTTTGGACTGTGGGAGGAAGCCGGAGTACCCGGAGAGAACCCACGCATGCACAGGGAGAACATGCAAACTCCACACAGAAAGGCCACCAAACTATGCCCGATGGGGGAATTGAGCCGGTGACCTTCTTGCTGTGAGGCTGGAGCGCTACCCGCTGTGCCACCATGCAGCCCAGAAATAATCATGTTAATGTTAATAATAATGTGGATGTATGACTTTGTCTTTGCATGGTAGAGTTTGAACTGTCACTTGTAGATGTAGTTATGAGCTGTGTTAACTGACAATGGTTTTATGAAGTGTTCCTGAGCCCACATGGTAACATCTGTTAAATAGTGCTGGTTTTTCATGCAGTGCCGCCTGAGAGGTCAAAGGTCACAGGCATTTAATATTGGTGTTTTGCCTTGCCGCTTCCATATAGAAAGTTCTCCTGATTCTCTGAATCTTCTCATTACATCATGGACTGTTGATCCCTAAATTCCTTGGAATTGCACATTAAGTAACATTGTTCTTAAACTGTTGGACTATTTTATTCATGCAGTTGTTCACCAAGTGATGATCCTGAAAGATTACACCCTCCAGCAGAATTTCTGATTTTTTGGTCTTTTCTCAGAAAATATAAATGATAACACAAAAACCTTTCTATCACTCATGGTTAGTGGTTGGGCGAAGACATTTATTGAAAAAAAGAAATACTTTCCCTTTTTTAAATCATAATGACAACAGAAACTTCAAAAATGACCCTGTTCAAGTTTACACACCCCAGTTTTTAATACCTTGTATTTCCTCCTTTAACAGCAATGACAGCTTGAAATTTTTTTTGCTAGTTGTGGATGAGGGTCTTTATCTCAGATGGTAAACCTTCCCATTCTTCTTGGCAAAAAGCCTCTAGGTCCAATAAATCCTTGAGCTGTCTTGAATAAACTGCAGGTTTGAGGTCTCCCACCACTGGATCCATGATATTAAGGTCAGGAGACTGAGATGGCCACTTTAGAACCTTAATTTTATTCTGCTGTAGCCAATGGCATGTCAACTTTGGCTTGTGTTTTGGATCATGGTCATGCTGGAACGTCCAAGAACGTCTCATGTGCAGCTTCTGGGCTGATGAGTTTAAATTTTCCTCCAGTATTTTCTGATAACATGTTGCATTCATCTCACCATCAATTCTGACCAAGTTTCCTGAGCCTTTGTCGCTCACACATCCCCAAAACATCAGTGATCCACCTCCATGTCTCACAGTTGGAATGGTGTAACTTTCTTCATAGGCCAACAACTAAGAAGTTTACATTGCAAATACCAACACCGGTTTGTCAAGTTAAAATCACAATAGTCTTCAAAACTCCGAACAGAGGCACGACAAACCGTATAACATTCGCTCTATGAAACACGTCTTTACCGAAAGTAGACAGTTGAACTAGTACGTCGGGAAATAAAGAGTTTACAAAGGAAACGCGTAGAACTGAAAAATTTTTTTTCAGAGAGTCCTGTATTGCAGCTGAAGTTATTTGTCATTTTTTCTTTGCATCCCCAACAATTTTTCTGGCATTTGCCGCTGAAATTTTTGTTGGTCTACCTGACCGTGGTTTGGTTCCAACAGAATCCCTCATTTTCCACTTCTTAATT
>RPOG01000416.1:314052-360149 GCA_008086565.1 Thalassoma bifasciatum | reverse complement strand
TTGTTGATTCTTCAAATGTAACGTTTATGGTTGTGGCCAAACAGTTCAATTTTAGTGTTATCAGAAGTTTTGAGGCTTGTCTCCGTGCTGTTTGGCATATTGTAAGCGAGATACTTTGTGCAGAAATGGCTTTCATCTGTCAACTTGATCATGCAGCCCTTTATTTCTCAAATGTTTCCTTTGCGCATCTTGACTTTTTTTTTTTTTCAGAGAGTCCTGTATTGCAGCTGAAGTTATTTGTCATTTTTTCTTTGCATCCCCAACAATTTTTCTGGCATTTGCCGCTGAAATTTTTGTTGGTCTACCTGACCGTGGTTTGGTTCCAACAGAATCCCTCATTTTCCACTTCTTAATTAGAGTTTGAACACTGTTTATTGATGTCCTCAATCCCTTGGATATCTTTTTATGGTCCCTTCTTGTTTTGTACAGTTCAATTATCTTTTCCTGCAGATCCTTGAACAATTCTTTTGCTTTTCTCATGACTCAGAACCCAGAAACTTCAGTGCATCAGTGAATAAAGATGCATGTGTCTGTCAGGAGCTCAGAAACTCACTGAGCTTTTACACACACACACACTGATGACAAGTAAATAGATCACAGGTGAGGATGGTTACCTTTAGGAGACATTCAAACACATTTGTCTTCACTTTTGTACATTTATCAGGACAAAACCACCAGAGTGTGTACACTCTTGAACAGGGTCATTTTTGAAGTTTCTGTTGTCATTATAATTTAAAGAGTAAACTATTTTTTTTTTCAATAAATGTCTTCACCCAACCACTAACCATGAGTGATAGAAAGGTTTTTGTGTTATCATTAAAATTTTCTGGGAAAAAATCTGCTGGAGGGTGTAAACTTTTGGGCACAATTTTATGTTTTCGATCATTCTGATGTTCTGACCATGTAACATCTGCCTTCTTTCTGTTCACTCACAACATTAGTGGATAAACAGTCAGATGGACTTTTTCTGTAGAGAACAGGACCATCAAAGAAATGAAGTGATGCTGGAGTCAACACACAGGAGAGTGTGTTACATCAGCACATTTTTCACAACAACTAATGAAATATCAGAGAACATTTTACAGAGACGTTTGCTGTCAACATTTATGAGAGTCCTCATGGATCTGAACTCACAACCTTTACTCTGGATGCTGAGAGAAAAGCTGCTTCAGTCTGCCTCAGAATTATACCTCAGTGTGTCCAGTCTGCAGAGTGGATCCTCCAGTCCAGCAGACAGCAGCTTCACTCCTGAGTCTCCTGGATGATTGTAGCTCAGGTCCAGCTCTCTCAGGTGGTAGGGGTTGGAGCGCAGAGCTGAGGCCAGAGAAGCACAGCCTCTCTCTGTGACCAGACACCGTGACAGACTGGAGTTAAAAAAATAAAATCAGAGTGTGAGAAAAGGTGTACCCGTTTTGTTCTCTTCAGTTCATAAAACCTGAAACCTGACCTGAGAGTTTCCAGTTTACATTGAGGACTCTTCAGTCCAGCAGACAGCAGCTCCACTCCTGAATCCTTCAGGTGGTTGTTACTCAGGTCCAGCTCTCTCAGACTGGAGGACTGTGAGCTGAGGACTGAGGACAGAGCTTCACAGCTTCTCTCTGACAGGTCACATTCACTCAGCCTGGAGAAGAATAAGTGTTAAACACAGACACAATGTTTCATATGTCGTGAACAATCTGTTTTGAATCAGTCATTTCTGCACCTACACAGCTTTGTTTGCAGCTTTGATCACTGGCAGCAGCCTCAGAAGAGCCTCCTCTGAAGCAGAGTATTTCTTCAGCTCAAACAGCTCCAGATCTTTGTCTGATGACAGTAAGATGAAGAGCAGAGCTGACCACTGAGCAGGAGACAGTTGATGTGTGGAGAGACGTCCTGATCTCAGGGACTGTTGGATCTGCTCCTCTAGAGAACGATCATTCACTTCATTCAGACAGTGGAACAGGTTGATGCTTTTCTCTGCACACACATCCTCACTCAGCTTCTTCTTGATGAACTGGACTGTTTCCTGATTGGTCTGTGAGTCACTTCCTGTCTGTGTCAGCAGACCTCTCAGGAGACTCTGATTGGTCTGCAGAGAGAGACCCAGGAGGAAGCGCAGGAACAAGTCCAGGTGTCCGTTTGGACTCTGTAAGGCCTTGTTCACAGCACTCTGATGGAGAGTCAGTTTAGATTTGACTCTGAATGGTTTAGACCACCAGGATACTGTTTGTTGTTCTTTCATCAGGTTGATTCCAGACTTGGTGAAGGTCAGATGGACATGAAGAGCAGCCAGAAACTCCTGAACGCTCAGATGGATGAAGCAGAAGACCTTGTCAGCCTGGTACAGTCCTCTCTCCTCTCTAAAGATCTGTGTGAACACTCCTGAGTACACTGAGGCTGCTCTGATGTCGATGCCACACTCTGTCAGGTCTGATTCATAGAAGATCAGGTTTCCTTTCTGCAGCTGCTCAAAAGCCAGTTTTCCCAGAGACTCAATCATCTTCCTGCTCTTTTTATTCCAGAGTGGATCAGTCTCAGCTCCTCCTTCATACTTGATGCTCTTCACTTTGGACTGAACCAGCAGGAAGTAGATGTACATCTGAGTCAGGGTCCTGGGCAGCTGCCCCCCCTCTCTGCTCTTCAGCACATCCTCCAGAACTGTAGCAGTGATCCAGCAGAAGACCGGGATGTGGCACATGATGTGGAGGCTTCTGGAGCTCTTGATGTGGGAGATGATTGTTGTGGCCTGCTCCTCATCTCTGGATCTCTTCCTGAAGTACTCCTCCTTCTGAGGGTCACTGAACCCTCTGACCTCTGTCACCATGTCAACACACTCAGGAGGGATCTGATTGGCTGCTGCAGGTCGTGTGGTTATCCAGAGGCGAGCAGAGGGAAGCAGGTTCCCCCTGATGAGGTTTGTCAGCAGCACATCCACTGAGGTGGACTCTGTAGCATCAGTCAGGATCTGATTGTTGTGGAAGTCCAGAGGAAGTCGACACTCATCCAGACCGTCAAAGATGAAGAGCAGCTGCAAGTGTTGAAAGCTGCAGAGTCCTGCTTCTTTGCTTTGAGGAAAGAAGTGATGAACAAGTCCCACCAAGCTGAACTTTCTCTCTTTCAGCACATTCAGCTCTCTGAAAGTGAATGGAAATGTGAAGTGGATGTCCTGGTTGCTTTTGTCTTCAGCCCAGTCCAGAGTGAACTTCTGTGTTAAGACTGTTTTCCCGATGCCAGCCACTCCCTTTGTCAGCACTCTTCTGATTGGTTCCTGTCTTCCAGGTGGGCCTTTAAAGATGTCTTCTNGGTCCAGGTCCAGGTCCAGGAGAGTCTGGTCTCTGGTGTTTGACTCTGATGAATAAACATGAAAACTGAAAATCTTCCAGGCTTGATTGCTGCTTTACTACAAACTTTTCTAACGTTTGGATACTGATAAAAACAATGAAATCAATTATTACTTTGAACCCTCAAACTGACGCACAGCTTTGAAGTTATAAGGTTGACCCATAGACCGATCACTCTTTAAGGACATAGCAGTTTCAGATCCAGGTCCAGATTCAGGTCTCCAATCTTTGATGCTGAAAGAATCATGAACACATCAAAAATGTAAGGACACCAACATTTTTGCAAAAAATAAAAAACAAATGTGTCACTGAGTATTGTGGATAAAAGATGGACTCAGTGTTTGTGACTGAAATGTTTTTTAGGGGAATACTTAAATTGTTTTTAACAATCCTAAGGACAGTTCAAACCCCGACATCCTTACATTTGATCAGGGGACTGACGCACAGCTCTGAAGTCAACATGTTTGTCCATGGAGTCGTCACTTTTGAAGGACATACAGCTGGGAATAGGTCCAGGTCACACACACACACACACACACACACACACACACACACACACACACACACACACACACACACACACACACACACACACAGTGAGAGGTGTGAGTGTGAATCCTGATGCTGCAGTGATGTGAGTGCTGAGCTCTGACATGGAGAAGAGTCATGGACAGTTAGAGATCCTCATCTCACCTCTGAGCTTTGCTCTGGCTCTCATGGTCCCCACACAGAGAGCTTTTAGAGGGAGGGGCTCCCTCCTCTCTGTCCTCACACTGATTCATAGCAGAGCCCCCACCTTCACACAAACACAACAACATGTTCATTCATTACAACAAGCTTTACAGCACAGGACACACATTAGTTCTCCTTGTCCACGTACAACCCCAATTCTATTAAGGTCAAGATGTTGCGTAAAGTGTAAATTAAAAAAAAGAATATAATGATTTGCACATCCTCTTCCACTTATATTGACTGTTCAAACTGATAAACTTTTGTTTTTGTGCAAAGATTTGCTCAAAGGGGCATCCACAAATGTCTCAGTCCGTCACAAGCAAAGATGGAGCCAGGTTTACCACATTTTCAACAACTGTATGAAAAAAATAGTCCAACAGTTTAAGAACAATGTTTCTTAATGTTCAGTTACAAAGAATTTGGGGACTCCATCATCTACAGTTCATATTATCATCAGAAGATTTTGAGGATCTGCAGAAGTCTCTGCATGTAAGCAGCAAGGTCATAAACCAACATTGAAGCCTGTAACCTTTGACCCCTCAGGAAGCACTTTATTAAAAACCAACATCATTGTGTAAAGGATCTCACCACATAGGCTCAGGAACACTTTAGAAAACCATCGTCAGTTAACACAGTTCATCACTACATCTACAAGTGCCAGTTCAAACTCCACCGTGCAAAGACAAAACCTTCAGACTGTACGAGTCATGAGGAAGTATCAGAGGATCAGCAGTTTGTGAGTCATCAGTCTGACATTTAGAGCTTCACTGCCAACAAACCAAGCACTTCAATGATTTTTTTCTGCTCATTCTATTGATCAAAATTATGGTTTTAATTGATCTTCAAAGCAATGATAATACAGTGTTTTCTACAAATGACCTTGATAAATATGTACAGATATTTCCTCCAAAAACCTCAGGGTAACCACGTGATTTGGATCAGCACAAACCAGAATGTGTGTGGTCAATAAATCATCAGTCACAAACCATAAATCTGAAGGAGCGGCTGAGGAGAATACAGGGCTGAAAAGTCAGCTGTGTTTTCTGTCTTTGTGAGATCCACATTTTATACTCCACATCATAAAAGTCATAATAAAGTCATAAAAGTGTATTTTAATCTTCTGTTAGATGGTAGCTGCTTTAAAGTGTTTATTTATCATAATGTGGAGTATGGAGCAGTGATGAGGTGATAAACACAGACGAATGTGCTCGGGTAGAAACTAACTCAAGGTAAGAAGTAGTTTCAGATGAGCTCAGAGCAGAGTTTTACCTGGATGCTGACATGATTCATGGATAATAAACTGTAAGTGATTAACTCAGTGACCTTTGAGACTCACAGAGAAAAGGTGTAAACCTTATTTCAGCTTTCAGAGTTAATCTGATTGAATTCACCTCCGCTTGTCTCTGCAAACACTTGATTTTCACACGTCTACATTTCATTTCTTGGTTGGTGTCTGTGACGCTTTTCTCCGTTATTCAATAAATTGTGTTACAATAGATCAGCGATGAGATCTGAAATCAGCTGTTAATATGTTTGTGAAAATCTTATCAGACAGCAGAGGTCACCTTGTGGTGTCAAATGAACAAAATAACCACTGGATTATAGAAACCAGTGAGGTTAGGACCCTGCTCCACAAAGACGAAGTGTAGAAAAGGTCAATCATTGTCAAATCACTGCTCTTTAACTCAGAGAGAAAGTCTACAACATATTTCAAAGAGCCAATCAGCATCCAGAAAGATGAGCAGAGTTGAAGAGTGATCCAGCAGCATGTGAGCACAGTGATCCTGATCATCAAACATGTGCAGCTTTCTCTGGAAGATTCTCACCTGTTGAAGTCAGTTCAGCTCAGCTTCCAGACACTTTCCAGCTTCATGTGTGGAGAGAAGAAGCTGCTGCTTTGTCCCTCCTCAGTCCTGGTGTCTGTGTGCGTTTGATGTGAGGACGCCGCCACCGTCACAGCCTCAGAACTTCAGAGTGAGGTCAGAGCCGCTCTCACCTGTGGCACAAACCCAGACAGTGTCAGATTACAGACTGATCACATGATGTAGTTGTACTATCTGAGCACTAGATGGTGCTGACTAACCTTCTGATGAAACAAACAGCAGCACTGTCAGATGTGATGAAGCAGCAGTGTGGATCACACTGATCCTGGACTTTCTGTTGGACACTGCTGACAGCGGCTCTGATGGAGACACAAGCTGCTCACAGTGTGTCCACTGTTTCAAACACACACTAACATGTCAAAGAAAGATGAGCTTATTGGTTTCAGATTTTTCTCATGTTTCATGGATGAGAAAATGTGGTAGATTTCTGCTCATCAGGTCTTTGTGTCATTAGGACATGCCTCTAGTCTAATCAGCTGAGAGTTTTGGCTCTTCATCAATTAATTTCCTTATCACTACAGTACACTACAATTATCAAATGAAAATCTATATATTGGTCTCAGATTTGTCACATGTTGCATGGGAGAAATCAAATAGTTATCAATGCTATTTCTTTATTTTCTTTATTTTTTATTTTTCTTATCTCTATGGGGTAAGATTTGTGCCCCTAGAAACTTGAATTTTTGTATTTGATTTGAAAAGCATGATCTGAAATTGAATGTAATTGAATGTGTTTTGAAACTGAATTTATCTGTTTTGAAATTGTATCTTCCCTACTTGAAAATTCAAATCTTTATAAATTCAATACAAAAACAAAATTCAATGTCAGCTCAACAAAATTCAGATTTAGTTTCACAATTCATTTCAATACAATACGCCCAATTCAATTTCACTACAAATGTATTGAAGACTATAGCAGATAACTTCAATTTCAGATCATGCTTTTCAAATTCAGTACAAAAATTCATATTCAGATTCTAGTGGCACTTATATCACCCCATACATCCCCATAAACCCTTTGAACTATATTTGACTTGTAAAAAAGGTACAGTATGAAAAAAAACTGATTGATAAATAATGTTTGTATGGACAGATTTACTGTACAAAAGCGATATGTTGACACCTAGAAAGTCTTTTCTTTTCATTTATTCACAAGATGTAACACCAGCTGGCATGAAACAAGCTGATTTGAATAATAACGATAACAGTTAGTGCCCTCAGTAAAAGGAATGTGGCAGAGTTATAAAGTACATACAGATTTTTGATTTAAATGTTAGGTACTCCAAATGATGCTTCTGTTGTTTGTCCCCTCAAAGAGTGGGCACTTTTTTTACAAACACACACACCCAGACTTTATGTGCTTTGATACTCTCTGGGTAACACTCCATTATGAGTCAGAGTTAAAGTCCCTGTGAGGACTTTTTGAATGATCTTGTAAAAGTGTCATCTCCAGATGTATGCCTGATTGAAATCCACAATTTAAAAGGAGATTGCACTAAAACAGGTTACTTCTAAATGCTATTTCTCAGCTTCCATATCAGGTTGTACTGGATGGGGTTGATTTACAGCAAGTCAAAGTCTTTATTGGCGCTTTTCCACTATGCAATTCCAGCCCAACTCTACTCGGCTCGGCTCTACACAGTTTGGTTAGCTTTTCCACTAGCCCGTCTTCAGACTCACGGTGGGCGTGGATCTTATAACAGCTGCGCTAAAGTGCTGCACAGAAGTGCGTGCATGTTCATCTATAACGCGACACAAACATAATTTTGTACTAACATATGTGCCACTGTGGTATTTAAAGGAAAAAACAAAGCTTTCAAAAGATTTCATTAAAGTAATACAGCGGCTCAATGTGGTGCGGCATGACACAGGAGCGGAGGTAAACAACAGCCATGTGCTGCAAATGCGCAGAGGGAAACGAAGGAGCTGCTTCCTGACATTAACTCTTCACTGGATCCAGTGAGATCACTTTAATTTTTGATTTTTGGGCCTTGTATACCAGAGATTTTTTGTTGAGCAATCATTCTTCTTTGAACTGGTTTTCCTTTTTGGTTCCCTGTGGATTAATGGACTGATTGGTGCTTAAAGACTCTCGTGGCAGACAGATCGATCCTGTGCCGACGAACTTTGATTTAATTTAAAAGACTCTTTAAACCGAACTATCTTTGCTGTTCACTTCTTTTTCGTTTAAAAAGGACTTTAAACTTATTTAGGAATCATGAAGGTGCATTTTAAGGTGGTATTTTGTCTTCATTCAGTCTGGTTCTGTGCCGTCAGGTTTAAATGTCATTAAAAACCTGTCACTGACTTATTCGTTTTTGCCTCTTGTAAGTGATTCTACAGAGTCTTAAGTTTCCGTGAGGACATTCTCTGACCAATGAGTGACCGGCAGTCCGTGTACGTCACGTTTTAGTATCGGCTTTACTCGCTTGGAACCAGGGTAGAGTAGGTACTAAAAACTGGCGTCTGATGCGTAGTACCGCGCTAGTGGAAACGCAACACAAACCGAGTAGAGCCGAGTAGAGTAGGGACAAGGCGAGTCAGTGGAAAAGGGCCATATGACAGCATCACCCCAGCTGGCAAAGCTAAGTAGTGGGAAGAGAGACGTGGTTTGCTCTTCTGAAAAGTATTTCTGTGATTAATTTTGTGGGAATAGTGGAAACAGGAGCTGAACTGCCGGCCAGAAAAAGGAGGTCAGAGCAGAGGAAAGATAAACAGGAGAGTGATAGAGCACAAGTTAAAACAGGGGTTAAGCTGTTTGTGATAATGTTCATTCCTGTCCACATGCAGCTTCTATTCTGCAGTGATTTGTTCAAACCTGAGAGTCTATCAATGTAATGAAGAGCCAGGTTATGTTTGCTCTGCTTGGTGAGGTTGGACTTGGTAGATGAGCACTGGTAGGACATAACCAGGATTCACTACTATTACACGTTACAGACATGTCTCAGAGCACTGGGCTGTGAGGCACACTAAACAGATAGTCTGCTCACCTTCCGGACACGAAACTTGAGTTTATAAAGTTTGTCTGTTGTCATCTTTTCAAACAACAAAAAGAAAAAAAAAAATTACCTCATCGCTTTGCATTCTGGGAAACGTTGTCTTAAAGAAAGAAAAGTGAGGTAAAAAGAACATCTGCTCTCCAAAACAAATATGCGCCTTTGGAAGAGTCACAGAGTCTTTACAGAGTCTTTGAGACAGAGGGTGCAAGTGCTCATGGGAAATGGAGTCTTGAACCCAGAAAAAGGTTTATCTCTGATTTGTGTTGATACAATTCATTGTCTTGACCACACAAGAGATAATTCCTCAAAGGTACCAGGAACTTAGATTACCTTATTTTACCTTATGTAGAAGTGAAACGTATTGACAGAACTTTTCTTCACAGACTTGCGCTCAAGTGATGATGGATTTTTCTGCATTGTCTCTACAGGGTGATCAGCTCCCTAATAATGCTCACATGCTTCCACAAGGGGGCACTCATGTCAAAGTAATGGTAAAGTGATGCTGTTACATGTTGTGTACCTCACTGTTCTGCATTGTTTTCCAAATGTCAACTTCTCACTGGGCTGTATCTTTCTTAATCACCTCAGACACATTCAGGTCAGACTCTGCTCCTCCTGGCTGGTGGTTTACCTGGAGGAATTAATAATAAAGACAAATGTCAGAGTATTCTAAATAAGAAGTGGTCAGACAATTTCTGCTCCTCTGACTCCTCAAAACATCTCATCTCTCCTGAGAGAAGCCACAGAAACGTGTTGGTCCACACCTGCTGGTTGCTGTTCTGTTTCTGTATACAGCACTAAGGCACCAGGACTCTCATACACTGTAAAATGGGATTTCACACATTTTTAATCTGGCATATTATTCCCTCTCAATTTGACCTGTGGCATTGTCTCAACTACTAAATATATTCAAACTTGAAAATCTAGATCCAAATAAATCAGCATGTTGACTTGAAAATCACCTCAGCCCCTCCCAACTGTTTAGTAAAGTTACAACTTTTAAGTTATACCCAGAATGGCTTTGTGAATTGTACAGTTACATCACAAATAAGGAGATAATGCAGTGGATATGAGACTCATGTACAGTACATAGATAATAAATGTGATGTCACAGGTTGTCTGAACGCCAAAGCAAAGACAGATCTATTGACAGACTGGTTGTCTGAGTTCCAGGCAAAGACTGAGTTCACCGAACTCAACAATGTACAAAACTGAAGAGTTCAATTGGGTAAAAATGGATTCCACCTGAAAAAGTTAAGTTAAATAGTAAACATATTGAAGCCAAAAAAATATAAAAGGTTAAAATGACTTCAGGGTTATTTAACTTTGAAAAGATTAATTATTTCAACGTAGCCTGAAGATGTGAAGTTAACAAACAAGTTTAAATCAACCAACCTAAGACAAGGATTGACACAAGTCCTCTAATTAAATCAAAATAAGTCCTATTGGTGTTAAAACAACAAAATTTGCTGTTAAATGAACATGGCATCTTACTGCAGCCCTGGACATCATTTTGCATTGAAACAAGAAGTTACATTCAGCAGTGTAGTGAGACAACTGGGAACAGGAGGACTGCTTGGTAAACTAATAATAGTGTGACCAAATGTCCTCTTTTGCTCCTTTTTGGTGGTAAATTTATATCCAGGTTTTTTTTTTTTTTTTTTTTTTAAAGTCCCCAATGTTGGGGAAAATGTTTCTGATTGTTCTCAGATTTTTCTCCAGACAATTGACATTTATAGTAAAGTGTTGCACTGGGCTACTGGCATTATTCTGATGCATCAATCTGTAAAGATGTTGATCATGCAGAAAAACATGTCCTGGCTGCTTACACTGCACTCTAAGACAGAAAATGCTGAAGAGGAAATGCACTTTTACAAACCAACTGCAGATAAACAGTATTACCCCTCCTCGTGGTTGTGACCAATGGGAGGCACCATGTACTGTCAGCAAAACTGGCATCTTTGTGTCAGTCGGCAATTTCAAGGCCTCAAAATCTTAACACAACTTTAAGTAAGATTTATTTAAGTACAAAATAAATATTCATATTTTTCTTTTCATTGAAGCATGTGATGAGGCATTATTATTATGGAAGCCCACATCTGCAAGTTAAAGAAATAAAAATGGAAATTTGTTTTTTTGAGAATATGTTTTGACCCAAGTTGAAATTTTGGGATAAAAAGTGTGGATTTGGAGCTACAAAGCCAAAATAATAATAATAATAAAAAAAAGTTATAATTTTGAGGCAGAATTTGAGGAAGCAAAGTCAAAATTATGACATTACAAAAAAAAAAAAAATTAAATCAGAATTTGGGGATAACAGGTCAAAATTTTGACATACATGCACAGAGTTTTGAGAAAAGTCAAAAGAATTTTGACAAAGAGCAAAAATTTTGAGATAGTCAAACTTAATATGAATATTCAAAATTGTGACATATGTAGCAAATTTGAGATAAAACATCCAAACACTGGGAAAAAAACATCAGAATTGTATAGAATAGAGTCACATTTTTGAGAGGAAGTCAGAACATGGGGAGGGGGAAGCACCATTTTTTAAGAGTAAAGCAAAAATTGAGATCATAAGCCAAAACTGAAAGAAAATAGAGATAAAGTCAGAATTTGAGGGGAAAAGTACATTTATTTGAGTTTAAGACAAAATTTGGAGGAAAAAATGTCAAAATTATAATTTCATAAAGTCAAATTTTTTAAATCAGGGGGAAAATGCTTCATTTTTTTATTAAGTCAAACCCTGGAATAAAACATAAACATTGTAAGAAAGAAAACAAAAATGCCTAAATTTTGCGACAAAGTCAGACTTTGAGGGGTAAAAAAAAAATTAGAAATTCGAGATCAAGTCAAAATTTGAAGATAAAAAGACAAAATTTGACATTAATAGCCAAGAATATGAGATACACTGCAAAATTCAAAAATATAAAAGACAAATTTGTAAAGAAGTCAAAATTCGGGGAAAAAACACTGACTTTACCCTGATAGCTTGACTTTTTTATCTCACCATTTCCATTTAATACGGCCAGAAAAATTACAACAAAGCCACGTTTTCTCTTCATATACATTAATCATGTTTACATTGTAAAAAAAAAAAAAGTTCACTTCGAACAGAAAAGGAGTGTTTTAAATGAATGTTTGGCTTATGTCGCTACTTTGTCAACTTTGAGGATTTTTTAAAAATTTGATTTATTTATTTTTTCGCAGGGGATCCTCTTGTTGGGGTTTTAACCCTGTGGTCACTACAGTGGACACCGATTTAAAAGTTATTTACTCCTAAGTTCAATGGTTCATGTGGTGGAAAATCATATTAGTCTGTGTCAGGATATTTTTATTCTTCTTAGGGCCTGAAAAAATGTTTGAATTCTTTTTTCCAAACATATATCTCTTTTTTTAAGTCATAGACGAACATTTGAGGGTGAAAAAGCTTATAAACTATAAATTAGTAAGTGTTAAAATGGATGAAAGAGAGTTAAAATGTTTCGCAAAGCATTAAAAAAGATCATTCATAAAATTATATATATATGAAAAAAGTAAAACAAAAAATGAGTCATATTTACGTGAAGTTCACACTGTTTTATGTTGAATGCTCACTTATGAATATTTGAAAAAGAAAAAAAAGGAAAACTTTTTCATGTCTTAAGACAAATAAAAAGACTCAAGGGAAAAATCCTGACACTGACTTTCATAATTCATGCATCAGAGGGTTGAAATATGGTCACCTTGCTTGAAGCCCTGAGCAGAAAAGACGCTTATTTTTCATTTCAGGTGATCTTGCGCGCTCTCTAAACCCATCTTCAGATTTCAGATATTGATGTAAACACTTGTGTTGTCTTTTTGCAGCATGTTCGTGCTGATAGAGGCAGCTTAAAGTCATACAGTCTAATAAACATCACTCCTTACAGGGTTGAAATGTGTAGAATTGGTTGTATGCACTTTACCAGGGGGATGTAGGATGTGTAGAATGGGAGGGTGTGCTTTGGGGTTGGAGCTGTGATGTAACGGGGGAGGGGGGGGGAGTTCTCTCTCTCCCCCATAGAGCGCAGCATGAGCGCTCCGCAGCAAAAGGATGTGTGAGCAGGCAGCGCGCTACTGTAGGGACGGAGTCCACAAACTGCTTAGCAAAGAGCAAGCAAAACTTCGAGCCCAGGAAAGCCGCGAGCAGCCCAAACCCGTAGCCAGTCAGGACAGCGAGTCCGCGACGGCAGCGCAGTCCGGAAACAGCGGCGCCCAGCCCGGTGGAATCGACGGGCTCGTCCGCTGGATCGTCACCAAAATGAGCGACAACAAGAACATCTCCAGCCGGGAGTACGCCTCCAGCAAGGAGGAGGTGGCTGTGGCTCAGGAGCAGTTCTTTGCCCCGGAACCGCGGAGAGGCATCTCCGTTATACTGGATGTGAGTATGGAAGCACCGGGCAGTGGTTAGTCTGACAGCTTTTTTGGTGGGAGGGTGGATAAAGATCCTCTGAGCAGAACGGAGGAACCGGTGCAGTGCGCAATTACGCACAATTTACTTTCAGGCTTTCGCACGTTCAGCTCCGCACTAACCTAGATCTTCCTGCTTATCTGAACTATTCCGACAGTTAAACACAAACCTGCAAGTCCCTTTCTGTATTTATTCTCATCCAGAAGTCTAAAAACAACCTTTTTCTGCCAAACACATTCTGTAGTGTTTGGTCTGCACCCACTCAAGACTTTTTCTTTATCCAGAGAAAGTCCAACGCAGAGCAGTTACGCTCAGTAAAACAGGAAGAGCAGCTTCACTTAGATTGTTAATAA
Source organism: Thalassoma bifasciatum (assembly GCA_008086565.1). Lineage (NCBI taxonomy): Eukaryota > Metazoa > Chordata > Actinopteri > Labriformes > Labridae > Thalassoma > Thalassoma bifasciatum. Next base: position 346,433 of record RPOG01000416.1, on the reverse strand, counting down.
GACAGTTTTTTTTCTCTCCACAACACTTGCATTATTAATGGAAGCATCTCACGCTCATATCTTATATTGATCATGAGATTGCAGACTTTCAGCCTCATGTGTTATCTCATTTGGAGGCAGTGAAAAAAACATTCCTACATCATTAAGTGTGTTACCCTCCCAGCACCAAATGAGCAGTTAAATCAATGTGGGTCAGTGCATCAATATTTCTGGGTCAATTTCCTCTATTGTGCTACTAAATCTTTCTCCTGGGATCAGCTGAAGCTGCTTTTAACAGGGTAAAAAATAAGAAGAAGAGGTTCTGTTTCAGCAGAGTAACAGACGTGGACAGATATTAAAGTCAGGGTTCATGGAAAACTGATTGTGATCGAGAGCAGGGGGGGGGGGGGGGGGGGGGGGGGGGGGGGGGGGGGGGGGGGGGGGGGGGGGGGGGGGGGGGGGGGGGGGGGGGGGGGGGGGGGTGTTATCCTGGTGCCCCGTGAAACTGGCTCTCCTTGAGTGTGTTGGAGTGTGTTGGAGTGTAGAGGAGGTGATGGGGACAGGCTCTGATTTGCTGCAAAGTCTTCATCCAGCTGTGAACTGAGCTGTGTAGAGAATTTCAGGAGCTTTAAGTCCTGACCAACAATGGCTCTTCTGTGCTTCACCTTGGTTTAGAAAACTATTTCAGAAATTGTTTTCTTAGAGATCACCATGATGATATCTTGCTGATTTATTTCAGAGTGATGCACATATTAGATTCTGCTTATTTCCAGCACAGTGGCTTCCTTGTTGCTCCATTTAACGATGTCCATACAAAGACTGATGCTCATACTGATTTGGCGTCTGCAGCCACTTTCTGGCATTTCTTCCTGGCTCACTTTCTGCACTGGCCTGAACTTTGAAATGTTAATCGCTTTTGCCATTTTCCAATATCATTGACCCCAGCATCATTACCACCTCGAAAGTGTCCACAGCAGAGGGATTTGAGAAAATGCGTGCATGTGTGTGTGTTAGTGTGTGTGTGTTACATAATCTATCCTTTCTCTGTGTTGTTCAGCCCGATGCTCCTTTCTTTCTTTTTCTTTAACTTTTCCTCCCTCTGCCCCAGCTACTTCTTCTCACCCCTCCTTTCTCTCAGCCAAGCAGAAAAAAAAACATCCATTCTTAATAAGGTCAGGAGATGGATGCAACACCCCCTCCCCTCCCCTCCCCTCCCCTCCCTCTGACTCTGTCTCTCTTTTCTGCTTCAGTTTGTTCAGTCGCTCTCAGCCTCTTTCCTTTTCCGTCTCTGTTTCTTCTAACGCTGTATTTTTGTGACAACTTTCCACACTCTCTCTCTCTCACACACACACACACACACACACATTTACACAAGCCTCCTCTGTACTGCAACACTTCTCCACCTCTTCCAGGCTTGTCTGTCTCCAGCAGCTCTGGCGTTGGCTGTTTTCTACAGAGTTGAGTGCACCCCGGGGTGCAGCTGGAGAACAGAACAATGCTGAACAGCTTGTCATTTGAAATGTTGTGCGTTTCAGCAGCTAATGATTTTCATTTTGGCTCCTTTGGATGGCTGCAGATACTTCCTGAATGCACCAGGAACCAAACTCGTCACTGACTTTAGAGTAAAGAGACCTAATGATGACCTTTTATTAAATGTGCCTCTTAGTTCTCCACAGTAAACCTAAGTCAGCACTATCTGTGAATGAAGACTGCAGCCAGTGCTTTCATGTAGGGCTGAAAGATATAACGTTATTGTATCGATATATGAAAATTCAAAGTTATTCAATATTAGTATCACAACATCAAGATATTAATAATGTATTTTTTCCCAGCTCACCCTGCATGTAAAATTAACTGCACTTGACACATCCTGTTATAATATCATGCTTTTCTTTTCTGAAAAATGCTTAGTTTTCACTAATTTCAGAGTCATATTATATCGTATTGATATCTAGATATCAGGCATTAATATTGAGAAATGAAATTTTGTCCATATCGTTCAGCCCTAGTTTCATATATGATCCATTTATCTGTGAAGTACTGTCCCAGTTTGATGGTTGAGTATTTGGTTTGTGGAAAACACTTTCTGATATAGTCTAAACAGTCAAAGTCATGCTGCTTGGCTTGTTTGATTCATTCCTGAAGTAGTACCTGAATTTAAAAAATGGCTGTTTTCGATTTCGCCTACTTCATGGTACATTCTAATGCAGTATGTAGTAGACGCTGGAGACTGTATTTGAATTTAGTTTATAGTATGTCAGTTCTGTTTGCTTTGTTTTGTAGTTTGTTACTCTTGTCACCAGTTTGAGGAATGTGAGAGTAAAGCTGATGGATTTTTTCTTGATTTTAATGTTATTCAGTTATTATATATTAAGGCAACTTTATAAATATTGAATCAATAAATTCTCCAGCAAGAAACTTCTGAATTTTGGAGGAAAAAAGTTGGAATTTTCGGGTTTGAAAAGTCTCAAATTTACGTACAGAACAGGATTAATACACAGACGTCCTCTGCAGTTATTATAAATGATTATAGTTCCCAGCGCTTTAAACTGCATTAGTTTTACCAGGAGACCTCTGATCTTTTATAATAACTGTAGAGGACGTTTGTGTTAAAATGTGGATGTTGCAGCAAAATTCATCATGTTTGATTTTTAATATCATACTATATGTTATTCATTGAAGATAATCTGGAGTGGATTGACTTTTTTTTTTTTTAGTGATGATGGAAAAGCTGCTTCTGATAATGCAGGTATGATTTCAAATATGTTAATAGTAAAATGTAAACAATGTAAGTACCTCACTTAAAAGATGTTTTGGTGCTTACACTTGATTTGTTCCCAAACTTTCTCCGGTATCTGTCATTTTCAATTCAGACCTGCGGCCAGGCGCTTTGCATTGTGGGAAATAGTACGCCAGGTAGACTGGTCTGATGCAAACAGAGAAATGTTCCTGGATCAGTAGGTCATCTGGGTAGTTTTGGCATACTGCAAATTTCTCATTTGTTCACATACTGCATACTGCATTTTGGGCAACTCAGTACGTACTGCTGGTATAGTCGGTGAATTTGAAAACAGCCTGGGTTTGCCACGATTATAAATGGACGCCCTGGGGTTATGAGACATGTCAGTCGAAGGTGGCTTCTCCCTGAAATACCTGTTTTGGGGGGATGTTTGGCCGTTCCTCAGATCAAGATGAAACAACCAGCAGTTTCTTCGTACTAACCATCAGGTAAAATTATGAGTAAGAGGTGATTTTGAATTGGCTTTCCTTCAAACAACAAGTGCAGAAGTGATGAAAACAGTAGTTTAGTGAACATCTGCTTAAAGGGGCTGTGAGCAGTTTCAAAGTGTTTACAAAAAAGTTTCATTTTTATTTATATGCATAATTATGATATGCAGCTTCAAATGGGATTATCAGTGTAAAAATGGTAGGGGTGAGTATTTGCAAGAACCTCATGATTTGATACATATTACGGTACTGGGGTTATGATGTGATAGTATCATGATATCACTATACAATGACAACATGATACTAACATATCGTATTGTGATATTCTACAGCTAACAAAGGAAAAACTCAAGATGATGTATATGTAAATTACAAACTATTACTCAAAATTGAAATGGCAAATTAAATCAGAACTATTTGATTAAAAACAATTTTCCCAACTTATTGTTTTTGAAAGTGCATCAAGTCACTTGAACTAATGTCACAAAGAAATGATCAGTGGCAGATGGTGAAAAATATTTTTGGTGGAGCTGTGCCACACTCAGGTTTTGACCACTATTCCTTGACCACTTGACACAAACAGCAGGACTCAAGTGCTCGATGAAAAAGATCTTATCATTAACCTGGTGGTGCAAAGTGGTCACTACAGTGGACACCTATTTAAAAGTTATATACTCCTAAATTCAATGCTTCATGTTGTGGAAATTCATATTAAAGTGTGTCAGGATATTTTTAGCTAACACAACTTATACAAGAGTTGTACTCCATTCAGAATGTTTTCTTTAAGAACTGACAGCAGCAGTTACAGAGTTTGTTTTGCTTTGTTCTCGACGTCCCTTTAAAATCAGTTGCTGTCTTCAGACGCTCCTCCAGAAAACTGTCCAATAAAGCAATGAAATCTACCGAAACCCGTGAAAACACAATGGCTGTAGAAGAATCAATCTCATTGTGACCGTGCTGAGCCAGTTCCACACCGTAGAATTTCACACAGTCTATTATCTTTGATAAAATGTACCTGTTTTTATCCGCTTCTTTACTATGTTACCTCACCACAGTCCCATGGAGTCGTCTCTCTGCCTTTCATGTTAATTGTTTCTAGCATATTTAGCTTCATGGAGTTTTCCATGTGTGCCCTGGTGCATTAATACTTATTGATATTCAGGTCATTCTGGAAGTTTCTCTTGTCATTATGATTTACAAAGAGTCATTAAGTTGTTAATTAATGAATGTCTACACCCAAACACTAACCATGAGTGAAGGAAAAGTTTCTGTTATCATTCATATTCTCTGGAAAATGGGCAATAAATCATAATTTCTGCTGGGGTATGTAAACTTATGAGAACAACTATAAATGATGTAAATAAAACTCCTACATGTGGCTCTTTTAGCGTTTAAAATAACAGGCTGCAGTGAAGTGGATCTCTGTGCAGACACCTGCAGTGACACTAACAGCTCTGTCCTCTTCTCTTTTCACAGATATTCAGAAGAGCTGACAAAGATGGTGAGTAAATTCATCAACTGTCTTACACTCTGCAGCAAACTCAGAGCTGCTAAAAAGATGGCTTATGTTTTCATGTTTGTTTTGATGTCTATCAAAACAACTCTGAGTCATGCAAGTGATGTATTTAAGTGATGATTTCTGTAAAGAAGATTCTTTGAATGATGCAATTCACAAGGGATTTCCTGTAGTTCTTTTAAATTATCGCCCATACATTCTTCTTGGTTTCTTTTAAATGAACAAAAAGCTGTGAGCTTGAAAAGAGGACCACAGCGCAGCAACAATGTCTTTATTAAACAAAACTGAAAAGGAAAAACATAGAAGTCCATTACAAAATGCTAAAAGACACAAGTGTGGAAACGAGCCAAACCACCAACAACTTATTACATATGAGGAATGAAATTTACTGATGTGTCACTGGCTTTTAGTCTTTGAAAGCAAATAAAGCTGATAGATGAACTGCTTTTCTAGCATCAACTCAATGTTTATAAAAAGTACAGCATGATATAAAATTAATTCTGTTTCACAGAACTAGCTTTCACCTCAAGACCAACAGAAACTGGTGAGATTCACCACACTGTAAAAGCTTGGTGTGAGTTTAACAGAACCCTATGGTGAAAGATCACTGTCTATAAGACATGTCCTTAATTAATGATTCTTATTTTTATTTATTGCACATATAAAAAGTAACACTAAAGAAAAGCTGAGGAAAGCAACAAATAGTTGCTGCAAAGATGAGCAGGAGGGGTCAAAGAAACCAGTAAGTGGCCCTCCTTAAGTCCCGAGCAGAAGTACAATATATTAACATACACATACATATACACATACATCCTTTCATAAACATATATACACAAATATATCCATAAAACACATACACATTCAGTACATGCTGTTCAAACAGATACATTACAGTCAAAGGAAAAAATCATTATAGTGCTAGCTAAGGAAAGATGTTGGAAAAACAGAATGGAATAAGAGACGGATCAGCATGTTGTGCTGTTGACTGGGTCCAATAAAAACTGTTTGGTTTGTTTTTTGAACGACTTTAGATTGGTGCTGGTCCTGATGTGAATTGGTAAATTATTCCAACAGTGAGGGCCTCTACTGTTATTGAGAATTGATAAAATGTTCTCCTGAAAAAGCTGGATGGAGATTTTTTACTGACCTGGTATTATAGAGATGGATGTTTGTAATTTCAACCATTTCTATGTCAAAATCAATGTTTTATGAAGAGCAGATATCCTTTTGGTTTAGGCCACGCTCCATGATGAGATAATGAGATGAGATTCAACTTGATTGTCATTACACATAAACAAGTATAGAGGAACGAAATGAGGTTTGGTATCTCAACAGAAGGGCAATAAGTAGGAGCAATTATCTATTGTATGTACAAATGATTTCAATTATTAACAGATAACAGATGCTCTAGTAAATGAAGATTCTATAATTTCACAAGTTATTATATACACAGAATAAAGTGCAGTGAATGGACTATGCTGATTGGCATATAGGTTTATAAAAAAAATCTTATGTATGTGATTGATATAAGGATTAAAACTGTACAGATAATGAACATATTATACAGGTAGATAGCTTAATGAGGTTATATGAACATGATATACAGATAAATGGACAAATATAGATATATAAACATGTATACATGCTGAAGTTCAGTTGGATTTGAATCTCGCCACTTTCCCACGATAAAATTGAGTTCCATTAAGGACTACTATTATATAAGTAGGAGTCCAGAATCTCTGAGTGCTTTTTTCTGCTCACATAGGAGGTATACTTTTGTTTAAATAAAGTCTATGATACCATCAATCACAACAGTAATTAAATATATGTGAATATGTTGGGGACATCTTCAGAAAAAGGATAAAGAAAAATAACAGAAGTTTTCCCCCTTGTTCTTTATAAACAGTCAGAACAAACGGTGTAGAGTAAATCTAAAGACAACAGCAGGGTTTAGTTAACAGGTACGACTCCAAACATGCTGGAATGACATCACTGAGTTCGCGGTCAGGCCACAGTGTGTTCCTGGCCCTGTGACCTGAGCCTGGATAAGTGGTAGAAAGTGGATGGATAGATGGATGGATGGATGGACAAACAACTGCCTGTTACTATCCCACAAAAATGACACACAGGGACTGATGATTCTGACCCTGGTAGGTTTTGGTTTTTGTGAAATAATTGTATTTCTGAGCGCAAAGTGAAATATTCCTAGCATCCACAACAAGACTGGGATGTTTGTAAAAGCTATGTTCAAAATGTATAGATTTATTTAGCAGCACTTGAGAGATACGGAGGGTAAATGAAGACAGGTGTGAGATAAGACAGCAGCAGCAAGAACTACAAAATCAAACAGGAAACACACAAGAAAAACAAGGAATGATGAGTTCAAGTAACTACATTTAAAGGGATTTTTAATATAATTTTCTGTGGTGAAATGACCTCATACAAAAGATTGCTTAGCCATTTATGTTCCGTCACACAGGTAGCATCAAACATTCAGCTTTAGCAAGGCCAAGTTTCACTCAAAGACGGAGGAAATCGACCTGAACCTCCTGGCCTCAGTGACTCAGGCTTTCAGACAGATGATTGTCCATACAGACCTAAAATTTTATATAACGGGAAGCTATTTATAGAGAAGGTGTTTTGTCTGATGTGCTGCTGCAGTGTGCAGTATTTTTAGCCTGCTCAAGCATTAAAAGAGTTTCTAAAGGGGAAAGTTTATATTGCTGTGTAGCTGTGCCAGTGAGCGCTTCGTTTGTACCCTTTGGCTCCGCGTGTGATGCAACTTTCTCCCCTTCCCTCCCCACTCTGCATCTTTTCATCTTCTCCACGTCTTTGCATCTCTTCTCCCTTTTTTTCATCTCTTCTCTTTTCCATCTCACACTTTTTATCCTATCAGCGTGCTGTTGACAAAATAGAATTTAACTAATGAGGAAAAACAGCCTTTAAAAGCTTCGCCTTCAGAGCAGCCAGATGGCCATTTGTTTTTCCAGTATTTGTGTGTGTGTGTGAGAAAAAGAGGGTATGGAGGGGCTTTCTCTAATGTCCAAGCTGTTTTCTTCTTTGTCTCAGATTCAGTCCTCTCTCTCTCTCTCCCTAACTCTGCAGAACAGCTCCAAATGTATCTGGGTAAAGAAGATAAATATGTGCGACCACAACAGTTCATTGAGTCTTTACTCTGTCATCCCTCTGCTCTCTGTTTCAGCTCAAGAGCTTTGAGTATTTGATAATATTCACTTAACGTCTTATTCTCCACCAAGTTAGTGGCTGTCTGTTCTCCATTTGTGTGACGTGGTTAAAGTATAAACAGTAACCCCTTTGTCAGACACCAGAATGCTATACCACAACAGAAACTTAGCCTCTTCATATTTCAGTCACTAAGTTTGTTTTTACAGTTTTCTTGACCGACAAAATATAATTAGTGAAAGAATCACTCTGATAGTGATCACAACAACTGGGACGTCCTACCTGTTTGGGGTCATTACATCACATACGTAACCCGTACCCTGAATATTCACTCTCCTTTCCACCAGAGGAATCCAGAGTTCAAACATATCAAAAGTGTTGTTTCATCAAATTATTCCAAGTGGTGAAATTTCTCCTGTAAAGTCCGTTGTTTGTCTGTCCGTCATGTCCGTTCTCATCAACAACAGCAGTTTCACAGTCTTAGAGCATTTCCTCCTCAATGTGAGTCTGGCAAAGCTGGGTGTGTTTGCTTTTCCTTAGGATTCTAGCTGCAAGACAAAAGTGACCCCATCATTTTTTGTGAGGTTTTCATCCAAGGACAGCAGATTGACAACAAGCGCTCCCTACTTGATAGGCCAATATTGCACAGTGGTCTTGCACAAAAGCTCCAATAGTAGGGGTTGTTCATTGGCTGTCAGGCCTGTCACTCATTTCTACAGTGGCCGATGACTTAACTTTTCACACAAAGCCAGCTGTAGTCCTTTGGATCATTGGAGAGACCCATACATTGCTGTGCGTTATCATTCACATTTACAGAACAGGCCAAAAGTTTGGACACACCTTCTCATTTAATGTGTTTTCTTTATTTTCATGACTATTTACATTATAGATTCTCACCAAAGGCACTAAAACCTTTTAATGACACATGTGGAGTTTTGTACTTGACAAAAAAAGGTGAAATAGCTGATAACATGTTTTATATTCTAGTTTCTTCAAAATAACCACCCTTCACTCTGATCATATCAATGGGGTTGGGACCATCAGTTGTGTTGTGCAGTAATCAGGTTAATACACAGCCAACAGCCCAACTGTTAAAATTCATATTATGGCAAGAACCAATCAGCTAACTAAAGAAAAACGAGTGGCCATCATTACTTCAAGAAATAAAGGTCAGTCAGTCCAGTAAATAGTCATGAAAATGAAGAAAACGTATTGAATGAGAAGGTGTTTCCAAACTATTGGCCTGTACTGTATGTGCACAACACAATCTATGACTGTAAACTACTACAAACTTTTCCACTAAAAGTAAAGTTGACTAAAAAGTTGACATGGAGCACTGACAAGCTGGTTTTGTTTGCACAGAGTCTTCAGGCAAGAGCATGGAGAGTGAGTACAACTCTGTCTGGTGTTTGATCACCTCAGACTAAAAACTCTAACTCCTACAAGGTTTCATTTGGAAAGCTCAAGTTTCTGATTTCTGATTCAAACCTTAGCCACATATTAAAGCATGGCATTTTCTGAAACTAGAGACTTCAATCTTTCAAATGCAGTGTCACTGTTGAAATGTCGACCATGTGGTTCTTCAGTTATAAGCTCTGGAACATAGTTTGGTATATGTGCCAGAATTAGGTGGGATGTAAGGGGTTAATCTGTTTACCAGCTGAACTTATTAACCAACAAGCACGTAGATTTTTCTGTTTACACTTTTTCTGTGGATAACTATCTTATTCTGCCCGAAGCAAGAGATGATTAAACCATTAGATGAGGTGGTGACATCTACTGTCAACATTCAGAACAACTCCAGCACCTCATTACCAAATGCTCGGACAAAACTGGAACAACTTTTTTTGATGACTCTTCGTTCTATAAAGATTTTATCCTGGGACATGGATCTCATCAGTGATCGAGCATTTCCTCCTTTGTGGGATTGTTTGCGTCTCGGTGATAACAATCCTCTGCAGTGTTGTAATTAATCCACTTGTTCTGTTGTCACGCAGCTGCACACTGTCGTTAAAGAGGCTGGAAGGACTGTGGTTGGGTGAGGGGCTCTGGAGCAAGAGAAAGGAGAAACTGTTAGTCAGCCGGGGAAGATGAAACAACGGTTATTACAAAGAAACGTAGTTATTTGATGTATGGAACGTAAGCTGGCAGGAGGGAACCAGTGAGCACGAGCAGAAGATCTATTTTTATCCTCCTCTCCTCTTCTCTGCTGGGGGACGACTGGGGAACTGTTTTAATGAGTGAGAGAGGCAGTAGAATTGTTAAGGAGGAAAAAGGTGCAGGAGGCAGAGATTGTTTCAGGGAGAAGCAGGAGGTGTCAAAGTTTGAAAGAGACAGGGGGTTTGGAGCAAAGAGAAAGAGAAAGAAGAGCAGCGTGCGGAGAGGAAGAGGAGCAAGGAAGGAAGACAGAGTATCACATATCCGACAGCCCGGCAGTAATTGAGTTTTAATTGGCCAAGTTCTGTCTTAACATTCATAGCACAGATTTAAGCACTGGTCTTCCTGCCCCAAAGCTGCTGAAACAGCAAGAGTGTATGCATGCATTAGTGTCTGAATCCTTTATTCTTTCACCCACAGCTTCCATCCATCAGAAGGCAAAATTCTGCCTGTGAACTGTGTAACATAAGTGTGTTCCAGTTTTGAGTGTGTGGGCACTGTGTGTGTGTTATTTGTCATTATCACAGCTGAATCAGAGCCACTGTGATGCAGCTGGTCCAGTGTCTCTGCAGAAATAAATCTCTGAAATAGTTGGATCGGTTGACAGCTCTTCACTGTTTGCACTTGAAGCAGCACGTCCATCAAGCTGCGGCTGTTTGAGACGTCATTGTTTCAAGTACAGAGGCAGCAAAACAAAAACAGGAACATAGGTTTCTTTGTTATTGATGTCAGCCCCAGGTTGGACCCTCTTTTACCTCCAGATCTGTCATAGATTCAACGAGTCACCTTTTAGAATCAGCTCAGCTCGCTTGGAACCAGAGCAGAGCAGGTATGAAAAACTGGCGTCTGACCTGAAGTACCGCGGCTGCAGAAACGCAACACAAACCCAGGAGAGGCGAGGCGAGTTGAGTAGAGCAGGGCTAAGACGGGTCAATGGAAAAGGGCCATTAGTCAGGAGGCCTGTTGGTTGCAAAATCAGAAGGCCCGTTTGTCAGGGAGTCTGTGAGTCAGAAGACCCATAAGTCACAAACAAAAAGCTTCGTTAGTCAGGAGACCTATTAGGCAGAAGACCTATGAGCCAGGAAGCCTACTAGTCACAAAATCAGAAAGCCCATCAGTTGGAAGGCTCATGGACCAGGAGGCTTATTAGTCAGAAGGCCAGTTAGTGAGCTGGCTCATGAGTCAGAGGGCCTGTTGGCCACAAAATCAGAAAACTCGATAGTCAAGAGGCCTGTTAGTCAGAAAGCCCACAAGACACAAAATCACAAGGCCAATTAGTCAGGAGGCTCTACAGTCAGAAGGCCTGTTAGTCATAAAAAACAGACTGCATATTGGTCAGAAAGCCCATTGGTCAGAAAATCAGAAGGTTGTTTATTTGGAAGGCCTGAAAATCAGGAGGTCTGTCAGTAAAACAATTGGAAGGCCTGTTTCTCAGAAGGCCCATGAGTCACAAATTAAAAGGTCTTCTAGTCGGGGGACCTATGAGACAGAAAGCCCTTAAGTCAGGAAGCCTATAAGTCACAAAATGCAAGGCTCCATTAGTCTGATGGCTCATTGGCCAAGTTAGTGAGATGGCTCTTTAGTCAGAAAGTCCACAAGACACAAAAATCACAAGGCCAATAAGTCAGGGGGGCTCCTCAGTCAGAAGGCTTGTTAGTAAAAAATAATGCATATCAGTCAGAAAGCCCATCAGTCAGAAAATCAGGGTTTTTTTTAAGTCAGAGGGCTTGTTAGTCAAGAGGCCCATTAGTCAGGAGGCCATCAGTCAATAGGCCCATGAGTCAAAAACTTGAAGAGCCCATGAATCTGAAGGCCCATTAGTCATGAGGCCAGTTAGTCAGAAGATGGTTATTATTTTAACTGTTTGTAGTATTATTTTTAACTTACTTTAAACAAATGTGTTGACTAGCAAGCCCTTTCACTAACAGCCCCTCTGACAAACAAGCCTTCTGAAACTTAGATGGATTCCAGATTTATCGAAGAATCACTCTAACAAAGGCAAAGAATACATACTAAAAGGATTTAACACACATGGAAACAAACGTTTTAACTATATTTTCTGTTTCTAATGAGTCCACTCTTCTTTGTACCTCTGAATGCAGACTGCACCTTTAAGACTTTTATAGCCCTCTCTGTATTTGGTTATGTAAACGATATTGGTAAATCACAAGGGGCACCAAACTCAAAGCCCCACAGAGTTAGCTGTGTCATAGTGCAGTTAGCTGTGAGTTAATGAATGTGTTCCTCATGGTTTAGCCTCAGAAACACTCGGCGGTTGTGGCAGCCCTCGGGTGACTGACAGAAATTCAATCAAATCTAGTGCCTGCTTCTCGAGTCCCAATTCAATCTTTTCCACAAATTGTGGTTCCCCCGGAGGCTCAGGGAACCGTTGCTGTGTTGCCTTGACATGCTTTCTTCTTTCTCTCGTTGACGGAGCTTTGAGTTTTGATCCTGCCTCATCTCTGTATTTGCACGGGGTGAGCAGTTGATGCCTTCATCTCTGGATCCAGCAAAACATTCTGTTATTTTATGAACTGAGTCTTTCACTTGATTTGTTCTGTCGGATATATGTTTTGAAATTTATAGAGTTCTAGAAGCTGTTTTTCCATCTAGAAATGAGCACAGACAGTTGTAGTGGATCCAACACTGCTGTGAAATTTGCAGTTCAAATTATGTTGCTTTTGGCTAGAATCTGTTCTGTTCAGGAATTAAGACTCTATTCACTATGAGCACCATCACCTACTGTCATAGAGACATGACTTACTGAGACATGCATTTGTTTTGGAGAGCAAATTTTTATTTTAAACACTACTTTTCTTTGTTATAGCGTCATCAATGGACCTTTTGAGCTGCATGCTGAAACAGATTCATGATCTCTTGGGAAAGTCTGGTCTGACCATGGATACAAATCAAAAGCATTTAGAAACAATATATTTTGGTGCTGATAGACTCATTTTAAATTGTGGAAATACACAAGACAAATACATAAAAGTGAGACCATTCCCAGATGACTTAGTTAGTCCTCACAGGGTCTTAAAGTAACATCCCATGGCCATGCTTCAACAGGTCATTGAACTCATCCTTCTCCATGATACTTCAGGAAACATCAGCTCTGTGAAACTTCCTATTTCAATGAGTCACAAGAGGGACAGTAACACATCCAGAAATCTTCTCTCCTCGTTTTCATCAGTGAGCGGGTAGTTCCTTTCTCTCCTGCCTCTCGCCTTGTGTCTCATCAGCCATCTGCTAATTATCCTGACAGTGTTTGACTTAAAGACAGGAAGCAGACGGGTATTGGGAGTCTTGTTTATCCACGCTGTCAAGATGAGACAGAATTACAACCTCACAGCTCAGAGCAAATAAGAGGCTACAACTGCCTCTGCTTTGTGCTGCTGAGCAGAGCTGCAGACCACATCATTAATGAGGAAGGCTTTGTCATCAGGATTGGCTTTTTAGCACCTATGGATTCTTACCTGTGAGTTTCTACCTGTTGAATCACCTAGCAGACAGCACTCTTAGCTCTAAATGGTTGTTTTTTGTATCTACCAGCATTCACTCCCTCTCTTCCTGCACATATTATTTACAGTTGTGCTCATAAGTTTACATACCCTGGCAGAATTTATGATTCTTGGCCACTTTTCAGAGAATATATATATGATAACACAAAAACTTTTCCTTCACTCATGGTTAGTGGGTGGGTGAAGACATTTATTAACAAACAACTGTTTTTTCTCTTTTTAAATCATAATGACAACAGAAACTTCCAAAATGACCCCGATCAAAAGTTACCATCTCCTGGTGATTTTTTCCTGATAACATGAACACAAGTCGACACAAATGTGTTTGAATGTCTACTAAAGGTAACCATCCTCACCTGTGATCTATTTGCTTGTAATCAGTGTGTGTGTATAAAAGGTCAGTGAGTTTCTGAGCTCCTGACAGACACGTGCATCTTTCATCCAGTGCTGCACTGATGTTTCTGGATTCCGAGTCATGGCGAAAGCAAAATAATTGTCAAAAGATCCGTGGGAAAAGCTAATCAAACTGTATGAAACAGGAAAGGGATATAAAAAGATATTCAAGGAATTGAGGATGCCAATAAGCAGAGTTCAAACTCTTATCAAAAAGTGGTAAATGAGGGAAACCACAGTCAGGTAGACAACCAAAATGTTCAACCAAAAATGCAAGGAAAATTGCTAGAGATGCAAAGCAAATCCCACAAATAACTTCAGCCGAAGTTCAGGACTCTGAAAAAATGTTTCAAGATGCAAAATAAGGAGTCACTTGAGGAAAAATGGGCTGCATGGTTGAGTTGCCAGAAGAAACCCATTTTCACGCAAAGGTCACAGAGCATCCTGCTTACAATACACCAAACAGCACAGAGACAAGCCTCAAAAGTTCTGGAACAACGTCATTTGGAGTGATGAGACTGAATCAAACTTTTTGGCCACAACCATAAACGTTACGTTTGGAGGGGAGTCGATGAGGCCTATGATGACAGGTCCACTATTCCAACATGGAGCTGGATCCCTGATGTTTTGGGGATGTGTGAGCTACAAAGGCTCAGGAAACTTGGTCAAAATTGATAGCAAAGTGAATGCAGCATGTTATCAGGAAATATTGGAGGAAAATTTGCACTTATCAGCCCAGAAGCTGTGTATGGGACATACATAGACATTCCAACGTAACAAGATCCAAAACACAAGGCCAAGTTGACCTGCCATTGACTACAGCTGAATAAGGTAGAGGTTCTGGAGTGGCCATCTCAGTCTCCTGACCTCAATATCATTGCACCACTCTGGGGAGATCTCAAACCTGCAGTTCATGCAAGACAGACCAAGAATTTACAGGAGCTGGAGGCTTTTTTCCTGGAAGAATGGTTAGTTTTACAATCTAAGAAAATAAAGACCCTCATCCACAAGGACCGCGAAAGACTTCAAACTGTTATCGATGTTAAAGGAGGAAATATAAGGTATTAAAAACTGGGGCATGTAAACTTTTGATCAGGGTCATTTTGGAAGTTTCTGTCGTCAGTATGATTCAATAAGAGAAGACATTTTTTTTGTAAATGTCTCCACTAAACCACCAACCATGAGTGAAAGAAAAAAATGTGTGTTATAATTCATTTTCTCTGAAAAATGACCAAGAAATTGTACATTTCTTCAGCAGATTTGACTATAAAAATGAGCTTGCAGCAACGTTTATGTGTTATTTAGTTAAAGTGGGTACCAGAGCCAATCATAGTGTACCTCTTTTAGTCTGGCTGAAAATTCACTGCACTTGTTTGATCTAATAATTCTCCTTGATAGACTAATTTTCTTTGTGGCACATTGAACCCTTTGTTAATTAGATGGGAATAAGTCTGAAGAGAGTTTGCAGAGACGGGAATCCAAAGTGAATGAGGAGAACAGGACAATCTGACAAGAGGCAGAAACCTGAGTGAGAGCGGAGGCAGAGCAGACAGACAGACAGACAGACAGCATTATGGCCCTACTGGAGCATTTAATTCATGCTTTATTCAAGAGGAGCCTGCTGATTCTCCGCTCCAGAGCTCCTAAAGAGAGACGGAAAACATCTCTGTCAAAAACCCACTTCCAGAACCAGGTGAAAGTTTTCAGAGTCTGGGCCTGAGCATGAAAACAGATTTAAGTCTGAACTGGCTGCTTGAAAGAGTCTGTAAGCCAAAGGCACTGCAAGGATCTTAAAGTGAGTTTAAAAGTGTCTCACTCCTTTGAACTCACACTTGATGCTGGAGCAGAATTATCAAAAGGACACTCTTATCTGTCAAAGTACTTTTGTACATGGAGGGACTCTACAACTAGGTGCAAAACAGCCATAAACAGGATTTAGTATCTGTGCTGGTGCATCACTTCTTCTTTACCCTCTGGGCTCCAGCTGCTAAGTTTTGGAGATGGCAAAATATTCTTTACTTAAGTAGAAGTGCAGATACTTGTGTAAAAAAGACTCTGGTAAAAGTAAAAGTACGAATTCAACTCCTCTACTTACGTAAAAGTAAGAAAGAACATGTTCTAAAATGTACTTAAATACAAAAGTAAAAAGTAAAAATGCTTTTTTTGCAACTTCAATGATACACAAGGCCTTTTTTTTAACTCTGCAAAATGGAAAAAAAAGTTCTAAGCAAACAAAATAAGATTGTTTTCCTCCTTTGGTAACAACCTGCACATAGAAAAACACAATATCACTGGACACAGTCTAGTTTTGCTGCAAGTCAAGTTTCAGACTGAATAATAAAGACTAAACTTTAGAGCCGGCAACATCTTAGCCGACAGGACTCTCTTAAATAAGAGCATGGATGGAGAACGTCTTACTTCGCTTAACTTTAAATTAGTGAAATTCGTCAGTACCTTATTTCAGCCAACCAATGATAGTACAGGTGTCACTGTCACAGAACACCTCATCATTACGTGTAAGTTCACATCAGAACATACAATACAATACACTTTGGCTCAGCTTTGAGACAGTAAAGACTTGTTTTCATTCGAAATGCATTCTTTAAAGGAGCTGTGGGGACTTTTTCAGTGATTTTTAAAAAGTCTCATTTGAAGGTTTATACCTGATTTTAATCCACAATTTAGAACCATAACTCCAGCATCAGCGTTATTTATAGATGCCAGCGTCCCAGTTGGGTTGGACAGAACTGGATTGATCACGCGTCTCTGGGACAACACCACACGAGCCAGCAGAGTTTAGCAGTGAGAAGAGAGATCGCTGCTTTTCTCTGCTTCAAAATGATTTCTGTGATTTATAGTTTATAGTGGTAACGGTAGACACTGGAGCTGGACTGTCAGAAAGAAAACGGATGTTAGAGCAGGAGAAGTTTGATTGGCGTTAATTCCTCAAAGGTTGACAGTTCAAGTGTTGAAGACAGGCATGTCCATACTCAAATCCATACGGCCCCAGAATTCAGTTTCTATCACTTTAATTAATCATGTTCTTAATAATCTGTATATTTACCATTTCTGTCAGGTGCTTGGAAAAAAAAAAACCCCAGTATCCTATTTGACTGTTCATAGTCTACTTGTTTAAAGCTAAAGCTCTGTAAAAACTGCAGAAACTCAACTACTCTTACAGGTCATGAGTTAAAAGAAATGTTTTTAGCACGATGAAAACTGTGCTTTATGAATTTTGAGAGTTAGAAAAAAATTAGGAGGAAACTAAACTAAACTGAATTAAAAGGTTTAAAATTGTGAAGAAACGACAAAAGTTGATGCACAACATTGATTCAAAATGCAGGTTCAGATAAATTAGGGACTAAGTTTTTCTTTTTAGAATGGTCTTTAAAACAGTAACAGGGAAGCCCATTTCCCAAGTTTTTTTAAAAAGATGGAAACCTGGGATGTTTTTTTTCGCACATATCAAGTAAAATAATTGAGATAAAAAGTATTAATTTTGAGTTCAAAATTCAAAATTTTAAGATAAAGTCAAAATGTAAAGATAAAGAAGTCAAAATGATAAAGTCAAATTTTTTTATGTGAAAAACTGAAATTTGACTTGTCATAGCATAAATTTGACTTTTTGTCTCAAAATTCAAATGTAATATTGACCAAAAAAGAAATCTCCCAAAAAGAAGTTTTTCATTTTTATATTTTTACCTGTAGTAAATGGACTTTGATACTATCACCATGAAGTAATGATCCCTCCATGAAAAAATCATGACATATTTTCCCTGGCAGAGTTTTATCTCATCGGTTTTTGATGACGACACAAACATGTTTGACTAAACTTGGACACAGATTTTTTTTTTTTTTTGTCAGAAATGGCTCAAAAGATACAGAGATCTGGAGCACTCATATTTGATTTTCACTGTGAATAAACATGTCAGTAACAGCTGCTGACGCTTGGTCATTTTCACAGCATCAGTTGTGGCCCTTTTTTGAAAAACACCCAATCTATAGTTTATAGTCTCAGCCAGGGCTGAACAATTAATTGTTTTCTGATCAAAATCGCACTTTCAGACACCATGATCACGTGATTGCCAAAGCTGCAATTGTTTTGCTCCTGACTGACCCAGAATCAGTTCTCACTTGTTTTACACACACGTCCATTGAGTGTAAGACTGTTGGGGAAAATCCTTTTTTCCTATTGAATTTTGTTTTGAATTTTTGTATGATCGCTGTTTAGCACTACATCATTTGTAAAATTTAAGAGTTAAAGATAGCTCTTTATGTTTTTCAGTCATTATAACTATATATATATATATGAAGATATGACTTAAAAAGTCCAGTTTAGAAATGGAAAATTTGTATTTTAAGGTAAAAAATTTGACTATTTATCTCAAAATATATATATTTTTTCCTCAGTTTTTTTTTTAATTTTCAATAATGTTGTCTTTATTTCTCATAATTTTGACTTTTTATATCAAAATTTCCACTTTTTATTTCAAATATTGCCTTTATTTCAAAATGTTGATGTTTTATCTGAAAATTTTGACTTTTGATCTCAGACTTTTGTCTTTTTCTCAAAATTTTGACCCTAAATGTGAAAGTTTTGACTTTTTTCCCCCATAATGTTAATTTGATTTCTTAAAATTTGGACTTTTATCTCAAAATTCTTGTCTTTACTTCTCAAAATTTCCACTTTTTTTCTTAAAATATTGACCTTTTATCTGAAAGCTAGAAACAATTCTTACCTTCTGTTTTCATCCTTACACTGGAGTAAAAGCTTTTTATGTATTTTCTGTCAAGTTTGTAAATGTTTCTGTACATTGTGAAAACTTCACTGAAGAAAATCATGAATTGAATTGAAATCACAAAATCTGCCAGAAAAATCACAATTAGATCTTTATCTAAAATGGCTCAGCCTCAGTCTCCACCTTTGTTACCACAAATAGCTGATAGTCTCTTGTGTGTTCACTCTTGTATTGTAGCTCGTTTATTCAGAACCATCAGTTCTGCATGTTCACATCGTTTCTATTATAAACAGACTCTGAGAGGGAAACATTCAGCTCCTCTGTCTTGTGCCACTGCTGCGTGTGACTCAGGCTGTCAGTCAGAACAGTGTCATGTGTATCTAATTACCTGCAGTCTTTAATCACTGACAGTGCTGCTAACAAGCTCCAGAGTGCTGCGCACTGGAGGAGAAGCAGGAGACACTAGAGGATAGAGAGGATGGAGAGGGGAAGTTCTGTCAGAGTGTCACGAGAGGAAGAATTACACAGAGAGGAAAGTCTTTTTCACTGATGGAAAAGAAAAGAAAGTCCTGTCATTCTCTCACAGTTTAATTTGTCCTCTGTTCTTAAAGGCCTGACAGTGGTAGACAGAGAACAAGTTGTACATACGTAGCCTCCAGGTTAAGAACAAAAGTTTTTTTTTTTTTTTCGTCAGGCAATTTGCAAATGCATGTAGAGAATGTACGATCTCTGCATACAAATGTGTAATTTGTAGCCTCAACTCTGTGGTTATGGATTGGAAATCCTTGGAAAAAGGTGTGTAATCAGTGTTCATGCATTCACAACCCACGTGTAGGGATTATAAATCCAATATCCGGGAACTAATTGGCGCATGGCTCCCCTTGTTTCTTGACCTGCCGCTGGTGCCCTGTAAGTTGTCACTCCTGTTGAATGTGAAGTGCTGTTCAAAAGAACTCAATGTCATTGTCAGAGAAAGTAAGATTTATTACTGCAATTACGAAATGTGCTGAATATGTTTTGGACTTTCACATGGTTGTAACTTCATTTTCTAACTTGTTTTATTCATTCATTCACTGGTCAACATCTTTAGGCTCCACGCATTTGAATTTGATGTTGTGTCAATGACCAAAGTCCAGCAACTCTTCCTGACATATTTATGAAGAGTGAACATTACATATGAACGCTCTATTTGTGAATGTTTCTTCCAGTTATTTGTGTAAAAATCAGTCTGTGTGTGTCCCCAAACCTCCATGTTCCATCATCACAGACTGATGAAATCAAAGCTCACCTGTTCCTCATGTGTCTCTTCATACCAGCAGTGGTGGAAAGAGTACTAAAAATCAGTGCTCAAGTACAAGAACTGTTACATTGCTGAAATATTTCTCAATCACAAGTAAAAGTACTGGTGTTAGAAAAATACTTTAGTAAAAGTACAGAGTATTTGTCAAAAAAAAAAAAAACTCAGACTATGGGTTACTTTTAACTGGTGATGTCACTGTCTCCTCTCCAGATAGGGCTCTAAATTTTGTGTTTTGCTTGACCAATATTTAAAACGCTGACAATCAATAATCATTAATAACTGATAAGATTAAAAAAAGCAAGTGTTGCTCATTTTTATTGGTTGTTATTTTGTCTTTCTTTTTCTCATTTTAAGTTTTTATTTCCTTATTCAGCAAAGGTCTCAGGCAGAAAAAAACAACCTTAGATGAGGTTCAGTTGCTGCCACGACTATTGATAGAATATCCATGAATACATTTTTAACTGGTTACATTCTAAACACAAAATCAATCAGAGATCAATCATCAACATCCATTAACTTTTTTTGTTTTGTTTTTCATCCATATGTCCTGGTTTTCATTGGCTTGTTTGCTCTCAAATCACCTTACTGGCGACAAAAATGCAGATAAAAGGTCGAGATATTGATGAAAATTGTACTCAGTTCTCAACTACGATTTTAAAAGTAACTATGTAAGTTACATGGCATAATAATTACTTAAGTACAAGTAAAAGTACAGACTTGAATATCTACTCATTAAAGTATAAGTACCCCAAAAAACTACTTAATTACAGTAATCTGAATATTTGTAATTAATTACTTCCACCCCTGGATACCAGATGATCAGTGCTCAGTTTCCTGCAGTGTCACCTGCTGCGTAAACATCAGCAAACTCTGCTTCTGACCAAGGAAAATGTTCTCCATTAGGGGGCGATATGAGTGAAAATATGACGGGATGTTTTTATGACAGGATCAGGATCTGGATTTGACTGAGATGGTTTTTCAGATTCAGACTATTTTGACCTCAAACAACATTTTTAGCCTCAAGTATTTCGTATCCTGCATTCTGGACCTCTATTGTGCACTAATTTTTGTCTGGCCTGCTCCATTTCACAACTTTAAACTGTAAGAGTTCAGAAAACACATCAGAGGACACAAGACCATTTTCACATCCTGAGCAAAAATCAGTATCCACAGGTCATGGTTTTCAAAAATTGGTGATTGGTGATAGTCCAGAAAACTGTGATCCATGCACCCTGAAACTCTATGAATGAATTAAAGCAGCGGTAATTGTAATTTTATACATTGAACAAGTCAAATGTTAAAATTGAAATTTCAAGCACTGTTTAGGTTTCAAATTGTCAGGAAAACATGTCACACCATTTACAGCGACTATAAAACCATGAGACAGACAATGTAAAGCCCGGGGAACTAGGAGTGATGTGATATAACAGAAAAAGCTGAAATAAAAAGAAAGAGAAGGATTCTGTACAGGTTTCTTTGGCAGCTTCCAGTTAAAGGCGTGAGGGAAGAGACCGGAGGGGAATCCAGTCAGTTTCTTTGTTACGCTTTTGGTCGTCTGGATTTGGATCAAAGGCTGCGAGTTAAGACGTCCTTTGAAGACATTTTTCCTCACCTGGAGCTTTTGGCTCTTTGCCTGGTCGGGATCAGTCCCCTCTTTTACCTCTTTTACCTCTTTTACCTCTTTTACCTCTTTTACCTCTCGTTGTCTGGGAAATTTTGCATGGTGTGAAAAAGCAAAAACACAATGGTTCAATAGAAGCTGTTAAACACTGGAGAGTATTTTTTCATAACAGTGCTTGTTATTTATTTTATTTCTTTTAGAAATGACTTATGAGGGAATTTGATATTTAAAGGAACATGTGAAAAAGAGCCTTCTGTTTTCGAAGCTCAGAATAAACAAAAGTGTTGTGTTTTATGTGCACATTTGATCTCCATCATTGAGAATAATACAAGACAATAGTGTCTGTTTTTTTTCCTCACATCTATTTTTGTCATTTAAACAAACCCCTGATAATGTGTCTCCTGATACTAAATGCTTTCATTTGACATCTTTGTTCCCTCTTCTTTGGTTTTCTCTCTGCCTCCCTCTCCGTAGATTTAACTGTCTCAGGGCTCTTTAACCCTGGTCGCCGTTGCTTGAGGCATTTGGCAGCACTGCTGAAACCAATCTGCCTTTTGGCATCCTTACCCACATCTTTTTTTTTTCCTTCTTTACACTCCTCGTTTCCCCATTGACTCATTCCAACAATCCTCTTCTGAAAAAAGGCTCCCCTCCTCTCTACCTATTTACCTCTTTTTAGGTCACACTAAAGTTTGGTTGAGTCAGCATCTCCACTGTTGTAACTGCTGACCAAAATATTCACAACTCCAAAACTGTCTGACTCTGCACGCTTGAAATAAAGTCATGGACGAAAGTGTTGGCACCCCTGGAATTTTTCCAGAAAATACACCATTACACCACAATTGTTGCAATTACAAATGTTTTTGGTATTAATATGTTTTTATCCTGGATAAAAAAACACAAAAAAACGGGGGGAAAAAAGCTAAAATGGACACAATTTTACACAAAACACAAAAATTGGGCTGGAAAAAACTATTTGTACACTGTAAAATGTAATTTACTTAAAAAAAAAAAAGATACCTTAACTTATTTTAGCTCACTCTGTTGAGTCTGCTCACTTAAACTTAGTAAAGACAAGTTTCTTGTGTTGACTTTACTTGAAAAATTTAGGAAACCGATTGCCTCAAAATTTCCAAGTAAAGTTGACCACAAACTTGAAGTTGTTAAAGCTGAAAAGAGTCAAGTTCTGAAAACTCATGTCACGGCAGTAACCTATCAAAAGTTGATAACCAAACCCTGTAACCGTGAGTGAGGAGGGTACACAGCTGACATGAGACCCTGCTGTACATGGGTGAAGCACACACGAGCTGCCTGTGCTCAGTGGTGTAGACAGACTGTCTGTGCACCAAGGCACTGACTGACTGGCTGTCGATGCTCTGTGGCATTGACTGCCTTAGTACATGATTGGCAGCTTGAGTGGGCAAATAAAAATGCCTGCTTGAATTAGAGGCTAATGCAAAGCATTCACAGGAATTTTCACCCATAATTTTACAGAAGAAAATGAAATTTATTGATGTCCTTGTCATCCAGTCTATGCTGTAGACAGCTGGACTAAGCCATGGAGCATAGACAGTCAGTCTATACCAGGGTAAAGACAGCCTGTGTCACCTATGTGATATATCCATGTACAGCAGGGTCTTATATTCACTCCCTGCCCTTCTCACTCATGGTCAACCTGAGGAATGATTTTGCATAAATTACTCTGATAGAATTTATTTAAGTTCATTTGAGTACTGCAAACTCACAAAAAATAAGTTAATCATATCTACTTTATCTGAGTAAACGGAAATTACTTTTTGTAAGGCAGCAAGTTTGCGTATTTTTTTTAAGTAAAGTCAACTTATTATAATTAACAGTGTACCGTTTTAGAATTGTGGGTAAATCACTTAATTTCAAGCAGGTGATGCTTGTTTAAACTCAGCTGTGGAAAGTAACAGGTGCTGGTAATATACAAATCACATCTGACACCAGTTAGAATGTATAAAAGTTGACTCAACCTTTGTGTTGTGTGTCTTTGTGTGTCACACCAAGAATGGAGAAGAGGAAGAAGAGCTGAGGAGTGTCTGAGCACTTAAGACGCAAAATTGTTTAAAAATATGAACTTCAGAACTCTCCAGTGCTTTGTCTCCAACCATTTCTTGGTGCTGTTTGTGGTATTTTTTGGGTCATTGTCCCGCTGGAACACTCATGACCTCTGACACAGACCCAGCTTTCTGACACTAGGCCCTACATTACAGCCCAAAAGATTTTGATCATCTCCAGATTGCATGACTCCTTTAACACCATCAAGGCCCCCAGTGCCAGAGGCAGCAAAACAACCCCAAAAAAATCACTGAATCTCCACCATGTTTGACTGAAGACACTGTGTTCCTTTCTTTGTAGACCTTATTTTGTTTTCTGTAAACAGAATCACATTATTTTCCAAAAAGCTCTACTTTCGTCTCAACTGTCCACAAAATGTTCTCCTATAAGGATTGAGGCTTACTCGGGTAGATTTTTGTAAACCCCCGTTTGTTTTTTATGTTTCTTAGTCAGCAGTGGGGTTCTCCTTGGTCTCTTGCCTGAGCACGTCTTCTCATTCAGATGATGACATATGGTCAAAGCTGAAACTTCTGCTCGCTTAGTCTGCAGGAACGCTTTAATTTGTGTAGAAGTTTTCTGAGGATGTTTATCCACCATTCAAACTATCCTGTGTTGCATTCTTTTGTCAATTTTTCTCTTCTGCCCTCGTCCAGGGAGATCAGCCACAGTTCTATGGGTTTTAAACTTCTTGATTATATTATGCACCATCGACAAAGGAACTTCCAGATCTCAGGAGATGGTCTTGTATCCTTGAGATTGAAAAATTCCAGGGGTGCCAATACTTTCGTCCATGATTGTATATACTTCTGCACCATGTAAACAAGGCATAGTTCTACCTGTAGGGAGAGATTGTGAGATTGATAATATATGTGACATTAGTTTCACTGCTGCGAGGAAGGTTAGAAACTGTCCAAGGAGATGTGTATTAAAAGATAAATACCACCTAACCAATATTTGTATGAGGAGCACATGTGGGTTATACAGAAGCTAAGAAGTGGGGTCCACATGGAATTGTCCATAAGGGTCCCATCCTAACTACCAACATGGATTTCACATGGGATCACACTGGGTGATCCCGTGTGAAACTGGCTGTGGGCAGGGCTTAGCTAGGCCACACATATAAGAACCATCCTAGTCCCAGTACAAAGTTATATGTGGTACTTAACCCTATAAAGCCAAACCAATAATACTGGATGCAGTTCAAAGACTTCTATCTCATTAAAATGATAAATAGTTTCTTTAAAAACCTGTTAAAAATATTTGAATAAAGTTACAATGCTAAGTTGGCTGAAATGATGAGAAAAAAAATCTAGAGTTTTTTTTTCCCTTCTTTATTGTGTTAATGCAAAGAAATCTGTTAATTTGATTGCCGCCAACACAGCTTTTGGGCCATCAGGTTACATTTTTTTTCCTTTTTGAAACACGTGTAACCCACACATGGGCCTAAGACCCTGTAGTGTAACCCCTCCCTGCTGTTTAGCAGAGCTACAGCTTTCAAGCTGTACCCAGAATACCCAGTTATTGCTACTGTAACTGCACAATCCAACCACATCAATTCACAAACAGCTGCAGCGTGCATCCCCCAGTCAGTCTCCTTTTGTTTCATTTGCAAAGTAACACAGCTTTTAAAAAAATACTAAAACACAAGAAAAACCTTTTCAGACAGAACACTAACCTCACATTGTCACACCACATCAAAGAGATAATTTCACAATGTACCAAAGTGGTGTCATGTGACCCTAATCCTCAGATAAAACTTTGTATGAGCTATCAGTAAGATATAAGGCTGTCACTCCCCCTGGGACAAAAGTAGTAGACAGAAAATGAGAGTCATGAACACATATCCCCATTATGAAGCATCTGGCTCCTCACTGAGCTAATTAACTGACTGCCAGACAGTTTCCAATCAATTCATTCACAGCCTGTGGAGAGGGTTTATGTATTATTAGGGAGGTACCTGACTTTAGCTCTCACTTTCAATGATAGTAAACGTCTCAGCCAGCAGGAAATAACATGTCAGTGTTTACAAAGGCCCTGTAAGGACTTCATAAGTGATCTTCAAATAGTCTCACAGTTATAGATTTCTCTGTTCATTGCCTGTGGTCAGACTTTCTCAGGGTAATCCATTAACTGCACAGAAACCAAAAGTCCCTGCTGAAAATTTTTCTGTGATTATTTATTTAGTGGTTATGTTGAACACAGGAGCTGGACTGTCTGACAGATAAAGGAGGCAAGAACAGAAGAAAACTAAACAGAAGGGTGATCGAGCATGAGCAAAAACAGGGGTTAAGCTGTTTCTGATCATTTTTATTCTAATCCACATTTAGCAGTTATACTACAGTGATCTGTTCAAGCCTGAGAGTCTGTTGATATAATGAAGAGTCAGGTTATGTTTGCTCTGCTTGGTGAGGTTGGAGTTGGTAGATGAGCACTGGTAGGACACAACCAGGATTCACTAATGTTACATGTTACAGACACGTCTTAGAGCACCAGGCTGTGAGAAACACTGAACAGATTGTCTGGCCACCTTCTTGAGACTAAACTCCAAACTGAGTTTACAAAGTGTGATTGGTGTCACCTTTCGATCAAAACATGTAGTATTCATCCAAGAAAATACTACTGATACTGACCAAAGGTGCCACTGCAACCAACACCAAATGGATGGTCCTCACAGAGACTTTAATTCCATAGTGGTCATTAAGTCCATACTCCCTCCAGTGTCATGACATCTCTAAGGGCGAGGTCAACCTGATCATCCAAACTGTGCTGTTCTCAAACACGAGCGCCTACACACATGATCTGCCTAGAGACGTCCTGGTACTATTTTTACCTCCCAATACTGATTCTGACACTTGTGGATTGGGTATTGGCCAATACTGAGTATCGATCCAATACCAGTGCATTATAAAAAAATGTCATACTGTGCCTGCATGACTGTGATATGATTTTCATTGTGGTAAAGGTTAAACCCTTTGTAAAACATGAATAAATACAGGAAATCAAAGCCATTTATTTTCAAATATAACAGTATAGCAGCATCCAGTGTGATATATTGCCACCCCACCGGCATGGTTGTGCTAGTTAGCTTAGCTTCAAGCATCATGTCAACTGGTGTCTGTTTAGTCTGTGTCGTGTGATCAAGCAGGCTGCAGGCTGCAGCACAGAAATACTGTTTTCAGAGGGGTGAAAGAGACTGTGCCAGAGTTTAACAGAGCTAAACATAAGATTTCTAATTTTATAAATTACGTGGTATTGGTAGCGGCAACTACTGGAGTCCAGGCTCTGATACAGATACCAGCATTTTCCGCAGTATCGGAGCGACTGGTGTTGGTATCGGAACAACTCTAGGTCTGCCTATGTTATGATAGTGTGCCTATTTACACGACATTACTACCACTTTTGTTACTATTTGACTTCTGCTAAGTCATCTTTGTTCGACACCCTGCTGTTGCATCCGCATGCTAGTGCTTGTGCATGGAGTGTACCATGCAAAAGCAAACCTCCCCAAAATGTGCCAAAGCAGAGAAGTGTATCAATCTGAGCATTCAGGCGTTTCCCGCTGTCGTCACGTCCACAGCTCCCACCTCTCTTCTCTGATTGCTCCAGTCCAGTTAGTATCGGACCAGGTGAAATTGTTTGTCAGTGGAGCTCGATGAGATGGATCTGCAGGATCTGCTCTGCCTCCAGCTTTTTCAACTTAAATATCTGAAATTTCCATCAGTTGTGCACAGCAGAGCAGCTTCAGATGTGTGAGATGGGAGAGTTTTTAGATGCAAGAGCTTCTCATCCTGAGAGCGATGTCTCAGGCAGTAAACTGCTCTGAGATCACTGTGTGTCAGTCAGTCAATCATCAATCCATCCAGCTGCATTCACAGTGAAATATTTTCTCTTCACTTTCTCCTGCTCATGCTTTATTTAAAGGGTACAGCAGGTTTTTGCCTCGTGGTTTGCTGCGATCTGTCACTTCAAGAGGCGGTGAAGTCACAGTGAGATAAAAGATCCTAGAGGCTTTAATATTCAGCCTTTAATTGGTGCAATATGAAGTATGTCTCCTCTGACAACAAAATGCCTGTAGGTTAGTCAGGTGAACGGGACCAGGACATCTGCTCATGTCAACCTTCTAATCTGACATTTCATTGGATGTTAAGATAGAGACGGCTGTAGCTCCTTCATGTGGGTTAGACGTTTGCATCCACTTATCCACCTGATCAGAGCTGCCAAGAGGAGGAAGAGGAAACCAGAGTCTCAGGGATCCTCTTCCTCCTCTCTGCTGTGTAATCACGTCTCTTTTAATCTCCTTTGTTTATCTCGAAAGTACACAGAGCTGTGTGTGTGTAAAGGAAGGATGCAGCAGAGGAAAGAAGGAACAGACTGGTTCAGTCACCAAAATAGATTCAGAGAATATTCTTTGAGAGCTATTTTAACTCTCTCCTCAGGCAGATCATGAGAAGCAGGTGAGACGAGTGTTTTGAGGAGAGTTTGGCTCATTGGTTGGGAGTTAAACTTAGCACAAAAACTAAAAACATGTTTCATGGATGATTTCTTTTTATTTATCACCGCTTCATGGCATTACAAATTATACAACAAGATTATGAATGAAATGAAATAAAAAAATATGTATTTGTTTGCTATTCTTTATTTATTACTATCGTATTATTTAATACTTTTATTTTATTTTACTCTATTAGTGAAGTCTGTATATTCCACTTTTAAACGATGTGACATTTGTAAAGAACATACATTAGTGGGCTGAGAAATGAACAAATTGTTGGTAATACATAAAAAAATCTTCTGTCCAGTAGGCATGCAATAGTACAGGTAACCTACGGGTCAGTCTGTGTGTCGGTTTGTGTGTCACTGAGCAAGCTGACACTGAAATTACGTCTTTTTTATGCCATGGTCCAAGTAAAAAGACGTATCTTGGAAGTGCAGAATGAAAGTTTTCATGACGTCTTTTTTGGACGTCTTCTGGACAAAACAGAACCTTGGAACCATGAGTGAGGAGGGCTCACAGTGCACATAAAGGCCTGCTGTACATGACTACATTACATACCGACAGGTGCGCTACACTCCACAGTGCAGGTGGACTATCTGTCCATCTACAATCCATGGTACGTAGACTGGCTGTCTGTCTATGTGCCATGGAGCAAGAAGGTTTTTTAACTGTGCTCTATGACATGGGGTTAGCTATCTACGCTCCTCAGTAGTAATCTTCTTAAAGAAATGTACAGAAGAAACAACATTATTTACTGATGTCCTTGACTTCCAATCTACACCGTTGAAGCATGGGTGGTGGCTGAGCTGGTCTATGCCACGGAGGATAGACAGCTGATCCACACTGTAGAGTCTAGACTGTCAGTCGACACTGTGGAGCATGAACAGGTGTACGCTATGAAGTGCAGACAGACTGTGTCACCTGGGTGTTGTAATCCTATATAGCAGGCTCTCATGTGCACTGTGTGCCCTCCACACGTGTGGTCACAAGATTCTGGTATGTTCAGAAGACGTCTGAAAAATATGTCCTAAAAACTTCCATTCTGCACTTCCAAGATGCCTTTTCTACATGGACCATGACATAAAAAAGACGCTGAAACTACGTTGGCTTGTTCAGTGAGCAGTTTCAGTTTGGTTCAGTTCAGTTTTTTCCACATCTGTGTGTCAGCTGCATTTTGATCCCAGCTTCTGTTACAACATTGTGAGAGGAGATGGAGGGACAATGGATATTGGGCATTACCTTGCAGGGAGGGCAGTTCACTTTCCCGGACGGGCACACACACACTCACACACACACTCACACTCACACAAACACACACTCACACACACACACACTCACTCACACACACACATACAGCAGCCTGTAAAGCATCAGTGCAAGATGATTTGCAGAACCAAAAACCCATGTTCCCAAGGGGCTGATTGTCCTGTGCAGAGCAGACCGAATGGTTCAATATTTGATTTTACCACATAGTGTTGCATCCCTGCTCCCCTCTCCAGTTAAGCCTGGTTTATGCTTCACACATCTGTGAGGTCTGTGTGGGTCCATGCACAGGAATGACATCATTTTAGCAGCCTTGCCCTCCATGTCGCACACCTCTGAAAATTTGTAACTGCCGGACGGAGATGTGTGGACAACATGGCGGCTGAATTGGAGCTTCAGGTGTCTAAAGTGCATAAAAACAGGCATTTATTTGATTCATCAGATAGAGATCACAGTGATAACTGTGACTGAAAATGTTTATTTTGAAAAATCAAAAAGAATAACAATAAACAGAGAGTCAAAACAAAGAAACTGCAGTTTTGCAATAAATCAAAAGAAAAAGAAACTTTGGAACAAAATACAAACAAAAAACTTTAAGTCACTAATTTAACTTCTTTTACATTTTCAAAAAGAGTAAAAAGAAGTAAAACTTATTCATTCCCACCCCTCCCCCTGTCTTAATTGATGACAGGAAGGTCAGTTTTCCAACTTCCCTCCTATAGCAATATAGATTTAGATAAGAGGTTGGCTAACTAGACTTTCTTTCTGAAGTGATGACTATCAAATGTGTAAGTTGCCCATGTTGTACACTAACTCACCCCCATACCATCACAGATGCTGCTTTTGAACTTTGTACTTGTTACAATCTGTTTGATGTTGTTCCTCTTTGGCCTGGATGACACCACATCCATGATTTCCAAAAAAAATTTGAAATGTGGATTCATCAGACCACAGCAGACTTTTCCACTTTTCTTCAGTCCATTTCAAATGAGCTCAGGCCCAGAGGAGGGAGCAGCGATTCTGTCTGTTGTTGATGTATGGCTTTGTCTTTGCACAGTGGAGTTTTAGCTCGCACTGGTAGTTGTAACGACAAACTGCGTTAACTGAAAATGGTTTTCAGAAGGGTTCCCGAGCCCACACTATGAGATCCTAAACACATAGCTGGGCGGATAATTGCATATTACAGGAGAATTGTTCACTTGCGGATAAAAGCACCAAAATTGGCACACATACTCCTTAGATGTTGCTCTTTTGAGAAAACCATCTGGCCAAATGAAAATTCAAGATGGCGGCAATTTTTCAAGATGGCCACCACTGAATATACAATAATATTGCATTTTGCCATAGAATCCCAAAAAACCTGTCCTATTTGAATGATCTTGGTGTCAAATTATACATTTATCAATATGTAGAATCCACATTTGGACCCATGGACTTACTCACTGGCTTCCTTGTACCATATTTTAGTCCTGGAATCCTAATATTCTACTAAATATGAGGTTTACATTATGTCTGACTGGGGTAAAATGCAGTGACGTGCGGTGAGGTTCATAGCTGGTGAGGCACTGACGTCATCAGAATCAGATTTGCAAATAGATGCATAGATTGACAGCAGTTTACAGGTTATGTTTCACTTCTGCATCCTTACACATACAAACTGTAGCTCACAAAACACACATTTCCTTAAAAAACAAAACAAAATAAATGTTATTACTGTCTTACCTTTACTTATAAATGAAGTCCATGCGTCGCTCCTTCTGCACAAAAACATCCGTCACTTTGCGATAGAAGTCCTCCTTATCTTCCTTCAGTTTTAAAAGTCTCTCTGTCTCAATGGAGATCACTGCCAGGGAAGAAAGCCTTCCTTGATCTGTCCTGTTCCTGCTGTATGTTTTCAGTCTCTTCAGGGCTNCAATCCACCAAACCGAGGAAAGCAAGTTCATCAAAATGGCCAAACCTAGCCTTCATTTGATCGCTGATGTTGTCAAGAATGTTACAGAACAGGTGTCTCCGTTCATCTCTAGCCGAATGTCTGTCTGTACCATCTGTCAAACCAAGTGCGCCGCATTTCTGCTCGAATCGGAGGTAGTAACTGTCAAACTCCAGTCTCATGCACTCCATGACTGAAACTGTGTCCCGGATGCGCGCAACACAGTATTCAATGTCCGTCACTTTGTTTTGCAGCACTCTGAAAAGTGCGTCGGTCTCATTGAAAATGCCATCAAATGTATCGATAAGAAAGCATGTAGATGCTTTTGACAGCCACCGATCGTATCCTGCTGCCATCATCAGCGTGTCATTATCCCAGCTATCGGGATTTTCCATAATGACATTGAACACAGCACGCAGATCGTTTTGGTGCATGCTTATTGTCTGCAGCAGCCGAGAATTTGAATTTCACCTTGTCGGCGCTGCTCTGGGTAAACGGCGCTTGACAACATCATCCAACACACGAGTGCGCTTTGTGGACTTGCTGAAAAATGCCCCGAGTCCCTCAGCTGTTTTAAAAAACGCACGACACTTGGGCATGCACTTTGCTGAATGCAATAGCACCAGGTTCAGCTTGTGTGCGTAACAGTGTGTAAACATGGCCTCAGGCACCTTTTCCTTAATTTTAGCCTGCACCCCATTAAGCTCTGATGCCATTACAGCTGCCCCATCATATGTCTGAGCTACAAGCTTATCAACACAGCCGTATTTCTCCAGCACACTCAGGACATACTCAGCTATGGCAGGTGCACGTCTGTCCGCACTCACATCATCGAACCCCAAAAACGCCTCCTTCACCTTACAGCCTGCTTCAGGTTGAGTCACATAGCGCAATATGACGGAGATCTGAGCTTTGCTTGTGACATCTGTGGTCTCGTCTACTTCTACAGCTACAAATGGGGCTGCACTTATGTCCTG
>RPOG01000416.1:0-312768 GCA_008086565.1 Thalassoma bifasciatum | reverse complement strand
GCATTGTGGATGCTGATGTTGAGTCTCCGCTGTTCATCCAAAGCCAAATCTATCCTGGACAGGCCGAAGGTTTTTAGCGCAATTTGGCTTTGAATATGAGTGGTGGACCGCTCATGTTTGGTGAGGGATCTTTGCAAGTTCTTCAAGTCACCAAATCCCATCTGAGTCCACACAGTGCCACAAGTTGAAAAAAGAAGGCAAGGAAAGCAGAAAAGGCGGTTTCGAGCAGGACATCCACAAAGCCAGTCTTTTCGTGAATACCACTCGGTTTGAAAAGAGCGGTTAACCTTCTGTCCCGTAGTCTGAAACAAACCTTTCAGCTCCGGCGTTGGTCTTCCTTTGGTTATTATCTCCTGCTTCGATTGAAAGTCCACTTGAGAAAACTTTTTTAGTGTTGTAATGTAGTCATCCATGTCGAAAGTCGGGATAAGCGAGAGGAAAAAAATCACTATCTCTATTATAATCTATCGCTGCACTTGACTTGCTTCCCGAATCGTTTAGCCTAGCTCGCTGTCACTTACTCGGCAGTTGAGGAGTGAACGAGACGAACGTCTGGGATCTTGAGCACCCCCTGCCATGAGGCAAGAGAACTGCCTGCCTCACCTCGAACCTGTTCTCTGCCGTTTATAATCGCTCATTACACGAAACACGTTACACAAACACAGTTGGTGACAAAAAGCACTGTACATTATATACATAAGCTAAATTATTGGAAATAAGTTCACATATTAAATTTGTTTAAACCATTTTATTGACGCCGTATAGCACAATGCTCTCTCCGCTTAGCAGCCAGCGCAGAGCCAGGGGTTGCGCAATCCAAGGTGAGGCAGAGCTCGCTGCTGCCTCACCGGCATCGCTTCCAAGCATTTGAATGGGAAAATAAGAAAATTCAGCGATTTTGAACAAATAAAAATCGAAATTGGTGAAGCTACATGAAAAATAAATATTTTTTAGTACAAACCACCAGATGAAAATAACAATTTAAATTACTTTATGATTATATATTTTCTTTCTTTCCATGCCTCCCCTGACCGCACGTCACTGGTAAAATGACTGGTAGTCTATATTAGTGTTGTTAGAGGTTTAGTGTGTGTGTGTGTGTGTGTGTGTGTGTGCCTGCCAAATTGTGTCTGAGTTAAAAAAAAAAAAATCCACACAAAAAAACATGCTTGACTTGTCTGCACACAAACTTTCTGGCTGATCAGATGTGATAGCATGTGTGGGCTCACCAAATGTGGTGATTGTGACCAAGGAAAAAGATGCTATCAGCAACAGCACTATCAGTCTGGCTGGGGTGGCACCATGCAGTCATGAAGAAGCTGACACCCGGATCTTTGTGCATGCCAGGCATGCCACAGAAGCAGGCAGCAAGGTCATCATGGTCAAAGCCAAAGACACAGATGTTGTCGTCATTGCAGTCAGTGTTCTGGAGGCACTTCAGGAGCTCGGTCTGCAGCAGTTGTGGGTTGCCTTTGGCCAAAGGCAGAACCTGAAGTGGATTCCTGTTCATGACCTCTGTTGTACTCTTGCAGTAAAGAGCAAAGGGATGCTCTTCTTCCATGCATTCACAGGCTGTGATATTGTTTCAGCATCCCATGGCAAAGGGAAAAAGTCTGCTTGACAAACCTGGAATGTTTGTGATGAGGCTTCCAGTGTCTTCAGCAAACTCAGCCATTACCCACCTGTACTGGACGATGAAGACCAGATAACCCTGGAGAAGTTTGTGGTCATGATGTATGACAGATCCAGCACAGCTGAAGGTGTCAATGATGCGAGGTTGGACATGTTTGCTTGGAAGCAGAGGCCATACGAAGCCATTCCTCCAACCCGATCAGCACTGAAGCAACATGTCATGTGTGCATCCTACCAAGCAGGCTGCATCTGGAGTCAGTCAACAGTATATCAACCAGAAATGCAGACTCCTGCTAATTGGGTCTGGACCAAGAAAGGAGATCTGTGGCACATTGTTTGGACAGAGCTCCCGCCAATTGCAGAGAGTTGCCAGCAGCTGACCAAGTGTGGATGCAAGTTGGAATGCTGCGGTCAATGCAAATGCTACTGCTTTGGTCTGACCTGCACGGCACCGTGCAGCTGCATGTGTGAGGTTTAAAAGCGCTGTAGTATAGGCCTCCAAACAGCCCAACATGTAACAAAAAAAAAAAGAAAAGAAAAGAAAAGAAAAAGAAAGAAAAAGACAAAAAAACAACCTGACATCGGAGGGATCATCACCTTATCATGGTGGGCAGTTTGTGTGTCTCCATGACCCCTAGAGCTTTGCCGGCTAGAGTATCGTACTCCTGGCAGGGTCACCCACGCCGAACAGCTCGAAGGGTAGAGACCAGACAAAGAGTGATCCCATGTGATACCATGCATTTTAGGTGAGTTAGACTTGACATAAACATCAAATTTAGCTGAATATTAGGTTTCCGGGACTGATATAGGTGTGTGCAGTGAGGACACACCCCCTCACTGCACACCCCACCCCACACACACACTAAACCTCTAACAACACTAAGATAGACTACCAACCATTGTACTCGAGTCGGACATAATGTAAACCTCATATTTAGCAGAATGTTAGGATTCTGGGACTAAAATATGGTACAAGGAAGCCACTGAGTAAGTCCATGGGTCCAAATGTGGATTCTACATAGTGATAAATGTATAATTTGACACCAAGATCATTCAAATAGGACAAGTTTATGGATTTTATTGCGGAATGCAATATTACTGTATTTTCAATGGTGGCCATCTTGAAAAATGCCGCCATCTTGAATTTTCATTTGGCCAGATGGTTTTCTCAAAAGAGCAACATCTAAGGAGTATGTGTGCCAATTTTGGTGCTTTTATCCGCAAGTGAACGATTATTACAGTTATCTGCCCAGCTAACAATGATGTTGGTTTTTAATACACTGCCACCTGAGGGGTCAAAGGTCACAGGCATTCAATGTTGGCCTTGCTGCCTACGTGCAGATATTTCTCCAGATTCTCTGAATCCTCTGATTATATTATGGACTGTAGATGATGGAATCCCTAAATTCCTTGCAATTGAATTTTGAGAAACATTGTTCTTAAACTGTAGGACTATTTTTTCCACGCAGTTGTTGACAAAGTGGTGAACCTGGCCCCATCTTTGCTTGTGAAGGACTGAGCCTTTTGGAGATGCTCCTTTTTTCCCCATCACAACACTCAGTGGAATGATCCAAAGCTGTTTTTTGAGCATTCATAGACTTTCTCAGTCTTTTGTTGCCCCAGTCTCAGCTTTGTAGAAACATGTTGCAGGCATCAAATTCAAAATGAGCAAATAATTGCACACAAAAAAAACAAGTTTTTCAGTTTGAACATTACATATCTCATCTTTATAGTGTATTCAATTGACTATAGGTTGAAGAGGATTTTTTTTTTTAAATCATTGTATTCTGTTTTTATTTACATCTTATACAATGTCCCAACCTCATTGGAATTAGGGTTGTATTTCCAGCTTGAAAGTGCCGAAATAAGCCTGTTATCAAAATGGTTTGTGTAAAGTAAAATGTTTTTCATGTAATTATCAGTTGTATTGTGTTCTACAAAAAAGGTTGGAAACCACTGCCCTAAAATATGAACCACCAGCACTAGCAGCACCTGCAGTCCTACATGAGGACATGAGCACACTCAGGAGCAGAACAGCACCAACTACAGGCAGGGAGGGGGAAGAGTTTCTCATCAGAACATACACAAACATCACAGCAATAATATCCATGACCCAAAGGATTAATACACTCTCCACCTCAGA
Source organism: Thalassoma bifasciatum (assembly GCA_008086565.1). Classification (NCBI taxonomy): domain Eukaryota; kingdom Metazoa; phylum Chordata; class Actinopteri; order Labriformes; family Labridae; genus Thalassoma; species Thalassoma bifasciatum. The sequence continues at coordinate 308,993 of RPOG01000416.1, read as the reverse complement.
GTTCAAGGTGGAATCATTGATTCAGCAATATGACCTTTTCATCCACTCGCTCTTTCCCACACACACACACACACACACACACACACACACACACACACACACACACATGCACACCTGGTTACTCCTGAGGATCTGAACAAACTACTACAATGAGATCAGAGCTTTATTGTTCCTGAGCAGATTACATCCAGAGATCATCTGCTATGATCAGCGTGTGTGCGTGTGTGTATGTGTGTGTGTGTAGGGAAACACATGGAGGGCTGAAGGAAAATGTGCATAGTCCAAATATTCAATGAAGACAGAGAAACAATGAGCGCTCAGTATGTTGCGGACAGAAGCAGTCATCAATCATCTTCCTCTAACCTTTTATTCCTCTGTTTCCATAAAAAATGGTCAATAAGAAATAACCGTTATACTCTATTACACCCTTATTTCCTGACTTGTCATTAAAACTAGCCTCATGTAATCATCAGTGATAGAATTTCTTTTATTCAAGCATAGTCTGGCTGTTAAAATCACACCATCACTCTGAAAGAGCAGCCTGGTTTCACACTCTCTGTCGATCAGACAAAATTATGAGTGGATATATCTCTATAATCTGATTCATCAACACTGTTCCAACACTCTGTAAAATTTAATAGTAAATCTTACTTAAAACAAAAAGTTACCACAATTTATTATAGCTCACTATGTTGAGTCTACTCACTTAAAGTTAGTGAGGACAACTTTTTTTGTTGACTTTACTTGAAAAAATGAAGGCAACCAATTGCCTCAAAATTTCTGAAAAGAGTTGACCATAAATTTTAAATTGTCAAAGCTGAAAAGAACTAAGTTCCAACAACTCATGTCATGGCAGTAACCTATTGAATAAGTTGATAACCAAACCCTGTAACCGTGAGTGAGGAGGGCACATAGTGGACATGAGACCCTGCTGTACACGGGTAAGTCACACAAGAGATGGCTATGCTCTGTGGAGTTGACTGACTGTCTATGCTGGCGTTGGCTGGCTTTGCTCCAAAGCACTGACTGACTGGCTGTCTTCACTCCATGGTGGAGACTTGCATCCCCTGCTAGCACTTTTTTCCACAATGTACAGTCATACACCGCAGCTCAACACAATACATAATGGGCAGCTGTAGTGGGTAGATGAAAATGTTCACATCAGAGGCTAATGCAACGCATTCACAGAAATTTTCATCACGAGTTCTACAGAAGAAAGTGACATTATTTATTGGTAGTCTATGCCGTTGACGATTGACTAAGCCATGGAGCGTAGACAGTCAGTCTATACCAGGGCAAAAACAGCCCATGTTACTTGTGTGATATATCCATGTACAGCAGGGTCTAATATCCACTGCCTGCCCTCCTCACTCATGGTCAACCTGAAGAATGATTTTGCATAAGTTACTGTAATATTATTTATTTAAGTTCATTTGAGTACTGCAAACTCACAAAAACTACTTTATCTAAGTTAATTTAAATTAACTTATTCCAACTTTGCCTTTTTTTTCTAAAGTTAAGTCAACTTATTATATTTTACAGTGCACTGGCAAACGTTTCCTCTGGCTGACGTCTCCTAACCTGAAAAAAAGGAGGAATAATTTTCCCAAAACTGACAACAGAAAAGTTCTCTTTGGTACCACTTTTTATTTCCTTTGGTCTGCTATTACATGCCGTTTTATTTAACCCTTTAACTACCCCCTGGACCAAATGGTTCAGCACATTTGAGCTACTATATTTGGACAAGAGGAGTGCCTAACTTCACTCAAACTGATTTAACCATCTCTAACATTTAGCAGTGGTTTGCAATGGATCTTGGACCTCCAAAACCTTTTTTTTTTTCCTTATTTATTTGTTGCACAACCACAGTGGAGATGTTGAGATGATGTATTGAAGGTCTAAAAATGTCCTTTTGTTTTGCACTTAATTCTTTTAATTTTTTCATACAAAATGAATGTCGATCAAAAGTAAAAACGAATGGGGGAATTATTAGTTATTGCATTTTAGTCCAGATGAAAAATCTGAAAGTGCATTTTTGTACTTGTTTCATTCAATGTTGCCTTGCTTGAAATAACATTGCTCAATATTCCATCCATCCATTTTCTTAACCGTCTATCCTGCTATTCAGGGTCGCGGGTGGCTGGAGCCTATCCCAGCTGTCATTGGGCGAGAGGCGGGGTACACCCTGGATTGGTCACCAGTCAATCGCAGAGCTAACATATAGACAAACAACCATTCACGCACACACTCACACCTACGGGCAATTTAGAATAATCAACTAACCAAACGTGGGCATGTTTTTGGTCTGTGGGAGGAAGCCGGAGTACCCGGAGAGAACCCACGCATGCACGGGGAGAACATGCAAACTCTACACAGAAAGGCCCACCATGCCCGAACAGGGAATCGAACCAGAATCTTGCTGTGAGGCTGAAGCGCTACCCGCTGCGCCACCGTGCAGCCCTTGCTCGATATTTTCAGGCATGGTTACAGAAATCAAAGTTGCTCAATGCCCTGGATATTTAGGAGAAATTAATGTTGTTCTTAGAATTTTATGTGACTTTTTAGCTGAAAAATGTGAACATTTTCTGGAGATGAAAAACAAGATACAGAGGTGGAGTCTGGCTGCAGCCTGTGTCTCATCCCGTCTGATTTTCCTGGAGTAGAAATCGAAGCCTCGTCCTGCGGTTGGAAATTTGTTGAACAGAGTTAACAGGCCTGTGATATCAGTGCAGATTTTGTCTGCAGCAGTCTCCATTATCCTGCTGTGAGATGTGTTTGTTGGCTTGGTGGAATCATGAGCAGCAGAGGAGGTACCTGCCACAGCAGCTGAAAAACTCAGGCCCATCATTGTCAAAAAGCAGCGGGGTTACCATGGTGAACACACTGGCAGAGGATGATTGGCAGTGCTGATGATCAGAACAAAGCTGCTTGGTGTTTGTTCTTCAGTGAAGCTCATATTGGGAGAGCATCCAAGTGCTGCTGCTGCTAATTCCTGACTTTCCTCTCTTAATGAGCAGCGGTCGGGAGGTGCCGCTCAGGAGAGGGTGTGTGTACTCTGATTAGAGTCTTTGCACACCATCTGTGTGTGTGTTCTAGGAAGAGTGGGGGTCTTCTGTTATGAGCCTGAAAGCACCAGGGGCACTTAAGACATGACATTTATGTGCCTCATAATTAACACCATGGCCCTGCCGGGTGTGTCTGAAAGAAAAAGTGAGTGTGTATGTGTGTGTGTGTGTGTGTGTGTGTGTGGGCATAATCACTCTGCCTAAGGTCTGTCAGGTGGAATCAAATAGGCGAATTACTAGAACAGAACTGGCTTTTATTGGTGATTTGCAATGTTTGCCTTGTATATTCTGTGGTGTTATGTAAGATTTATAAGCCTTTTACAGGAGCTTTCTGTTTATCACAGAGCTTACAAGGCTAACCGTATGCATCATGTACTTACATGACAAGTCATTACCCAAGAACCACTGCACGGAATGGAAAATCAAGGTTTCGTGTCCTCTCAATATTTTCTGTAAAAGTGCAACAAACAATCAGGGCAGAGCACCTCTGCTTAAAAAAAGACAGTTACCCTAGTTACCACCTAGTTGCCCCTGGTTACAGCATCCTTCTGTGCTCCTTCCATGAGGCCCTTTGGGCTGCTGTTGCCATGACACCAAAGTTACCCCCCCTCCCCATAACCTCCTTCCCCAACCCCCCAAAAATTCTTTAGCAGGAGAAGAAAGCCCTTTATTTATTGAGGTTATTACCACATGTGTGTGTGTGTGTGGGGGGGGGGTTCTGGCCTTCAGATCTGGGTCTGCTCTCAGGTGTGAGTGCTTTACTTTGCTTTTCAGGTGTTTTGATGTTCACGTTTAGGTCAGATCTAAAAATTAGAAACAGTACCAACAAAATATTNCTCTTTGTCTGCAGAGCAGTTTATCATTTTGTCATTAGTGTCTCCTGATTTTAGAATGATTTTATTTTTCATAAGGTATTTAATTTCCTCCCCCTGCACCTGCAGCTATAGCTGTGCCGTCACAACGCAGCTGCACACATAAAACCGACACACTTCACTGACACGCTGTCAGCTTGGATTTAATATTCATCTGGCTGCTGGCGTCTATTACAGGATCTGTTACTTACAGACACACACCAACGCCGCAGAAACATTGTCAAAAACACACAAATTATTTCTCTGGATTGTGACTAAAGTGAAGCTTAGTGGGTGGCAGCAAGTGTCTCACAGCAAAAACAACCTGGTCTCAGATCCCAGTCCAGACCTTCTCTCTTTTCTCAGCTTTCATCACTTTAATGTGGGGTTTGATTTCCCTAATTCCTAGATTTGACTGGATTTTCTCTTTGTGGTTGTGATAACAGGCCTATTGTGTTGCTCTTTGTTATCAAACCTGTAGTTTTGATAACTCAGAGATGACCCTGAGTATCATTAAACAAGAAAAAAATGTACACAAAAACATACATTGCACTGAGAAAAATAAACATTGGGAGAAGTAAATTTAACTTAATTGAATCCCTGAAATCAACTATGACAATTCAAATTAGTGTCTTCACATAAATATATCTAGTATTGAAGTCAAAAGTATTTGGTAAAATATAAGACAGTGCTGATTTTTTTTGTTTCGAACATGAATGATTTAAGTCACTGAGGCAATCTTTTTGAGTGAACGTATTCATCAATGGTAAACTAGAGCTGTTGTTTGAACATGAAAACAGTTTCTCAGTTTGCGTTGTAGCTCTGCAGGCGGCTACATTTAGCATTACTCACAGCACAGTGCTCTGAACTGTGTATGTTAGTGAATCCTGGTCATGTCCTACCAGTGCTCCCCTACCAACTCCAACCTCACCAAGCAGAGCAAACATAACCTGGCTCTTCATTTTATCTATAAACTCTCAGGTTTGAAAATATCACGGCAGTATAACTGCTGCATGTGGGTTGGAATGAACAGCTCAGCTTGTGTTTTAGCCTTTAGCTTGTGTTCTATCACTCTCCTGTTTAGCTTTCCTCTACTCTTCTTTCCCTTTTCTGTCAGACAGTCCACTGCTTTTTCCCACTATTACCACTAAATTAATCACAGAAATCATTTCTAGCAGAGAAAAGCACAGATCTTCTCTCTACTAAACTTCCTCAGACAGTTGTATTCTGCGAGTTGAAATTACATATAATTGTAGGGTTTTGACAAAAGAATATAAGTTTTCCTTAATGCATCATGTAATGTAGTAAGTTATTTCAACTCATAAGATCAAGTTTAAATGATAAATGATCATTGATTAACCCTGTGGTGCATCGTGGTCACTACAGTGGACACCTATTTAAAAGTTATTTACTCCTAAATTCAATGGTTCATGTGGTGGAAATTCATATTAGCCTGTGTCAGGATATTTTTATTCTTCTTAGGGCCTGAAAAATGTTTTCCTTTTTTTCCCCAAACATATATATTTCTAAAAAAGTTAAGGACAAACATTTGAGGGTGAAAAAGCTCATAAACTATAAATTATTCAGTGTTAAAATGGATGAAGAGAGTTAAAATGTTTCGCAAAGCATTAAAAAAAGATTATTCATGAAATCACAAAAAAAAAAAAAAAGAAAATAAGTCAAACAAAATAAGTCACATTTACATTAAGTTCACACTGTTTTGTGTTGAATGCTCAGTTACAAATATTTGAAAAAAAAGGAAAAGTTTTTTCATGCCTGAAGACAAATAAAAAAACTCAAGGGAAAAATCCTGACACTGACTTTTATAGTTCATGTATCAGAGGGTTAAGCAACCTGTAAAACTGACCTCCCTGAGTTGAAGTAAAGTTTTTCTCAGAGTTGAGTTTACTTTTTTGAAGGCAAGAATTGAACATATTTCAAGTTAAATGAACCTAATTTTTTTTTTTCTTTGCGGTGTGTGCAGACGCAGATGTGCACAGATACAAAATTTCAATCTGGGTTCTGAGTCTGCATCAATCACAAACCTCAGGACATCTTTGTTCAAACACTCATCTCAGAAGAATAACTCGTTCCCACATCATTTACACACAGAGCTCCACTGTCATCCATGTGCATCCTCATGCTGCGTTTGCATCACACTCCAGCCAAGGTGAACAGACAAATCAGGTTAAAGGGCAGAATTTCCATTTCCAGTGGACAGATAGGCTTCTGTGTACACCCAGTTCAGATGAAGAGGCTTAACCTGCAGCTCCTGCTTTGCCTCAAGGCTCAAGCTGACTTTGTTTACTTCTCCTGGACGTACTGAATGAATATAAAAGCACTGTACACAGAACACGCTGCTCTTTCCTGAAGCTCTCAGGCTTAACAAAGGATTGACTGACAGCACAGAGCAGCTGGACAACAGAGTACTCAGAGCTGATATGAAGAAATGAAACTCACTGCTGCTGAAGGCACAAACCTCCTCTCCACAGACGGATTAAAAAAAAAAAAAAGCCTTTGTACATGTAAAGTTTCCTCATTGGGCTAATTAAAAGGAGACTGCTAGAGTCAAACTGTCTGTGCTGTTCACACTCAGTATCATCCTCACTATGAAAGTGTGCGTGGGCGTGTGTTTGAATGTGTTTGAAGTCTCTCATGCTCCCGGAGCCAGACTAAAACTGAGTCAAAAAAGAAATCTGACCCCTCTCTTACGCCATCTTCCTCATTTCTCTCACCTTTCATGATTGTATCGACTTCTGTGGCAGAGTGGAGGAGGAGAGACGGGGTTTGGAGGAGTTTGCATTAGCTGTTCAGAGTGAAGCCGGAAACAGGGATGAGATGGGGGCAGGATGGAATAAAAAGTGAAGAGACAGGGATCACACACTCCCCTTCATTCATTCTTATTTCCATTTTCTCATCCAATTTCCTCACATGTTTCTCCTCCTACGAGCTACGTTGTTCTCATTCTCTCAAACTTCCTCAGCCTCTCATTTTATTCTCTCTTAATCCCTCTTTCAAACATTAAAAAAAAAAAAAGCCCGGCCTTGTCAAGCTCGTATCACTTCATTGCTGAAAGAAGCACATGCTGGTGCTTCAAACTTCTGGTTTGATCCTGGCGTGTTTTTGTTGTTTATTTTTGGGTTTCATACGGCTTTATTTAGAGATAAAAGGCTGCAGATGGAATAGGAAAGTGGAAAGAGAAAGAGAGAGAAGAGGAAATTAAATTAAGAAAAAGGAGAAAAGGTGTTACAAGTATGTGATGTGTGTAAATTCTGCAAGTGCATTACAGAACAGTGAGAAACAGGAGCTGTAACAGGGCGCCTTCTGAAGTCAAACGGCTGTTAAAGCAGAAACAAACTCTTTAATATAAAACTCCCTCCAATAAGTACATAGATCATAGTTTTTTTTAGCTATTATATAATCAGAAAATGAATCATTGAGATCTCTTTTTCAAGAGTATCCTGGCTGAGATTGTCATCAGCTCAGTTTACAGACAAAGAGCAGCCATATGCACATACACAAACTAAACATCCCAGAATCATTCAAACAGAAAGTGTCCAAATCAACCAGAATTATAAGAACATTCAGCAGAACAGCTGCAGCTCCATGTTTCTGATTCTAGAGGGTTCTACATCAGCTTTAAATCAGCCAGTGAGAGCCGTTCATTTAGCTGCAGCTCTTTTTATAACTTATTCATGGAAGAAGGAGCAAATAAAACACCTGTTCTCCTTCTCAATTCTGACCTTTGGCTCATTCCAGCTCCATTGGAAATGATATTGTATAGTTGTGCTAGTAAGTTTACATACCTAAGAGGAAGTTATGATTTCTTGGCCTTTTATCAGAGAATATGAATGATAGTACATAATGTTTCTTTCACACATGGTTAGTGGTTAGCCATTTATTGAAAAAAAAAAGTTGTTGTGTTTACTCTTTTTAAATCATTATAACAACAGAAACTTCAGAAATGACCCTGTACAAAAGTTTTCATACCCCAGTGCTTAATACCATGTATTTCCCCCTTTCATGGTAGTTGTGGATGGGGGTCTTTATTTTTGTCCACCTCTACTGGACATGAAGATGATGACTAAATCAGGTGAAAATAACAATGATTGCTTTGGCACTTTATGCCACATGTAAAGCAGAGCCCAGTCTTTTCAGAGAGACTCAGTGAGTGAATCACTGTGAGAAAACACAGTATTTAAATCACCACAATCTACTGGAATCATTGTCCTGACCCAGCTAGAATGAATAAGGCCATCACGCTGAACACATCCAAAGTGTTCTGTTCAGGATAGAAGACTGTGAAGTGAGCATGGAGAACAAATCTGTCTCTGTATGAACCAAACATGGACAGCCTCCCTGACTAAGTTGTTAAACTGCACATCCACCAGGGTGCTATGTGATTAACAACAAAGACCTGACAGAACACACATCGGGGACCGTGTTTGCTTCTATTATCTGCCATTAAACACCATCATGCTGCATTAAAAAAACACCTTTGTGGGCAATGGTAGTCAATTACCGTCTGGTGAAGAGGCATATCTGGCCACAACAGGAACCATAAAGCACCATTTGTGCAAATGAGGCCTCCCCTCCGGGCTGATTGAGGCAGAAGAGCTTTGCCAGTTGGTCTCAAATAGTAAAAAGCCATCACCTGAATGCATCATTCTAATTTGCACGCTGACATACTGCTATAATTAGCTGTTACTCTGGATTCGACATCATCAGGATACCACCACATGAACATATTCTCACACAAAACTCTTGATCCATAAAACACACACACACTCAAACACACACAGAGATGTCACACCCACTGTGTTATGAGCACTCCTCTAATAATAAGGTTATGTTCAGCCAGTAGATTGATGATGATTACGTATCGTTCCACCCTCTGCTGAGACTGATAATAGATGGGAGGGAACACTGATCATCTACTGTGGCTCATTTCTACATTCAGGCAGACAGACGGCTTGTTGTTTACACCCAAGAACAATCTGTCATGGAGGTGATGGAGTGATTCTTATCCTGCTCATTAAGACAAATCATAACCCGCATCTTTGTTTGATTAAAAACTAGGAAGGCAATGACACCTTGATAGAGCACTTCATGCTGTTTAGAAACCACAGCTGTGTTTTTTAATTGTGGTTGGATCACAGTTATGTCTTAGTAAAGCTCACACATACTCACTAACCATGCAGTTGATAATGAAGTGTGATATTTTAGTAATCATTATCAGTAATTATTAACTACAGAACAATCTCAAATCTTACTTTTTTTTTTTAGCAAAATACTGGAAAAAGGTGTTTACATTCAACTAGAAAAATAACTTTTAACCCACAACATATACGACACATACCAATCTCTGGATCCCTGGACAGGTTTCATCACTCAACACCCTATCTTCAGCTCCATCCCTGCTCCACTGACCCTGTTCACCCTTCAAACCTCTCCATGGGCAGCCACAAATGTCAAACATGGACTGTAAAACCTTCTTGTTCAACTCAAAGCTAAAACAAAATATTCACATCAAGAATTTTACAGAAGAAAATACTGTTATTTATTGTTCCCTTTAACATCCAGTCTATACCATAGACAGCATTTCTATGTCATGGAGCATAGACAGCCTGTATTTACCAAGGTAAAGATAGGCTGCGTTACCTAGGTGATAAATCCATGTACAGCAGGCTCTCATGTCCACTGTGTGTCCTCCTCACTCATTGTTACAAGGTTAAATGTAATTTTTAGTTGATAATAACATCTAACCATAAATTGTCAGGTTGTTCTGTAAAGTTGTTTACAATTTTACTGCATTTTTTACAAAATTCCCCTGGAACCACAGCTGCCAGTTTTTTACCATAAAAACAAAAGAATTTTCTTTGCAGTGTAGAATCATGACTTGTAACAAATGATGAGTACAAATAACTAGTGCCACTGATGTGAACAAATGATTTTGAGTAAAGGCTACTAATATGAACTCATTTTGACTACTGCAAAAAATTAAGGTTCTGTTTTCAAACAACTTAACCTCTTTAGTATCAGCTTGTGTAAAAGCTAAAGTGGTATAAGGCAACGGGTTTCCACGCAATTTTCTAGTAAAGCCAACTAATTCGGGTTAAGAGTGCATGTGTCTTGCAGGCCACAACTGCAATTCTTGAAAATACTCCAACATTATTACAAACATTGAATGCAGCATTTGATGTAGCAGGTAACCCACAATGTCTTGTTCCGTAGAAGAGGTGAGTTTGAAAAGCTCACATTAGCAGTTCTTAACAGGTGAAAATAACACGCCTGTATGTACCCTAAAGCAAAAAAATTGCAAAAAAAAGAGTGATTTTATCCTGCATGGACTGAGAAGTCTGTGCATCAGTTTACAAGACGTGGTTGTCAGGACCCTGATTTTAAGTTTTTGGGTTTTGTCTACTAATATTTCTTGTGTTGATTTTCTTTTGTCTTAGTTGCAAATTAGATTGAAGTGCAATATGTCCTTCTAATTGCAGACATTGCAATATATTTTTAACCACAAATGTGTCAGAAAACCTGACAAAACTGTTTTTAGTAGATGTTTTATGCTTTACACCAGTGTTTCTCAACCTTGCTCAACCAAAGAGACCAACTGTTGAAAACTCTTTTTGCAAGAGCAGCAAATTAAGAGGGGAAAAGGGAGAAACACAGCAAGAGGTACCAATAAAAATAAGTCTAAGGTTGCAAATACAGTCAAAGAGCAGCAGCACTTGATGAAATGTGTTGAAAAGTTTTATACAACTTGGAAAATTGGCAGAAAGTAGCAAAAATTTGTCAAAAATTGGCAAACAAAGAAGAGTGAAAAGTGACTAAAATGGGCAGACAACAATTACAAGCAGCAAAAATGGTATTGAGTGCATAGAAATGAACACTTTTCAGACATTTCTGTTTTAAATCAAATTTTCCATATGAATCAAGAATCTCTTCTTATTTAACCCTCTGATGCATGAATTATGTCAAGATTTTTCCCTTGAGTGTTTTTATTTGTCTTAAGGCATGAAAAAAAATCCTTTTTTTTTCTCAAATATTTGTAGCTGAGCATTCAACATAAAACAGTGTAAACTTTGTGCAAGTATGACTTATATTTTGTTTGACTTCTTTTCTTCTTTCCTTTTTTTGTGGTAATTTCATGAAAAAATCTTTTTTACTGCTTTGCGAAACATTTTAACTCTCTTTTATCCATTTAATAAAAGTAATAAAACACTGAATAATTGATAGGTCATAAGCTTTTGCACCCTCAAATGTTTGTCTATAACTTTTTAAAAAATACATTTGTATGGGGAAAAATTGAAAACAGTTTTTCAGGCCCTAAGAAGAATAAAAATATCCTGACACAGGCTGATATGAATTTCCACCACATGAACCATTGAATTTGGGAGTAAGTAACTTAAATAGGTGTCCACTGTACTGACCACTATGCACCACAGGGTTAAATTCTTCATTCCAAATTTTGATTTTTGAATATGATGCTCTTTCTAAGAAAAAGTGATTTATTGCTTGTGTTTGTTTAACGCCATAAGATATGGGGCCAAAACATAATGGCAAAAATAAATCACAATTGCATGATTGGGAAAAATAATTGCAATTCCACTATTGTTGCAAATTGTTCAGCCCTAGTTTGGTCTTCTGCTGCTGTCGCTCTTTGTCTGCTTCAAGCTCGGACGTGTTGTGTGTTTAGAGAGTCTCTTCTGCAGACTTTGGTTGAAACCAGTGGTTCTTTGAGTTCTTGTTTTCTTTCTATCATCTCCAACCAGTCCGTCCATTCTCCTCTAACCTCTGACATCAACAAGACATTTAGTTCCAGAGAATAGCAACTCACTGGAGATTTCCGCTTTTTGGGATCATACTCTGTAAATACTGGAGATGGTTGAGGGCTCAAATCCCAGTAGATCAAAAGTTCATCAAACACACAGATCAACAACCATATCACGTTCAAAGTCTCTCAAATCACATTTTGTCTCCATCCTGGTGCTCAGTTGGAACTTCAGCTGCTCCTCTCCATCTTCTTAATGCATTGACTTACTGCCATGTGATTGGTTGATTAGATTTTGTGTTAATGGGCAGGTAAACAGGTGGAGCTGATAAAGTGACTGGTATAAATACAGTTATGCAAATGACAGTTATTGCTGCGTACATGCATGTGCACCCTGATGCACATGTTCAAACACCATTAGACATAGCGCAGTGACATCATCAATAACCATTCGATGATTTCAAAGACCAAAAAACACGATCAAGAAGATTTGAGCATCCTATAAAAGAAGTGAGACAGTGCTGCTCCTTTTTTCAACCAGGTTACCTCAAGAATGCTCGGAGGTAACAAATTGTCATGTTCTGTGTGTGTGTGTGTGTGTGTGTGTGTGTGTGTACCATTGTTCCAGGTGGGCTGCATTGATGGATAGGGAGAAAGGAACAGATCTGACAGCTCAGTGAGATTCACTCCTGTTTCTCATCTATCAGATGAAACAGCTCACTGGCAGCCTCTCCCCCCGTCTCTCTCTCTCTCTCTCTCTTACTTTTTTCCAGAACAGTTTCTGTCGCGAACTTTGTTGGAAAAGTGAGATAACTCAGACAAAGCATTAAACAGCAGCTGACAGGACAGATCTCTAACTCTCACTGACAGGGCAGGTGTGATCATGGCTGTAGGTGTAATAAAGAGGACAAAGACGGCCATGAAAGAGACAGCACTTAAATCCAGGAGGGAGTGAGGCTGTTAATGTGACCAAGTAGGAGAGATTTAAAAAAATAATAAAAAAGCAAAAGAAGACATAAGAAAAGGAGAAGACTTGGTGGGTGGAGCTGGGGGTGATGTGAACTGTGGTTAAAAAAAGAGGCTGTGAAATCATTAACCCTCTGATGCATGAATAAGTCAGTGTCAGTATTTTTTACTTGAGTGTTTTTATTTGTCTAAAGGCATGAAAAAAAGTTTTTCCTTTTTTTAAAATATTTGTTACACATATTTGTAACTGAGCATTCAACATAAAGCAGTGTGAACTTGATGTAAATATAACTTATTTGTTTTGTTGGACTTCTTTTTATTTATTTATTTATTTATTGGTGGTAATTTTATGTATAATCTTTTTTTAATGCTTTGCAAAACATTTTAACTGTCTTTCAGCCATTTTAACACTGAATAATTTATAGTTTATAGGCTTTTGCACCCTCAAATGTTTGTCTATAACTTTATATACGTGTGTGTGTGTGTGTGTGTGTGTGTGTGTGTGTGTGTGTGTGTGTGTGTGTGTGTGTGTGTGTGTGTGTGTGTGTGTGTATGTGTGTGTGTGTGGCTTAGGGAAAAATTAAGAGACCACTGCAAATTTTTCAGAAATCAGCATCTCTACATATTTGAAAATTTTACTCAAACAAATACCTATAAATTGCAAAATCAGAGAAACCAAAAAAAATTGCCTTGGTCTTTTAATTTTTCCCAGAGCTGTATATGTCCATGTTTGGAAAAAAAAATTGAAAACATTTTTTCAGGCCCTAAGAAGAATAAAAATATCCTGACACAGGCTAATATGAATTTCCACCACATGAACCATTGACTTTAGGAGTGAACAACTTTTAAATAGGTGTCCACTGTAGTGACCACTTTACACCACAGTGTTAAATTAAATAGTGCAATGAAATGTGCAACGGAGAGAATGTGCAAGAATGCGCGAGAGACTTGACAGCAGGCTGTAGCTGCCTTTGAGCTTACTAGCTAGTAGGCTATTATCATAATGACAGGTTAATGGCAGGTTAATGACAGGAATTAAAGCCAGAGTGGTAGCCACAAGGGCAAGTCATGCCAGGAAATATCAAAGCTATCTCAAGGCGCCATGCAAGAGTGTGGCAAATTAAAGGTTTGCTCTCAGATTAATGTGATATTTCATGGTTATTCAAATTTGAGTGTGTTTCAATAAAAGGACTCCATAAATCACTTTCATTATATCGTTTCTGAACAGGTGATAAAAGGCTAACACATTGTTTGTGACATGTTAAAAACATTGTTTACGTTGTCCCATAAGAACAACTATCAGTGATCGTTTTAGTTGTCTTGAGCTGTTTGATCTGTGATTGATTGCTCATGCCTCCACATATACTAAGAGGGGATTCACACTTTTTTTCCCCCCTCATTCCAAAAACCAGTAAATCACTCTTGTGTTTTTTTTTCACCCCTTAGAATTTAGAATAGTAGTGTAACAGAAGCTTTGTGGTTTAGTTGCTCTCCATTTCCGGAAGCTACAGGCCTCATTGTAGGTCGCTGCTTCATCCCTCACCACCATCATTTTCTCTCTCTCTCTCTCTCCTACAGTCCCCGTCTCTCTCCAGCTGTCTTATCAAGTCTTATATCCAAGAAGGAATAAACAAAGGAACAAACAATCTGAGACAATCTGTGTATTCACAGCTTTTCACTGAACTTCTGCCAGATTCTCTCCGCTCTGCAGCCGTTTGACTTAACTTCCAAACAGGACATACTGCCCCCCCACAAAAACTTTCTTCTTCTGCATCTCTGGTCACTTTGACCTCCATCACTCTGATTCTTAATTTCTCTCGCACCTTAGCCCCTCCCTGCTGTTTAGCAAAGCTACAGCTTTCAAGTTATCCCCAGGTTGCCTTTGTGAGTTGTAACCTAAGAGCTATTTTTACTGAAAGTGAGGAAAAAACACAGCGGGTAAGAGACATTGGTTCAGTCCATGGGCAGCAATAGTTGTTTTTATGGGTGTTTATGCCCCAGGCGTGGACTTACTTTCGATGTCCAAAGTGTGGACCAGCAGTCTATGCCTAACTTTGCATTAAAAGTACTCTGATTGTGCAATAAAATGACGCCGTAAATGCTAGAAATTAATACCTCTACTGTACCAGAACAACACAACTTACAGTAAAAAAAATACACTTTTATTTATGATAGAATAACACTGTGTGTCTGAATTTTATGAGACTATGAGAGAGAAATTATAAACGCTTTCCAAAGTGTAAATGTTACTCTAAGTCCATGAGAATTGTATTAACCCAGGGATAGTTGATTTAATGCTTTTGGTTTTGCTGTGCACCCTGTATAATCCAGCATCAACAAACGGATGAGAATTTCCCGGTATAATGACTTAAGAAATTTGAGGCAACTTTTTGCATCATTTATTTATGTTGCTGAAGCAAGATTGCTTTTTTGTCTAAACCCACCTTTTTTATTCTTGACATGGAAAATGAAATCATAGTGAAGTGAACTTGATTTTTCGTGCAGACCGAACAAAACTAGTCTTTGTATGAATTATTTAATCTTTTAACGTTTGTAATAAAGTCTAGAGTGATACCAGTTCAATTGTATCATTTACATGAAGCATGAGGAGTTGCCTGTTTACACTGGTGGGTGTATCCCATCTACAGCCTGTAGCATATATTGCAGGTCTACTTCATGTAGTGTACGCAATGGGTCCACACTGTTAAGTGTAGGCAGCCAGTCCACACCAGCATTAATGGCCAGTATAGACAGTTTGTGCCACCTGTGTGATTCATCCATGTACAGCAGGCTCTCATGTCCACCGTGTGCCCTCCTCACTCATGGTAACAAGATTTGGTAAGGATTTAAGTTCACTTTCTGGTTCCAGCAAAGCCAAATAAACAGCAAATGTTAACAATATAGTCTTGTTGTGTGGATTAACTCAAAAAGATTGCCTCACATTTCTTCAATTATTCTTGTTCCAAAAACAAAAAAATATATCACGCTGTTTTGTATTTTGAACAAATATTTTTTACTTCAATACAAGACATACATTCGTATGAAAACACCAACTTAAATATTTATTGTTGATTTCAGGGATTCAATTGAGTTAAATTCACTTCCCCCCAGATTTATGTTTCTCAGTGCAGAGCAACAGGGGTGTCCGGGTTTCTGCTCCACTTGATGCTCTGTGCTAACTGGTCTTGTGTGTCTATTAGGGGTGGGAAAAAGCTATAAGAACATCTGTCTGTCAGCTGACAACAGCTGGGCGAATGACAATGAGAGATGTGGTGCTGTGTTGGTGACTATGGTATCAGGTCACTGCAAAAGTCTAAGTCAGGCTTTATAATGCATGGGCTCAAAGTCTTTGTGATTTTTGCTGAAAATGATGACATATCCCTCGTTAATCCTTGTACATGACTTTTTGGAATATTTAGTATTCCCAGTTGTGTACGCACTGATGTAGAGAAATGGGACTGTGTACTCTGTTTGTACCTCATACATCAGAAAATGCTCCTCATTGGTTGTAGTAGTCACTGACAGGCCTATCACAAGGTCTGACTGAGCAGCAATAGTTGACTGTTACTTGGGAAAATGAATATTTCTCAATCTTCAGTCAAATCAGGTCATAATACATATTCACAGTGATGTTAATAAGCATTAGTTGAGTCACCGGAGCAGCTGCAGGCAGTTTTTATTTTTATTTCCTGCTCAGCAGCTTAAATCAGCCGTGCTTCCAAAGAGCACTGAAACCTGTCGAGTTTACAAAGGTGAATCAAATCTTTTGTTGCTCTTAAATCACATCCTAGAGCGGCAGAAAATGATGGGGTGCATTCATGGCATTTTCACCACCTGTAATTTCTGGCTCCACAGATGGAACCGCCGCCCAGATATGTAGATCTGCCTCTTCTCCTTGATTGGCGGAACAAATAAGTTTTCCGTTGCGTGACATCCTGTCTGGTATTTCTGAAGTGAATAACTTTCATGAAAGCTGAGGTTTGTAAATGCCATCCTGTTCATAAGTTTGCTTCGGGGCGTTATAATCACTCCCCTCGCAGCACTAAAAGGTAGAAAAAGCAGG
Source organism: Thalassoma bifasciatum (assembly GCA_008086565.1). Lineage (NCBI taxonomy): Eukaryota > Metazoa > Chordata > Actinopteri > Labriformes > Labridae > Thalassoma > Thalassoma bifasciatum. The sequence goes on along the minus strand of RPOG01000416.1, from coordinate 292,271 downwards.
GGTGCATTAATTCTGCATAATGGGAAGGAAAGATTTATTTTGCCCTTTCCCAAATCAACTGCTCAGCGGATAAATGTTAATTATTTCATTCATGATTTATTCAGAAAATTACTTCCTTCTGTCAGGAATTACTGTAAAAAATCATGTTGGGATTTGCAAATGCTGTGATCATTGAAATGATTTGTGGAGAACAGACCTGTGGTTTCCATTGACCTGTGCTTTTTACAACTTTAAAGAACTCCTACCATGCTATTTATTCATTTAACAGACTACAGCTACTCAGGATTGGTATTGATACGATTTTATCAATATCAATACCCTTATTGATTCCTAAAACAGGCAATTACAGGTTTTCTTTGTCAGCAACATTTCATAATGTGTATGTCGATAAGTCTTAAATTGGGCACTGGATCTGGATATTTGAAGTCATGAATAAATAAAAAATCACACCACAGGACATAATTTATTATTTTGTTTCATGTCATTGACTGAAGAAAGATCAGAGATGTGAGGACATGATGCTGCACACTCTTGTACAGTAGGTGGCAGTATGAACCTAAACATTGTTAGTGATCTGTCATTAAATTACAGAAGAAGAAGAGTCTGGAAAAAAACTTTTTTTCTCTCCTCAAGTTGGAGAACATCTGTTGATTAGTATTTGGACATTTAGAGTTCCCAGTGTTGTTCTAAAAGAGGAACTGTGACATGTTTCTGTGATGAAAGTTGAAATTCTGTTTTGAAACCGAAGTTACATCGATGTATGCTAACCGCTAGCATGTCAATGGGATTTCCCATATCTTGCTAGCATCGAGCTAGCGCTACGTTTACCACATTGTTTTTGGTACAATAGTAAATGTGTAACATGTAACATGTATTGAATATGAATCTTTTGTGAGACAGAAATGTTCATTTCAATGTGTGTGTAGAGTTTCTTAAGTAAATCTCAAGTAGAAAATCCTGGACCAGAGTTTTCTTGGAGAACTGTTCTCTAGCTGACAAGCAAAGGGAACTGAGGCAGAGTAGAGGACGTAAAGAATCGTAAGCAATAACACTACAAATATGGATGGATTGAACCATTTCTTCACGATTCCCAAAAGGAACCGGTTCAATACCCATCCCTAACTGCTACACACATTCATTAAACCCTGATTTTATTACTGGCTGTGATGTCTTTAAGGACAGATTCAATGGTGATGGTTGATTTGAGAACAAAATGTTGCTTTCAAAGGTGCAAACACTTTAAAGATTGCACTTATCTTGTTTCTGAGGGTACCTGAATGTATCATAAGTGATGTTATCCACGTGTCTAAACTGGCCAGAGAAGACCTGAGACTTACATTAATATAGCTTTGATTCTTATGTCATCTTTGAACATTTGGAAAAAATAAATGTTTCCCTTTTGCTCGAGCTTTTCGTGTGAATAAAACTACATTCCAAGAATTCTAGAATTGGATTTTGCCTCAAATTTCCCCTTCACAGTTTCTTCTTTAAGGCTTGTATATAAACAACATTTGGTGTATGAAGTTGACAAAACTGCAATTTTCTTAACATGTACTGTGGTTTTGGCTCGCAGGTGAAGGAAACAGGCAAACACTGTAACTCAAAGACAAAATCCCCCAGATGAAAGCAGGGTGGAAGTCTTGTGTGTGAAATGCTGGCCTGTCATAGGACGCTGGTTCTGACCAATCACAGCAGGGCAGCACAAAGCTGTTCTATAATTAAAACAGATGCTTCATCTTCTTTTTAATGTTTTAGTTTGGGTCATTTCCTTTGTATCAAATGGTTCCCCTCCATAGACCCCTCTGAACGATAAACCCTCTCCCATTAAAGCACGACAATCTCAGCAGATAGAGCCAATCTGTGTTGTTTTATTTAGAAGGGACAGGATGCCCCTGGCTGCTGCATTATGAATAAGGTTGGTGAGCCTGGTTGTTAGGTTTGTAAATAAAGGGTTTGCCTTTGGCCTTGGGCGATTGGAAGCTGCTGTGATGTTGAAGAAAAGCTGCTAAGTTGGTGCCTGATGTGTGTAGCTTTAATGAATGCAAACAGAGAATCCTCCAATGACAGGAAAGTAGAGCATTACAGTACATAATACTGTGCTTTGTGTCAGAGCAGAACAGAGCAGAGAAAGCACAATGCAGAGAACGACGGCTGATGAGGATCTAAGGAATGAAGTTTTTGAAGAGGTTTGGTTCGACACGCTCAGGAAACGGGGTTAACTTAATATCTGCATCGCTCGGCTGTTGTGTCTCTGCATTTCTGGTCTGTTACTGGTGAATTCCTAAGTGGGTCTATCCAGGCTGTGTGCAGTAAATGGGTCACTGCTGAATTAAACACCAGCGCCTCTGCCACAGTGCTGCTTCAGTGCACCACCAGAGAAGGGCAGGTTAGAAATAGTCCTGACCATCGAGTCCAAATAAACACTGGTGCCAGACTGGACGGGGAGATGGGGACTGAACACAAGATGATACATCTCAGAACCCAGCCTCAAACACTCCTGCCTTCTCTCTAATAAGGTTACACCAAGTGTCACCAAAAGACACTTCGTAGCAAATTTTCATAAGTAAAAACAGTAAACAGCTGGCAGCAGGGTTGCCATTATGTTGCAGTAAAACACAGAAAAAGTAACAAACAATAAAAACCAAAAAACAATTTTTTACTGCAACAGAAATCGACAGTATTTTACTGTTCATCACATCACATGTACTGTCCTCTCTACGTGTGTGGCAACGCACTTTGACAGTCAGCCAAACTCCAATTCAAAAGAAGAGTGAGTCAGGTGGTTTTGGTGCCTATTCATTTATTTTGTATTCAGAGTAAAACTGTAACACAAGAAGACACCAATTAGTAAGGTGACAAGGTAACACCATCTCAAATAGACATTTTCTTGTTACCTGAAACAATGTAGCATTTGTGGCTATGCTAACGCTTAAGCTTTAGGCTTACAGTTTCAAACCAACAAAACAACCAGGCTAAGAGCTAACTGCTCATGGTGTATACATGCTAAGTGCTAATGCTAAGTGCTAACTGCTAATGCTAACTGCTAAGGCTAACTAAGCTAGGCATCTACACATCATCCTCTAAACATAAACTAAACAAAACTGCTTGCTGTAGTTAGCACATAGCTAAAATGATCAAAGGCTAGACGGCTAGCAACTCAAAACAAACTTACAGCCGTTGCTGTCTTGAACTCCGAAATCAGGCTGAAACAGTTGATATCCCAGGATCTGGCACTTTCTTCATGTCAGGGAAAACAAAGAAAGAGCTTCCACTTCCTGACCTTTTAATCAAGTTCCTCCTCCTGCAGATGACATCACTTCCTATTTCCTATGCCGTGTTTCCCTTGAGGTCACCAGATGGTGCAGGAGCAATCCAAAACAGCTCATCACATTTTACCCTGCGACCATGAGTAGGGAGGGAACACAGTGGACATGACACCCTGCTGTACATTGGTGTATCACATGGGTCACACATGATGTCTTTGCACTTGCATAGAACGTTGCTTCACGCTTTACAGCTTGAACCAGTGGTCGACGGCAAAGACCAGATGCAAAAAGGCTTCTGAATATATTGTATAAGCAGTACAACGACTTTATACGACTGTAATTTGTGGAGAAATAATGCTGGAAGACACTGTGGAGCACAAACAGCCTGTATACACCATGGAGCATACACAGCGGGACGACTCCACAGAGCGTAGATTGCGGGTGTAGATAGTCATAGACGTAAACAGTGTAAGTCACCCGTTTGATGTACAGTTGTGTCTCATGTCCACTGTGTGCCCTCTTCACCCATGATTACATCGCACATTACAACCAACTCTAGAAAAATTCCCTCTCTTTCACAAAACATTAGCATCCTTTTATGGGTCTTTGTGTTTTTGCTTTAAATTTACCAGACCATAATGCACAGTTAACTACAGTACAATATTGTATTTCATAAAAACAGTAGATTACTGCTGAAAATTGGCTGTACATTAGCAGCAATTGCTTACAGTGCAGACATTTACGATTGCATGTTTGGAGTTGAGTGCAGGAAAAGAAGTTTGTTAAAGTTATCTGCATTCCTGCTGGCTTCATCCTGCAGCCCGTTTGAATCCCACCCTCCACAGCGCTGCATTCTCTCGTGCTCGTGGTTCACCAGAGCTCTGCAGTGGTCCCAGTGCTCCAGCTCCTGCATCCAGTCAGCCAGTCAGCCACACTCAAGGACAAACACACTTCGAGGACAAGGGAATTAATATTTGATATCTAGCTCTGCATCATGTGGTGAGGCAGACAGTCAGGGACACAAGCAGGCAGAGACAGGATAGAGACAAAGCTACGAGCAACCGCTTCCTTCTGCAGAGCCACGAACCTGCCACAGAGCAACAGCAATGAGAGAAGCTTCTGAGTGGTTTGTTGGGTCAGATAAAAACTTCCTCTTCAGCATTATTGTACACTATGAAGTAGCATCTACAGTAATTACGGTAACTGAAGGGTTAATTCTGGGTTTTCAGCACTGTAAAGGTGGTTATCTTCCTCAAGGGGTAGATCAAGGAAACTGATCGCTGTAATCATCCTCTTTAAGAAAATTCACCCCAAAATTGTAACTGAAGTCCGCACAGAAAAGCTAAAAACTGCAGTTCCTCCCATGTCCACGCGAGGCTGTCTGTGCAAGCACAGAAACCACATACACACCAAGCCAAAAAAAGAAATGCTATTGCAGTAACAATAAATTGGGCTAAACAATTTGCAAAACTGATCCAAGTGCAATTCTTTTTCCCTTGCAACTGAATTTCGGAATTTGGGAGAAATGCTAGTAGAGGAATCGGTCTACACCATGGGACAGACAGTAAATGCCACAGAGTGAAGACAACTTGTTATACCTGCTTGACTCATCCATGTACAGTAGGGTCTTATGTCCACTGTGTGCCCTCCCACACACAGTTACAAGGTTTGGTGAGGAATTAAGTTCAGTTCAATTACATCTAGTCATTTTTTTATGCTTTCAACACATTGTCTCTGTTGCCTCTGCCTCCCTTAGAGAACTCAACATCCAGAATTAACAATGCTTAACATGATTAGTACATTGCACCTTTTGATTGTAAAGAAATTTTTTTACAAAACATGAAATAATAAGTAATGATTACTAAATAATTTCAATTGTAACATAATCAGGGTTTACCGTGTGTTTGTACTGTAACATATAAAAAACCTAAACTAAAATTAACAACAACTTAATAAACAAACAACAATAACCAAGCAGAGATTTTTTTAATGATGCATCAATTGAAACCCATGCTCGGTGCTTCTGACAGAAATTGTAGTTGGTATCTATTAAAGTGCCATTTTCAATGCCCGTCCCTTCCCTTCATCCATTTCAACTACTTTTTGACCATTTTTTGTCGCCTTAAACTTGATTTTATTGCTACTTCTTGATGTTTTGGCCACTTTCCACCACTTAGATTGTTCCTCTTACAAAGGTAGTTTTCAACAACTTTCCTGGTCAGTTGAGTTCAGGGTTGAAGAGCATCAAGCATGTCCTTCAAAACTTTTATTCTGACACATTTAAGGTTAAAGACATATTGCATTGTCTGAGATCAGAATATTGCAGCAAGCCATATTGCGATTTAATCTGATTCGTAATGAATTTTTCATGGCCCTGTGAATAAACATATTTGCAGCATTGTTCAAAAAGGGTTGTAGGTTTGAATAGCTCAGATCTCTATTAGCAAACACTGATCAGGAGTGAATTCTTTCTTTTATTCTTATTAAACTGACAAGTTTTGCCTTTATAGGGGCAAAGCAAACTTGGGTGACAGGTGGTCAGCCTGTAACTGTCTACAAAGGCCAAAGACCTGCCTCTTTACCTCATCCTGACCCAAGCAAAGCCAGATTGAGTCCAACTATTCCAATATAGCCTCTACTGACAACAGTCTCCAAAACTCCATCGTTGTTGTGACTTTAAATGATGTTTGCTGCGCTCTGCTCCTGTGTGCCTGCACTCTGCCTGAGTACTTGGCCCCTCCCCCTCATACACAAACACACAGACCAGTGAAGTGAAGCACCACCTCTCCCCTAATCACACTCACTCTGCTGCAGCAGAGGAGAGAGTGAAGATGAGAGAAACTGCACTTTTAAACTCCATAGTGAGCTGTGAATTTGTGAAATAGTTTAATACTTCACTTTAGTGGCCCTTGACAAAAACATCAACCCACTGTTAGGGCGCATCAAGGAGAGCATTCTAGTTTCAGAGTGCGTATGACAGCGTTTTAATGTTGTGTAAATTGCTTCTTTGTGAAAAAAACAAAGATAAATGCAACTGTTAACTCCCATGTCCACCAGTTATAAAAGACTGCTACACTTCCACTTCACTTGCAGGATTTTTGGGGGTTAAAATTCAATGTCTAGTGTCTGTTCAACGCTAATGTCTTCGTTAAACTCCCTCAGTTCTGCTTCTTTGTCCTGAATCTTATTTTAGGCATTAGAATAATTTGTGTTCATGAACAGTATACATTCTTTGCATATCAATGTTCTTATTTAATAAATCAGCTGATCAAATATCAGATACTGTCTTTTTTAGCCTTAGATATCAGTATTGGCATTGGGCCTAAAAATCCCATGCTGGTTGAGCGTGCATATAAATAATCCAGCTTGATTGTGCGCTGTAAAATCACAGGTGACATCAGCTGAGCACTTGGTCTTTTCATTCATTTTTTTAGGCAGTATGTCTGGATTATTTCTCAAAGAATTCTAGATTTCGACTTCTTAAAGTATGCCTGAGTTATTTCATTTTTGTGCACTGTGACCCATTTTCTTGCAAGAATAAATGTGTATTTCAAATTCTATTTAGTCTCTTAATCCTTCCTCAGCATTCCTTTTCCTAACACATTCTCCTGCCAAGGTACAAGTCTGTTTGGTGTGAGGAAAATGCCTCAAAGTTGTTTCGAGTTGTGATTTCAGCCCAAGTTGCACGTGTTTTGCAGTGTCCAACAAGATGTTATCACCTGCTACTACTCTGCTCCACTCTCTGCTCACAGAATTGGGTGAAGAATAGTCAGGTGGGATGTAGCGCGTTGCTGGGGTGTTGGCAGCATCTGTGCAGTTTAAATAATTGTGAAGTGCTACACAAGCCTTAACAACCTTTACTGTTTTTTTCTGGATGAAATTCAATGGGTTGTCCCAGGATTCTCCATCGTGCTGCCAGGAAGCTGAAGCTGTTCTTTATCACCCTCCTGGCACATGAGTGGTGGTAATGGTAGATCTACTTGGCATCATCAAGGTTTGTTCCTGTTAACGCAATAAAAGGAGTTTAGATTTTACACAAAACATTTGCAAATTACCCATCTTCCCCTCTTAATTATATATCATACTTGGATATGGTCACATTAGGTTTTCATATAGAGGAGAAGCAGCATTTCCTCGGAAGGCATGTGGTTAGAGATGTTCCAATACTATTCTTTTCCAATTTCATTATGTGTGCTGTGGGTATCGGCCATTGACTGTTTATAGAATGGACAGCGTGCTTCCGCCTGTCACCGTTCTACGATGCTGAAGCCAAAAAACCCTGTTTCTCTAGCCGCTATTGTGCAGCCAGAGTCTGCGCAGTAGAGAATTTCAGGTGGAGCAGAGTAAAAAAGAGAAATAAAAATATTTATTTCTTCATCTTCAGAGGGTTTAGTCTCCTTTTGGCTCTTTCCTGAAGTTTTTTATATCCCCGATAAAAACTAATCACGAATGGCAGCTGTCAACTATCGTAAAACGAAACTTATATCGCGGTTTTTAGCGTCCAATAACTAATGAGAAACTAACTTCTCTGGAAAAAAAACACCTGAACACCATGCAGCCAAATGACATCGTCATACTACCTTAGTGTAAGGATGAGAGAAATGTTTCTACGAGGTATCGTATTTTTTTAATGTTTCCCTGGCTCATATCCGGAATGCATGGGGAGGCGGGGCTTATGACCTATACTGCAGCCAGACACCAGGGGGCAGGGCATCTGCTGGAGGCTTAAGTTTGAGCCAAACGTTGTTACGTCCACTCATTATACAGTCTATGATATCGGCCAATACCGATCCAATACCAGTATGTTGTAAAAACATATCATACTGAACCTGCATGACTGATGTGATCATCATTGTGGTGAGGTCTGACTCAGGTTGAACCCTGTGTAAAATTTTAATAAATACAGGGATTTAAAGCCATTAATTTAACATTTATTTTCAAATATCACAGTATAGCAGTATCCAAATATTGCAACGCCGCCAACGTGATTGAGCTAGTTAGCTTAGCTCCAAGTCTTGCATCAACCGGTGTCTGTTGAGTCTGTGTCATGTGATCAAGCAGGCTGCAGGTTGCAAATATGCTGAACTAGAGTTTAACAAAGCTAAACATTGAATTTCTAATTTGATTATTATGTGGTATCAGATTGGTGCCTGGACTCCAGTGGTGACCGATACCGATACAAGCATCGTCGTCAGTATCGGAGCAATTTCTGAAATTGGAATCAGAACAACCCTACATGTGGTATAGTTGCTCTGGAACCAGGAAGCCTGGCAGAGGGTGGTATACCCAAGTTCCCATGCAGCTGATTCCTCCCGAATCTGGATTCCTGGAAAACGCCATCATCACTTTCCCTCCCATAGGCCCCTATGTCCACCAGGGTGAAACAATAGATTGCATCACAGACTGCTCTCAGGACGAGGGAATGTGTTCTTTTATAGTTGAAAAAGTCACTTCTCGTGTTCAGTGGTGCTTTGATTATGTGCGTCCCATTGATGCAACCCTGACAGTTTGGGAAATTCCATACACGCCAGAATTCCTCTGAGTTTTCTGACCACTTGGCGGTATTTGGCAGAGCGAGAAATTAGCTGCACAATGCTGCCCAAATCGCCTCGCAGACCTCCGTCACAATGAGGGGAGCAGTTGTTGCTCCCATCATGTAGCTCTGTACCACACTGTTGTTGTTTGCTTCCCGATGCCAAGATACAAAGAGTAACGGCGAATCTCTCTTGTACTGTTACGGGAGAACTGTGAACAGAGCGTGTGAGCAGACTGGAGCGGGGAGAGTTTCTGTTCCTCGCTCCCCATGGCGTCTGCTTCCGTCTCCGCCCATTTCCGCCCCGTGCTCAACCAATATTGCATCCTGCTCCACTCCACACTTGCTCTGTGATAACTCCAAATGTACATCTCACCTATCTTTAATCACAGCCTTAGACCCAAAATAGGCGGGAGAGTATAAAGTATTTGTCCCCTGATTCTGAAATTATATATATTTTATACGTATCTATGTCCTGAGTATCAATCTTTTTCTTTTTATTGGAGCTCCCTGTTGAGTTTTTGGGAGAGGTGTCTTTTTTAGATTCCACTGTGAATCTGTGCCCACATACACGAGGAAACTGTATTCTCTTTCTTCTCCTACATTATGTGCATCTTTTGATTTTACAGAACAGCACACCTTTCTTCTTGTTCATCCCCACAGCCCCACAGTGGTTTACACAAACAGACACTCAGCGCCTCCAGAATTCAATGTGGAAGTGAGGAGCGGGTTGTTCCACTGCGCGAAACTGGACGGTCATTGGATAAATGCAGGGCTTTGTCCCGCCCATTGGATGCTCAGCTTCTCAGGGGTTCTCTGGGGCAGTGGGTGGGCCCTGGCTCTCAGCTTCTGCATGATGATTGGATGATCTGTCTGAGGCGGAATCCTTTTTTGATTGACAGTGAAATGAGCGAATCATCGATCTCAAAATACAAACATCCACTGGAGCTACAGGTGTATAGATGAGCTTCTTCTGTTTAAATGGCCTCACACCCGCAGCTCTGCATCAGACCCAAAGCAGAAAGGTGCAAAACCAGAGCAGGACAGCGTCCCCGCTCCGCCCTCCCCATTCATAAAAAAAAAAAAAACAATCCCGCTCTGCGCTCAGTTCAAAATTTGGCCATTACCACTCTGCTAACATGCTCTGACTGTGAGCACCTGAATGTTTGATTAATAGTCTGATAACGGTCTTGGAACGGTCCAAAAATACTTAAAGTGTACTCCTTGGTTCATCCTATGCATTGACCTCACAAGCAAATTGTACCCCCCCCCCCCCCCCCCCATCTTGCCTCCTGAGATTTAAGGGATGAGTCCACCACCTTCTCTTCCTTTTTTGTTCAGAGTAACAAAAGAAGGCAAAGTCCCTTCTCTTCAGCATCTAGCCATGCATCGGTCACCATGTTGTAAATAGTGCTGTCAAGTGGTTAAAAAATATTGTGTGATTAATTAACTATGATCTGTAATTAATTAACTATGATCTGTAATTAATTAATCCAATCAATTTATTTTTTAATCTTATCTAAAATTGCTGAGAAAAGTCCTGTATTTGTTCTATTCTCATTTAAATTCATTGCATTATTGAAGCAGATCAAAAGATAATTTATTTCCAATAGACTTAAACAGATGCAGTCGTAGCACTTCACATTCTGCTGGATTTGAGACTAGTTCACAGTGCTGCCTGCAGCCTTTGGTTTCAATCATCAGAGGAAATACTGTTGTGTTTCTTACGCAATCTCCATATAATTAGAAACAACATTGTCTCTATAAAAAGTGCCATAAGTTGACACATCACTTGGTGGTTTGTTTGATGGGTCATTGGATGCAGTTTGCAACACTTCCATTAACTTCTCTTCTTCCACTCTGTTTATCAGTCTGCAGTTCATCTCTATCCACTTGGCATGAACATTTGTCAGCCTGTCAGACGCAGACTTGCTCATGTGCAGCTGTTCTCCTCCAGTTTAGTTTGGTGAAGAGCTTTGCAGTGGCTGAAAGAATTGCTAAAGTCTTTACTGCTAACTCTAGCTGTGGCCGGGTGCTTTGCATTGATGTGGTAGGTGAAACTCTTTCTTATAAAAAGACAAAGCACTTTTATTTTGTCAGTAGGGCCATTGGGACATCTTTGAAATGTGAATCCAATCAGCCAATCAGCCTGTGGTAAACGAGCCCAAATACAATGACAGCCGATCAATGTCCACTTCAGGTTGTGACTGACATTTGTTTTCAAACCCCAACAACTTAAAAAAAGACATAACGTGCTAAAAATGACTATAATTAATTAATTGCAATTAACATGATAAACTGACACCCCAAGTTGTGCTCACATGAAAACTTCTTTGACTCTTATTTGTTTGCTGTGTTGGCGCGTGTTTGTGATACAGTGCCCCCTGCAGTTTGCAAGTCAACATACGCTGCACAGACAGAAATGGGTGTAGATACCACAGGCGTTGTCTCATGTGGATCCTGCGCATCTTTTTAGCACAACCCAGCCTTAAGTCTTCATTGTCAAAGCAGCGTAGCTTTAGCAACTGTCTAATTTTCCTTCTTCTGTGGGGGTTGTTGGAAACTTTTTTTTTTGTTTTACTGCTTCTTAAACCATCATAGTAACATACACAGCCCATAATATGCCAAAGATATGAAACATGTTTGAGTTATGTATGCACAGATTTGCTCCTATTGAAGTAAACCAGATCAAAAATATTCATTAAAATTATAGATTAAAAAAGTAGAGTTCTTAAAGAAACTGGTGTTGTAAACATACTTTGGACAGTTCAAAAATGTTTGAAGTTAGATCGTATTTTAGCACCAAATGTTTTTGAATCCTGGTGCTTACATGGTCATATCTATTGGACTCCAAAGATTAGGGATTTATCAGTTGATACTGTTTGATGAAAGTGACAACGATCATCCACCTGTTATAGACTATTAATCTGCACAATATCCAAAGAACAAACTTTGCTGGGGGATAAATCCTCAGAGCACAAACCCATCTTTGGTTTCCAGGCTTGTGCTTGTCAATGCTTCCTACAAGGTTTTGAAAACACAAGCGTTGTGCGCTTACCAACGTGCAGAGACAAACAGAAGAGGGGAGCAGCTTAAGGTTTGTAGCGGAGTGAAGTGCATGCCAGATTGATTTCACAGCAGTATAGGGAAGCACTAAAGGCTGAACCACACTGAGTGTGTCGCCTGTGAGTGTGTGAGGACTTGAACACATTGCAGCAAAGCCCACAGATGTCAAACCTCAAAGATCCATAACATTTACAACAAAGACTGCTGAAGAAAGTGAGTATGATTGAATTTAAACATACAAAGCTTTGTAACCTCTTTCATCATTCCTGTGGCTGAGCTTTCTGAATACTTGTACAGACTGTCTGTACAATCTAGAGAGAACAAGTCAGGGTGCAGGAAACACCCTCTGATATAAAGGATGAAGAGTGCTCCGTTTTCCAACAGCTCATGCCAATGCTGATGTCAAATTTAAAACAGAAAGTTAGAGAGATAGGTCAACTGCAAGCTAATATACTACACCAGTATCATGATGTTTGAATGATTTAAAAAAAAATTTTGATGAAAAATACAGTTTTGCTCAAAAGTTCACATATCCTAGCCGAATTTATGACTTCTTTGCCTTTTCTCAGAGAATGTGAACGATAACACTAAAACCTTTCTGTCACTCACAGTTAGTGCTTGGGTGAAGACAGTTATTATCAAACAACTGTGTTTAATCTTTATAAATCATAACGACAACATAAACTTCCACAATGAACCTGATCAAAAGTTTACACACCCCAGTTCTTAATACTGTGTATTGCCTGTAGATTCTTGGTCTGCCTTGCATGAGCTGCCAGATTGAGATCTCCCCAGAGTGACTCAATAAAATTGAGGTCAAGAGACTGAGAGGGCCACTCCAGAACTATCCCTTTATTCTGCTGTAGCCAATGGCGGGTCAACTTGGCCTTGTGTTTTGGATCATTGTCATATTGGAACATCCATGTATGAGTGCAAATTTTCCTCCAGTATTTTCTGATAACATGCTGCACTCATCCTTTCATCAGTTTTGACCAATTTTCTTGTGCCTTTGTTGCTCACACATCCCCAAAACATCAGTGATCCACCTCCATGTTTCACAGTAGGAATGGTGTAACTTTCAGAATAGGCCTTGTTGACTCCTCTTCAAATGTAACGTTTATGGTTGTGGCCAAAAAGTTAAATTTTGGTCTCATCACTATAAATGACTTTGTTCCAGAAGTTTTGAGGCTTGTCTCTAGGCTGTTTGGCATATTGTAAGCAAGACACTTTGTGTCATTTGCGCCGAAATGGCTTTCTTAAGGCCACTTGACCATACAACCCATTTCCCTCAAGTGCCCCATCATTGTGCATCTTGGAAAATAATTTTCAGAGTCCTGTTTCGGCTGAAGTTATTTGTGGGTTTTTCTTTGCATCCCTAACAATTTCCCTGGCAGTTGTGACTGAATTTTTTGTTTGTTTCCCTGACAGTGGTGTGGCTTCAACAGAATCCCTCATTCTCCAATTTTTAATTGGACTTTGAACTCTGCTTATTGACACCCTCAATTTCTTGGATATCTTTTTATATCCATTTCCTGTTTTATATAGCGTGATTACCCTTCCCTGCAGAAACTTTGACAATACTTTTGTTTTCCCTATGACTCCCGATCCAAAAATGTCAGTGCAGTACTGGATGAAAATGCAAGTGTCTGTCAGGAGCTCGGAAACTCACTGACCTTATATACACACACACTGATTATAAGCAAATGATCACAAGCAAATGAACACAAGTGAGGATGGTTACCTTTAGTAGACATTCCAATCCATGTGTGTCAACTTTTGTGCATGTTGTCAAGCCAAAATCTGTCACCCAACGACTACCCATGAGTGACAGAAAATAATTTATTCTACCATTCATATTGTCTGAAAAATGGCCAATCATAAATTCTGCAGGGGTATGTAAACCTTTGAGCACAACCGTTCACAAAAATAACAAGAAAGGTATTAGCATGCATGTGTATGGGACTGGTTTGATTTAAGAACACTCGTTCCCACAACATATATCAGAGCAAGCGTATTTCACTACCCGTACATTACCTCAAGGATCTGCAGTTTAATCTTAGGAACACTGAGGTGATGACTGTTGGTCGATTGGCTCGATAGGGAAGATGACACATTCTCTATCACAACACACTGCTGCTGGGTGTAAAAACTCAGGTGTCATCTTTGACAGGAACCTCAGTCTAAACCAGCATGTTGACTTGTTGCACATCTTTTTTTATTCTGACGCTGAAGAAAATATCCAAGATTTGATAAAAATGAAAGAAATTATGAGGCTTTTGTGCATGCCCGTATCTCCCTTACTTTTTGTTGACTGTAACACTCTGTACACTTTTAATGCAGGTATACAATGATGGTGGTTTTTAATGCAGTGCTGCCTGAGGGGTCAAAGGTCACAGACATTCAATATTGGTGTTCGTAGAGCACTCATCAACTTTCCCAGTCTTTTGTTGCCCCTGTCCCAGCTTTTTTGACATGTGTAGCAGGCATCAAATTTAAAAGGGGGAAATATTTGCACAAAAACAATCAAGTTTGTCAGTTTGAACATTAAATATCTTGTCTGTGTGATGTATTCAATTGAATTTAGGTTGTAGAGGATCTTCAAATTATTGAATTTTTTTTTTTTTTTTTCATTTCACACAACGTCCCAACTTTATTGGAATTGGATTTGTAGTAGTTGTAGTTGTAGGGGTGGGTATCAAGAGCCGGTTCCTGTTAGGAAACGATAAGAAATGGTTCAATCCATGGATATCATTGGCGTTCTTGCTTAACGTTTCTTCTTATCACCTTACGTCCTCTGCTCTGCCCCAGTTGGCTTTGCTTAGCAGCTAGAGAACCATTTCAGAAAACTCTGATTCAGGATTTTCTGCTTGAAGTTTTACTTAAGAAACTGAAGACACAAAGAAGTGTACATTACTGTCTCACAAAAGATTCATATTCAATACATTTGACATGTTATACATCTACTATTGTACCAACATAGTAAATGACATAGTAAACATAGCACTAGCTAGATGCTAGCAAGATATGGGAAATCCCATTGACATGCTAGCAGTTAGCATACATCAATATAGCTTTGGTTTCAAAACAGAATTTCAACTTTCATCACAGAAACATGTCACAGTTCCTCTTTTAGAACAACACTGAGAACTCTATATGTCCAAATTCTAACAGGCAGATGTTTTACAAAAGTTGCTTTCAGACTTTTCTTCTTCTGTCATTTAATGGCAGATCACAAACAATGTTCACAGCCTACCGCCACCTACTGTACAAGAGTGTGCAACATCATGTCCCCACTTTTAGATTCTGTCCATCATTTTTGTCTCTCTCTGAAAAGTGTTTTCCTCACATCTCTGATCTTTTTACAGTCAATGACATGAAGCAAAAAAATACATTATGTCATGTCACGTGTGATTTTTTTTTTACTTATTTTATTTTTTCATGTCTTGAGATATCTAGATACAGTGACCAATTTAAAACGTATTAACTTATGCACATTATAAAATGTTGCTGACAAAGAAATTCTGTAAAAACCTATTTTAGGAATCGATAAGAGAAATGATAAGAGAAATGATAGAGGATAGGATCGATAAGCAGAATTGATGAGGGCATCGATAGCGATAAAATCTTATCAATACCCATCCCTAAGTAGTAGTAATATTGATATTATTATTATTATCATTATTGTTATTGTTATTCGAGTTGTTTTATAGTGATTAGTGAAACTGTTGCTGGGTTAAGTTATCAGTGTTATCAGTAGACATTTCATCTTTATCAACCTCTGTGCAGAACTATAAAGTCATTATCACTCACTGTAAAATGAGACTAACAGCATGTTCTTTTTGACCTTTTGAAAATCTTAATCTACCATCAGAATCCGGCTCAGTTCAATGCTTTAACATGCTGGAATAGTTCAGGTCAGATTCATTACACACCAGCGGGGCTCATCTTATCAGATAGAAATGTCTCCCATCAGCCACTGGGTTTTGTGAAGCAGGGAAGCTTCATTCAGAATCAGAATATTTCCTCCATGTCTAAGGTTATTTGACATTCTGCAGGTTTGACTCCTTTCAAAAACTTTTGATTTGAATGAGGCTCAAGTGAAATTCATTGTGTTTTCTGAGCTGTATGAACGCCAGGATCTTTGACTGTTATTCTGTTTCAAACAGCACTAAACCAGTGTGTGTGTGTGTGTGTGTGTGTGTGTGTGTGTGCGTGTGTGTGTTTGTGTGTGTGTGTGTGTGTGTGTGTTTCTCCTCCAGATGATGGTAAACTGTCTCTGGATGAGTTCCAGGCTTTCTTCTCTGATGGCACGCTGAACGAGGAGGAGCTGGAGAAGCTGTTTCACACCATTGACTCTGATAACACCAGGTCAGCACTACTACACTACACTTACTGTGTGTGTTAGTGTGTGTTTGTGTGTGCACATTTATATTAAGAGACACTTTTATTTTAAAATTAATTCATTTTTATTTATGTGAGAAGATAAAGAAAAGTCACAGTCAGTGTTTTTACATCTTCCTGCCTCTTCGTCTGTGTTTATCACTCTTCATCATTAGTCATTATTTCTCTGCTGGATGATCCCTTTCTTTTTATCTGCTGCTCACTGGGACATTTTTTTAATGGCCCTGTTGTAATCAATGTATTGACCCTCTTTAATCAGCCAATCAGCTCATCCAGCCTGTAATCAGCAGAAGTGCTCTGACACGGTGGGATGTAAGTGATCAAAAGGCCAGCTCCGTTAATTCTCACTCTTCACAAACCTGAAGGGCCTTGAAATAAAATGAAACCAAGCAGAACAAAGGCTGACTCTCATCGGTGTTCAATCCGAAGAGGTTTGATGTATAGATCCCCTCCTGTGCTCCAGCATCAGAGGAGGTTTTGTTTTGCTTTAATCAGAGCAGTTTGTGGACCGTGCAGCCGTCTTACACTCACTGCTTCTTTATGAATCTCACTCACTTCGCCGTCAGACAAGTTTCACTTTATTAGAGTTAAGTAGTCTCGCTAAATGTATGCCAGATTCCAGAACCACCTTTTTAACAGCAGATGAGGTTATTAATTGGTCCAAGCCAAAGAGGAAATGGTGACTTAAGCATTTCCGTTTGAAGCAGGAAGTTGATGGATGAAGAGGAGGAGGGAAACAGGCAGAGATTGAGCACCTTCCTCCTCCAATCATTTGTCAGATGTGTCTCAGTCAGTGTCCGGTCCCTTCCTCCAGCGTTCTCTCTCTTCAGACTGCTCTCTGGGATTTCTATCTCTGCTGTCAGCCAGACTACTCTCCTGTCCATCTTGTCACAGGGCCCATCACCGTTCTCCTCCTCCTGTTCTTTTTCAATCACTCATCCTGGTTTCAAATTCCCACTGTGCTCCATCTGCCCTTTCCACTCCATTCTCCCAGTGAAATAGTACCACACGGGGTTTAAACATAACATTTCTGTGTTTGAGTTTATTTTTTTTACTCATGTCTTTTTTTATTCATCTGGTTATTTTTAGCTCCAATGGCCCTTTGTAAAAACCAAAACACATGGACAAACACACTGTTAAGTGTTCTTATCAGTGTAACAGACTTCTTGGAAGGATGGTACCAACAGAGACTTTCGTTCTGCGTCTTTCAACAGCTTGTTGCTTTAAAAATGTCTAATTACCCCAAGATACAGGAAGTAAAAAAAACAAAAAAAAAAACATCTTTATGACTTTTGTCGCCCACTTACTTGGAAAACATAACTTAATTTAGGCAATTTGAATTTTCTCTTGAGTTCAGAATTCCCTGTTGCCTTTATTATTTCTTACATCATACTGCACAAGCTGGTGCTAATGTTTGTTTGTGCCAACCACTTCACCTCTGACTTCAACAACAAGGGCAGACCACATTTAAGGTCTGATCTACTAACAGTTTATGTATACAAAAATACGTGCAAAGGTCAATAGCGCGTGCAAACCTGATCTACTAACAAGGTGCAGGCGTGGATTGCGTATCTCATGTGAGCAAAACAGCACGCGCTATCCATTAGCGCATCTGCCTTAATGAATATGCAGAATACATGCAGATGACCAGAACGCGCAAAATTCTGGGAGGAGAAGATGCAAATGTGATCATTTAGCACCCACAAAGTGATTGATCAAACCTGAAACGGTTTGTAGGCGCTGTTTTAGCATCTTTATTTAGCACGTGTGAAAGGCAGGTGCAAACTGGAACAGCGTTACACACAACCAGCTGCGGTCAAATGCAGCAAACTACAGACATGTTTAGACATCTCCACAACCCAAGAGCCTTAAAAAAATCTTAAAAAACCTCAAAGACAACAAACACAAAAAAACAGAGCCTACAATATGATTTGGATTCTCTTTGTTTCTCTCTCTCTCTCTCTCTCTCTCTCTCTCTCTCTCTCTCTCTCTCCCTAAAAATTAATTTGATAATTAAATTGTGAAAAAACAGCTTTAGTTTTTCTGTGTTTTAGTGCTCTTACATATAGATTATTGGACACATGTGGAGACTTAGAGCTTTTTGTCCAGTAGTTTTTCTGTAAATCCAGAGATCCAGATGAGGAGGGAGGACGAGAGCGAGTTCATCTCTTTGTAGCACTGACTGAATGTGCACATTTTGATGTCAGCAGCAAAACTTAAGGTGAACCACATTTCCTTTTTGAAGACTTAAGAATTAAAGTAAGATTGTGGCGCTGTTGTTACTTTACAGGTGTATCCCTTTGGCCGATAAAGATTAAGACTCAAACATCCGTGCTGTGCAGCTAATATTTAGTGCGCATGAGAGGGTTGTCCACATATGATTTTCACTGTGTCTCTATTTTTCATTTCCTCCACCTAACTCTGTAACTCCAGGGCTTCGAACATTATTTTGGTTTACAGCCACTCTGCCCTCTCAAACTCTTCATTCAGACAGACTGCAGCACACTCTAAATCCTCATTTAAATAAGTAGGTCTGCACCTGTGATCAACTGCGCATGCTATCTTAATAGATCACTTGCAACATGCCCATTTTAAGCGTGCACAGTTTTTTAGTTTGCACACACACTTAAGCCCTGGGTATTTGGGTTCTTTGCAGATCAGGCCCATAGAGACACAGTAGGATCCAGGAGTAATAGTAACAGTCTTAACCTGCTGTTCAGGGTTTGACTCTGGATCTTAGTTGACCAGCTTGGGTTCACTTGGAGCACTCGCCATGTTTGTTTTTGTGTTTTTCTGCCTCTACATCCAACTGCACTCTGACCCCTACTAAGAACATTCAGGCGTCCAATCAGCACAGAGTTTGTTAGCATGTGCTCTCCAAGCTCACTGGTTTGTACTGCTGGTGTTTTTCTGGGATAAGGACTCTGCTTCCCATGAGCACCACCACTTACTCTCATAAGTAAGTTGTAAGAGTCACATCCCTATGAAAGTGGGTGCAAGTGCTCATGGGAAATGAAGTTTTTAATGCTGTTCCCTGAATGGTAGAAAACAAGTATTGTACTAACATAGGCTGATATCAATGCTGTGTTTGGGGCTCAGAGTTACTGATTTCCTTAAACTTCTACATAGAAAAAAGCATTTTCTGTCTCCAACATTTAAACAGTTATCTATCTGCCTTGATAAAAGCAAAGCAAACAAGCCAAAACTGGATGAAAAAAAAAATTCAATTAAAACTGCACATGATTAGAAAACATAAAATCAAATTAAATTTCATGCAAAACTTGAAAGTCCTTGCTGCCAGTTTTCAAAGGCCATCTGCTACATCTGCTGGGATTAATTCTGCCCGAACACATGGATTTAAATGGAAGAAGTGCCCAAAAAATTTAATTGGCCATTAGCGAATCAGAATGTCAGACCAGTTTAAAGTTTTTGCCAATTATTTCAAATGTTAAAATGAGTTTTTGGATCTTCTGATGTCACTTACATTTCTATTACTACCCCTGTTTGTTGCCTTTCTCCACTCACCACTCTTCCATCCCTCACACACTCCTGTCTTGCTCCTTCTTCTCCCCTTTAATCCCCTGCTCAGTCAACCTGGAAAGACTTTTTATTTTTTTGTTGTTTTTTTTTCACAGCGGTGAGGAATTTACTGCCAAATGAGTTCCTACACAGCGAACTGAGCATGAATGATGGCGAGTGGATTGATTTAGATTCCCGTCAGAGAGTCTTGTTAGATCGATCCTTTTCTGCCAAACTCTATTCTGTGTGTGTTCTTGTGTCTTTTCCTGTCTGTGTGTTTGTGGATTTGTGTGTTTGATGGAGAAACTGCATGAGTAAAAGCCTTTCCTCAGTTTCTGACCTAGTTCCTCCTCGTCTTTCTCCTTCCCACATTCCCTCCCTTTCTTTCCCTCTGATGCTGCCTCCCATGCTTTTCTGTGACAGTAATGTTGATACTAAGGAACTCTGTGGTAAGTAAACTGCTCACTGACCCAACATACACACATACTTGTTTTTGCAAATTATGTAGATAATCTGTGTAATCATCACTTTTGGGGACCAGCCTTACCACAGATTGCTAAGTGCTGAAAAAAATGGGTTAAACTTGCCATATCTTAGTCAACTGCCCTCTCTAAAATTATCTATAATCCAGCTTTTGATAAGTGCTCCACCCACCCCCACCCTCCCTTCTACCTACCTAACTCGTGAACCAACTATCCTGCCACCTAATCAGAGCAAAGAAATGGTTGTTGTCCACTTGTCAGTTATATATATGTATATATACACATGCACATGCACATATTAGCTTATGTTGTTTTTATACTTTGCTTTCCTGCACAAGTTCTTAGCATTGTTGACATTTGTTTAGAAGTAACTTCTCCACAAGCCTAATTGTTTATTAAGACTGAAAAAAGTTCTTCATATAAGAATACTTGCTTCATGAGGACCTGGAAGGGGCAGTACTCTACATACTTGGTAGCGGTGTGTGTGAGTACCAGTGAGTGCAATACCAACTGTGGACCTCTCTGTGTGTATATGTTTCCTTATTGAAAATAGTGACTTAAAAGTGTAAAAGAACAGACATTTTCAGAATGACTCCTGAACTTGTTAAAATTGGTTTCCCATGTGGGGGGCCTGGATTTGGTCCCCATACTGTCAGAGGTCCCCAAAACGTGATGATGCAAACACAGTAATATCCCCATAACTGCAGAATACAAGAACATACACACACACACACACACACACACACACACACACACACACACACACACACAAATATATATATACAATGTATCACAAAAGTGAGTACACCCCTCACATTTCTGCAGATATTTAAGTAAATCTTTTCATGAGACAACACTGAAAAAATGACACTTTGACACAATGAAAACTATTCTGTGTGCAGCTTATTTAACAGTGTAAATTTATTTTTCCCTCAAAATAACTCAAAATATAGCCATTAGTAGCTAAACCCCTGGCAACAAAAGTGAGAACACCCTTAAGAGACTACACCCCTAATTGTCCAAATTGACCACTGCTTGTCATTTTCCCTCCAAAATGTCATGTGACTCGTTAGCGTTACGAGGTCTCAGGTGTGCATAGGGAGCAGGTGTGTTCAAATTTGTAGTACAGCTCTCACACTCTCTCATACTGGTCACTAGAAGTTCCAACATGGCACCTCATGGCAAAGAACTCTCTGAGGATCTTAAAAGACGTATTGTTGTGCTACATGAAGATGGCCAAGGCAACAAGAAGATTGCCAACACCCTGAAACTGAGCTGCAGCACAGTGGCTAAGATCATCCAGCGTTTTAAAAGAGCAGGGTCCACTCAGAACAGGCCTCGTGTTGGTGGTCCAAGAAGCCAAGTGCACATGCTCAGCGTCACATCCAAATGCTTTTCTTTAAAAGATCAGCGCAGGAGTGCTGTCAGCATTGCTGCAGAGATTGAAGAGGTGGGGGGTCAGCCTGTTAGTGCTCAGACCATACGCCGCGCTCTACATCAAACTGGTCTGCATGGCTGTCACCCCAGAAGGAAGCCTCTTCTGAAGTCAGTACACAAGAAAGCCCGCAAACAGTTTGCTGAAGACATGTCAACAAAGCACATGGATTACTGGAACCATGTCCTATGGTCTGATGAGACCAAGATTAATTTGTTTGGTTCATCCCAAACATGTATGGCAGGGACCAGGTGAGGAGTACAAACATAAGTGTGTCATGTTCTACAGTCAAGCATGGTGGTGGGAATGTCATGGTCTGGGGCTGCATGAGTGTAGCAGGGAAACATGAACTCCAACATGTACTGTGAAATACTGCAGCAGAGCATGATCCCCTCCCTCCAGAAACTGGGTGGCAGTGCAGTGTTCCAGCATGATAATGAGCCCAAACACACTTCTAAGACGACCACTGCTTTACTAAAGAGGCTGAGGGTAAAGGTGATGAACTGGCCAAGCATGTCTCCAGACCTAAACCCAATAGAACATCTTTGGGGCATCCTCAAGTGAAAGGTGGAGGTGAGCAAAGTCTGGAATATCTGCCAGCTCAGTGATGTCCTCATGGAGGAGAGGAAGAACATTCCAGTGGTAACCTGTGAAGCTCTGGTAAACTCCATGTCCAGGAGAGTAAAGGCAATTCTGGAAAATAATGGTGGCTGACCAAGTATTGACACTACAGAAACTTTAACTAAGGGGTGTACTCACTTTTGTTGCCAGGGGTTTAGCTATTAATGGCTATATTCTGAGTTATTTTGAGGGAAAATTAAATTTACACTGTTATATAAGCTGCACACAGACTACTTTTCATTGTGTCAAAGTGTCATTTTGTCAGTGTTGTCCCATGAAAAGATATACTTAAATATCTGCAGAAATATGAGGGGTGCACTCACTTTTGTGATACACTGTAATTCCCATCTCCTACTTCTATGGACTTTTTCTTAAATGACCCATGAACACTGACCTCCAGAACTGTGTCTATGTCTGTAAAAGTTTCATGAAGTCATGTGAAGTGCTACTTGTACTGACCTAGCTTGTGTGTGTGCACAGACTACTTTGCAAAGCACATGGGAGACTATGAGGGAGTTCTGGCTTCGCTGGAAACACTCAACCTTTCCATCCTCAAAGCCATGGACTTCACCAAAAAGGTAGGTGTGGGGTGTGATCATGTTTGTGTGTGGGTTTATGTTTGTGTGAGAATACTGCTGTTATATGTTATCCTAGCCTGTTTCATGTGCTAGAGCAGCTGGTCTAGAACCACACTCCCACACTGGAGTACTGGTGTGTGTGTGTGTGTGTGTGTGTATGTGTGTGTGAGTGTGTGGCACGCTGCCCTGTGCATCGTTATATCTCTATCCAGCAGCTCTTACTTTATCTTTCTGGATGCTGCAGGCCACTCTGCGGCACTTTCCTCCTACACACACACACACACACTCACCAGTTGCCCTCCACTGACACACAACCTCAGGCTGGTTCCTCCATAATGAGCAGCTATTGTTTAATCAATCAGTTGAGTGTCTCTCTTGTTCGTCTGCAGTATCTCTTGTGCTCTCTCTTCTCCCTCTCATTGATAGTGTCATACAGTCTGTCTGTGCTGTACACACACACACACACACACACACACACTCACACACACCTCCTCTTTTCTTTGGGCTGTTATGTCATTATATAGTTTGCTGCAGGCTGTGTTGAAGAGTTCCAGCAGTGCTTTGCAGGGGATGGAGCAGCTCAAAGAATCAAACTGCCGAGCTGAAGTGCAACTTTGCTGATGAGTCAAATATTGATTGATTGTGTGTTTGTGGATTTTTACCTCCAGTAAAGACATTACTGCAAACAGAGATGAATGGCAGTAGCTCAGTATTCAAAATAAATCTGCACTTCTCACACATTAAAGTAGCTGTCAGGATGTCTGTATGAAGTCCCTTTGGCTGGAGGACTTTTGCAAACTGTCATGATGTATTTGTTTTGAAAGTGAAAGTGAAAGTAAATCTGAGCTTCTTTTTAACACTTCTTTTGTTTGTTCAAGACAACATTTCACCACATACAACATGAAGAGGCAGTGTATTTATCAGGAGTTACGTAGCACTGTTGTTTGAAACGTGACAACAAACTTAGTGAAGTAGCTAGCTGCATTTAGCGCTACACATATCCCAATGTTTAGTGCAACATGAGTGACATCCCTGCTCCAGCAGGTTGCAGCAGATATGCAAGCATCCTGTATTTGCTTGAGCTGTGACCCATTTAATCATCTTAGGGCAAACCAAACTGGGCAGGAATTTGTTCATATTCAGATTCATCTGATGTTTTCTTGGTGTAAGTGTCTGAAGTGACGTGGAAACTGTGAGGAGTTTCAAACTAATCATACAGCTACTCAAACACTTCACTCCCTTCCAGGGTTCAGTTATCGAGATCCAGAGATGTATGATCTAAAAACTGTTTTTAAGGTACACTTAAGCCTCGTTTCCACCAGGCAGTCCGGTACGGATCAGTACAGTTTGGTACGGGTCAGATCGGTAAAGCCTGATCCTTTGAGTGTTTCCACAGCCAACCGTACCCTGCTTGATGGGCTGGATGGTGAGAGCCGCGTCAGCTACGTAGCAGTGTGACGTCACTGCAGCGCTACCAGCGCTACACAGTGTACCCCAGATGCAAGTAAATGCAACGAAGAAGAAATTAGCAGCATTGTAAACAAAGAGCAAGATGGAGGACATCCAGGTACTCTTCTACTTTGTGATCAGCATGTGGCTTTTTCTTCCATAAGACAGTGAAGCTTTGTTTCAGGAAAGGCTGAGTGCGGGGTTGTGTGTCATTCTTTTTCACCGCTGTCGCACGGGAAGTTACCGACCTTTTGACCAACCAACTACCGCAGTGATTATAGCCCCACCCCTGGGGCCGGTTTGGAGCGGCTTGGCACCCCAACGGAGGGGTGCTGAAAAGTGGAGCGGTACGGGTCGCTTATAAGGGGACCTGTCCCGGTTTTAGACTATGGAAAGGCCACAAAATGCGTGCCATACCGAGAAGAACCGACCCGATCCGCTTGGTGGAAACGAGGCTTTAGTCCTTAATTCTTCATTTTGCTGCTTTTACACTATTTATCCTAACATACTTCTTGAAAGACTTCACAAATGTATCGCCCTTTTCTTACCAGAAATTAGCATAAAAGCTCCGTCCTTTGGCCTCTGCTGCTCAGTCTCAACACGCTCCTGTTGGGAAACAATTTAAATGCTACAGCATTTATTTTCATAGCTTTGCCATTGGCACATAAATGTGTCATCTATAAATCCTTATTAGGCTGAATAATCCCCTGCATTGATCATATAAAGTTGTGGATGTTACTCATTTTATTGTCACTTAAAATTTATGACTGTGGTTTTAATTATCGGAGGAAAAGGCTAG
The DNA here is from genome assembly GCA_008086565.1 of Thalassoma bifasciatum. Classification (NCBI taxonomy): domain Eukaryota; kingdom Metazoa; phylum Chordata; class Actinopteri; order Labriformes; family Labridae; genus Thalassoma; species Thalassoma bifasciatum. The sequence goes on along the minus strand of RPOG01000416.1, from coordinate 267,122 downwards.
AGGGGGAAATTTTGAGATTACGTCAATTATTTCATAAATCCTGCTAAAGCTGCTCTTATCAACTGGGATTCACTTTTGTCGGAGGAAGCAGACACAGACTTTTATCAATAGCAGAACCTCCTCTCTTCTTAGTCTACCAAAGATAGCTTTTACGAATACTTCAAAGAAAATGTGGGACTCAACCCTTCTCTTAACCCAGACCAGAGGCAGAGCTGATGTCTCATCTCTCCTCAAATCCTTTGGATCAAAGATAAAATTTGATTTATTCAATTAGTAAAAGTTGGTATCAGAATCAAATCTGAATTATGAATCTTATAAATAAAATGGACACAGTTCCCAGAGGGTAAGGACATAAAAAGTGTTTCTGCTGCCAGAAATGTGCAGTTTCCATGTAGATGTGTAGCTCTCTAGTAGAATACATTATCAAGAACCTGTAACTACCCTTGTAGTATTTTAGTACAGCGTCAATTTATTACCCACAAAATAATCAAATTAAGTAATGAAATGATACCAGCTTCACACAACAGATGTATTCAAGGCAGTTGGTTGTGAGTTAGCTACTTTGAAGTAGTTTGCAACACAATGGAACATTTTTTTGTTTGTTGACTTGACCAAAAAAGCACTTTCAGACCAGTAATTTAAAGTTTTCATTTTTTCATGTAGTCACCTAATGGCACAGGTCGAGGAGTCTCTTAAATCAAACCTGGCTTTCACTGGGTTGGGTTACAGAGCAGTTTCCCACATTTTGCCAATAGCTTTAATAGTCTAATGGCCTTCGCACACTGAGTTCATTATTTTCAGATGCATATTATTGGATCCATAATCCGAAAATAACGTCACGCACAGGCACCTTGCACACTGAATCAGATGCGTTATTTTCCTATCTACTATGAAATTTCGCAGTACGAGAGAAATGGAGTCTTGATTGAGCTGTGAAGGAAGGAACACGGAAAGTTTCACATGCAGGTGAAGGACCTGAGGAATTATCCTGAAGGCTTCAGGTGTTTTTCAGGATTTCAGTGGACCAGTTTCGTTCACTTGGCACCACATTTTAAAAAGAAAAACACACATCTCTGCAAAGCAATTGCTCCTGAGCTCTTGCTGACAGGGGCAGACAGACAGACAGACAGACAGACACAAATCTTTAGTCATTATCTGCTCTTAACAAAGACGGAAATTACAGAAAATGTGTTGGTAAATGTGAAAATATACCATTGCAATTAGCCTATCGTGTCAGTCAAACACCAACACTGGAAACGGACTGGACACGAGAAAAAATGCAGCAATTCAAACCTATTCTGAAAAAAATAATATTGACGGACAAAAGTTTAGGTGTCAGTGTGCAAAGATGATTGACATAACATGGAGTCAAACTTATTTTTTTAACGTGTCAATTTTGACAAAGAAATTGGACTCAGTGTGCACCTTAACTTCTACCTATTGGTCTGCTCACAATCAACAATTTAAGGTGGAAAACAGAGTCTTTATCTCATAAAAGCACAAACAATCCTGGCCAATGATGTTATTTGAATGAACACCAAATAGATAGTCCTCACAGTTTTCTTTAAATTCATGATTTAAGTGAATGAAATCCACTGGTTAGCTTGCCCCCCCCCCCCTTCTGCAGCATTTAGATGCTTTCTTCATCTTCTACCATGTAACACCATGTTGGCACAGAGTTACATTCATACTGGTTTGTGGGTTTTAATAGTCCAGTCTTTCTACAACCAAAAAATTGTTTCACAAACATGACCCATATTTTGTTTCGACTCCCAGCATTTCAGACTTTGTTGGAATTCATAAATGCAGCTTCTATTGTCATTGTCATAGCATATTTCCGCCTCCTCTTCCATCACCATCCATTATTTATGCTGCTTTGTCCCTGAAGGGGTTGAATTGGGTGAGGAGTGGGGGAGACACTGGACCATGAGCCAGTTGACGTGCCTGAGAAGCCTGTTTTTGCTCTGTGAATGAATGCACAGTGGTATAAAATCAGAATGTGTAGACAGGCACCCACCCAGCAGGGGAAATACCAGGACCTCTCTTTCCAATGCTCCTCTGTGCACCCCCCCTCCCCCACCGTGACCCTCCATATTCAGTCCGTCATCCTGAGAAAGGCTGAGGCAGATGTGAGGAGGCTAAAAGACAGAGTGTGATATTAGCTGGAGCAGAAGGCTTGTCCTTTTGGAGCCCTGTGAGAATTGATTAGCTCTCCATCCACCTCCATGAATATGGACACAGAGAGAAAGATGGAGTGTGAGGGGGAGGCTGACTTCACTGTGTACCGACTGCACTGTGACTTAGTGTCTTTTTTTTATTTGCACTGAAGCACTTTCTGGAACATAAGGGAGCTTTGAAGCGAGAACAAAGTAAGTCCTGAGATTATTCAGCTTAAATTCATACCCAAGTACTGTTGGCCCTGCTGTGGTGCAAGAAACCTTTCCAAACACTCTAAGTAAAGGTACGCAGATGAATGAAACTATCGCCTGTCCCTGGAGTAATCTCCACTGCAGTACTGAATACAATACCTGCATTAAAACCCTAGGCTTTTACTTTTTTCCTTCCCCCTCTTGTAATCTTTGCTTAGTTTAAAGGCTGCGTCTCATCCAACTGGACAAACAACAAAGAACCAAAGAGATGTTGATAATCTGTGACTGTATCACCATCACTCATCACTTTACTCTGCGCTCCCAGGAGGACAAGCAACACACTAATTATTTATGCAAATGTGATATTTCCATTCGCTTCATGCAGTATTCATTATTTTGACTGTCAAGGTTTCAATTAGCAAGAACAGCCTGAGCTGCCTGTTACAAGGCTCATGAGATTCTGCAAATGGGCTGATCCAGAAGTAATTAGTGATGATTTATAAACTTCAACCGACTGTGACCCCACATCAGATCGGTAGAGGAAGTTACAGCTGTGTTAGTATCTATGAATTTTACAAGTTATTAAGACAAACAAACAGGATAATGTACCTTCTGTCTGATGACTGCATTTATGCCACCGTCCAGTTGCTTCAGCAGTACAAAAGAAACCCATTAAAAGCCATTTACATGAACATCTGAATGGGAGAGACTTGAGAAGTGAATTCTGTCTTGATCCGAGAGTGAGACAAACTTGGATGTAAGACGACTCCCAAGACAGATTTATGGGAAAAAGGCTATTTGATGACAAAATCTTGTTTTATCATTAAGAACATTTTTATAGGAAACTTTATTAAAATGTTGATAGATGCAATATAAAGAATGGCATGTTGTTTATCATAGTGTAGCTCATATCATAGTGTAGCTCATATCATAGTGTAGCTCATATCACAATAGAGAAAAACATGACAAAATTAAATGGACTCATTTTGTAATAGTGCAATATTTAGTGCAAAGAACATCACAGTGGGTGGGGAAAATGAATCAGCGGATTATCCCTCTCAAAGATCAAGTCTATGCCTTGTTAACAGACTAAATAACTTTGTGTTATCTATCTTATTTGCATGACTAGTTGTCATTTCTGTCACTACATGGTCGTGCGTTCACAATTTTCTTCTGCTCCCTGAATAACACATGGCGGAGTTCCGCCCCGATGCATACAGACAGGGCATTTTTGAATAATGTCCCTTATGGCCACTGGTACAAACATCAACGCACGTGCACACACACACACACACACACACACACACACACACACACACACACACACAACAGAGAGTAAATAGTCAGGAACAGCACTCCCAGCCCCTCCCATCTCCTCTCTGCCGTTTCGTATGTTACCTCTCAATGTAGGGAGGTTTTGTGGAGTGACAAATGAAACAGGGTGGGGTAGCTTTACAAAGCCTTGACTCCGAAAGTAAGTCAACCCACATTTTCAAAGGAGATTTCTGAGAAAAAGGCGTTATCTGATATTTGACACAATGAGGTACTTACATTGTATAATTGGAGTGAGCCATTTCTAAGGCCCTGGTACCGTGCGGATCTGGAAAAAAACAAGTTTTTGTTTTGTTTGTTTTTCTGAACCATGTGATTCAAATTCCACCCATGCATGACCCTTTTGATACAGGGTAAAACCTTGTAAAACATTCTGAGTGAACAAATTCATGGCATTGATTTTGGTGTCTGTTACAAAATGATGGTGACTGCTGTGTGTTTGATTTGCAATGCTACATTTGCATGTCCCTGTTAGCAACTTTTAACAAATATGACATTTTAGTTCAGAAGATGACACTAGTGTTTACATCATGCGTCACCGTCCCTGCTACAGCTCACAGCTGCAGTCCTGTGTGAGCCAAACAGCCTTGAGACATAATCAAATTTAAATTTCCTGTTTTCAGTCAAGGATACCCTGTAGTGGTGGGAAGATAGATGACCCTACACTTTGTTTCCGAGCTGACTCACTTCTTCTTTATTCTTTAAGTGCTTCTGACAAAGCTCTGATTCATGAGTCCACAGCAGCATCTTCCCGTCTCCACGAGTCCATTGGTGATGTTTGATGGTCCAGTCAGGCCTCTTTTTCTTCTTCTTACTCTGTCTTATAGTGATGGGCAAAGCAGTTCTTTTCAGGGAACTGAATCATAAGAATCAGTTCAGCAAAGTGATTTGTTCAGAAGAATCATTCACCGCATTGTTCAGTACTTCTCTGTAGATCGGCCTGCCGATCAAAATTTGAGCTGAAACAATGCCAAAACGCTCAGATAGTTCGGAAGTTCAGTACATTTCACGGAGCTCCAGTTCAGCTTCTGAACCGTGTCTCTCTCTTTCAGTCAGTCAGTCAGTAACTCGATTACTGGACATACTTACCTTCAGTATGTTTCGTACGAATCACTGACACAGAGCTCTAGTTCAGTGACTGAGCTGTGTCTCTCTAACAGTCAAGAGAGACAGAGACAGAAGAGGGGAGTTCAACTGCAGTAAATGAATGAACAAATCTTTTTAAGTAAGTGATTCGGTTCAGTTTGTTCACCCAAATGATTTTTTCATTTTGAACAAATCGTTCACGAACGACACATCACTACTGTCATAGTAATAGATGTCTTTCTTTCTGCAGTCAAAGCTTCATCTCAAAGTCTCCTCTGCACAGTAAGTTAAACTGTGAATGTGACTCTTTGAAGCTGTGAAGGTGTTGACTCTCAGAAACTTGTCTCGTGGTTCTAGTTTGGCTTTGACTCTGTCAGACCTCTTCCTGTCAGAGTTTCTGGTTGTCTTTGGATGCTGAAGGAAACTCTCCTCAGCTCATGACTTTATTTGACTTCATTTCTCTGAAGGAAAGACTGGTTTCTGTAGACGTTTTAAGTGTCTCTGTCTGTGTTTTATAATTAATTTCCTTTTCCTGGTCAATTTTCGAGCATTACACGACTTTCTGCAGGACAAAACTGTTGTGTTAAACACGATGGGTGTATTGCAGCCACCCTAACTCCACTTTTATTCACACATGGTTGAAAGAATCAGGAAACTTTTGGACACATGGAGAAAACGGTGGTGTCAACTTTATGTTGTTAAAGGGCCTTTCTGTATAGTTATGAAATGTTTATTATGTTTAAGTTTTGGGTAACCTGACCTTTGTTCTTAACCTCTGACAGTTCAACACTCAACTTTGTATCATTTTAAGCTTTCACACGACTCAAGCTACTTGAATTTCATTCAAAAACGGAGAAAATTGGGGTGCTGTCAAACTTATGACCAGTTGTGTGCGACCGCACCGTATGCTGGAAAGGGGGAAATATAAATGAAAAAAGTAACACTGGTTGTTGCGGACTTTTATCCACAAGTGTAATGAACAGCCACAGGCAACAAGCTCCCCCTACAGACCAAAACAGGAAGTGCTCAATGACAAAACCCAGACCAAACTAATTGATCACTGAACTGGGTTAACTGCTTTTTTACACATCAGAACAAATAAATAATACAGTGATCATACCATTTCAAATAACATTGGTAAGTGTCTTTTAAATCAACATAAACTCTAGTCTTTAGATATTACAAATTTTAATTGTGGATTTTAATCCTTTTAACTAATATATTACTGCTTCGAAACATGTTTTTAATCCTTTCCAACTTAGTCATTCATTTCATATCCAGTACACCGACCTGTATTGTTTCTTTATAATGGTTAGTTTCGTTACTAGAAATAGATAGAACACATTACAAATGTTCATATTCTTTAGCATTTTAGTACATTCTTCCTCTTTGATTTTGAATCCCATGAACTCTGTTGACAGTCAAGAGGTGATTTTTTTTTAACATTGAAGCAGAGGCTGTGATTGTAAAACTGCTGCAGCTCATTCAGAAATAGTTGAACTGTTGAAAAATCTGCTAGACATCCCTCTTCAGTGTGTGTGCAGTGAGACTGATAAAAAGTGAAAGTCTGTACATGTAACACTTTTCATCAAGCCAAGTTTAACTTTCAGGGCTTTAAATTTAAGAGCACCTGAGGTTGCATTGGTGGCTGTTTCTATGGAGACAGGAAACTTAAGGGACAGTTGTCATGGCGACAGGCTGGGTTGAGGTCAGCCTGGAGCTGGGTTTATGAGGCCGTTGGTTAGTTCAGCTAACTTTTTGGTGAAGTGCTGTTTGTAAGCAAAGCCATGAAGTGACACACACAGGACATGGAGCTGTTAATGCAACAATACTGTTTATAAATGTGGGACCTGAAAATACACAAGTCGCTTCCTAAAGCTTAGGTGGGCCTCTCAGTTAGCTACCCTTATACTTTTGTTTCAGTTTTGTCATGTGTGAGATTCTCAAATGTGAAAAAAAAGTGTTTGAGGCAACATTTTTAATGTCCCAGACTTCAGCGAACCAGCAGGTCCTGTCTATCAGGTGACGTCCCACTTTGTATGCTGTTTGGTAACTATGGAGATACTATTGTTGCTGCTTTATTTTTGGTTTAGTTAGCACAGTTAGCTCAGTCACTGCACCTGCAGCACAAAATGTTTGAGTTGACTGTGTGACACAAAGATGGACAAGTGGACTTGGCAGGTTTTAAGCCTCCTCACTCAGTGAACCAGGCTTCTGATCAGGCCAACTAATACTCTTAATATCTTCTAGACTACTGAGTAACAAAAATGAATAAACTAGTTAATTCATAATTAATAGGTAATAAATAATATCAGTTTGAGACCATAGACTGTATAAAACATGGACGTAGTCTCCGTGACGTCACCCGTCTACTACAGCTCTGTTTTGAGGCTAAACGGCGGGCGCGGCCATATTGGAAATGGGATGTGTGACGAGTGCCCAAACTCACAGCTATTGGTCGCCCGTCAGTCACGTGATCTGAGCTGTGGCTCTGATTGGGTAAGCTCTCGATCCTAATATCTTCCAAACGGCCGAGTTAGAAAAAAATTCACCCCCTCACAGTGTGTGCCGTTAGCAAAATTAGCGATCCAGACGGGAGACAGAGTTTGTACCAGGCTTTAAATACGATAATTTCGGCTCTGATTTCCCGTCTGCTTGTACAGGACTTCTGGAGCTTCTGGAGCCAGCCTCAAGCGATCACAGCTGGAGGAACAGCAGCTTTTAAGCACTCTCGTGTTGTCTCATTTTTTCAGACCGGAGGTTGCCGCTTGTTTGAGACCTTAGAGTTTTTCTAATTTTTCTTCTTTTTCAATTTTTATTTATTATTATTTATTTATTTATTTATTTACTTACTTACTTTTTATGTATTTATTTTTTTGTTCATTTATTTTATTATTATTTATTTGTTTTATTGTTATTTATTTATTTATTTAGGGGGGAACATACTAAAGCATGTTTCTATCTGCTGTAAGAGTTGTTTCTTTTGTCTACATGGGCATGGGTTTATGATATGATCACTCAACAAAAATCAGCTTTTAACACTCCCCCACTTGGCTTCTTTTTTCTAGATTTTGTATCTCTAAAATCCTCCAAATGATGTCATACTTCAACATAGCTCCTCCCATGACTCTAATTTTAAAGAGAAGTAAAGAGAGGCAGCCTGAAAGGCAACACTGAGGGCCTGATCAAATAAAACATCAAATAACAAGCCCTAAATTGTGTGGGCAAATGAAATAAAAACTTGAAAGTTTATGAAAAGTATATTTTTCATCTGTACTTTTTGCTCTCTTGTGGCTGTTAATGTTCAGTTGGTTTATATGCCACAATTTTTTGCATGCAATCATGGTGTTTTCTGTTTTGGTTTCATTGCAATACGGACGTAGCATTCAACACTTGGGACAGGACACTAGAAAAAGTAGTCTGGGGGATGCTGGCACTGACTGTGCTAGTGTGCTGGGATGATCCAGATGAAAGAAAACAGCCTTTAAAGAGTTTTTGCATTTGAGAAATGGTTCCTTTTTGTGACTGGCTCCAAATCAGTCCTTTTATCATCATAAATGGTATTGTTTGATAGAATACTGATTTTAAGTTCTTACAGTTCAAATAAACCAATTCACTCACTGAAGTTTCTCTCGCTCCTTCGTCTGTCATTGCACCTATAAAACCGCCTCACCACAATAACTGCAGCCATTTTTTAACACTGTATCAGTTTGCACCTGCCTTTCAAACACGATAAATATAGATGCAAAAACACAGACAGCAATCAGTTTGAAGTTTGAAAAAATCACATAGCGGGTGCTAAACGAGTACATTTTGCGTGCTCTGATAACCTGCATACATTCTGCATGTTCATAAAGGCAGACACACCAAATGGGTTGTGTGTGCCAATTGTCCATTTGACAGATGCGATCACTGGTGCACCCGGTTAGTAAATCAGCTTTGCACATGCTATCAACTTTGCACATGTTTTTATTCACAAACTTTTGGTGGACCAGGCCCTTAGAGTGAGATTACAGGCACAGAAAATGTGGAGAAAACTACACTTGCTTGTTCACTTCTGCTTGTAGATGCAGATTCCACCTCAGAGAGTAACAGGTTTGAAGCTTTTTGAGAAGATTTTAAAAGATCCACAATCACTGTGTCTGCTCCGTCTCCGTTTATCCTCATCATGTTTAGAAGTGAATCCAGAAAACAGTTTTAATTGGCTCCCCAGCAGGTGGAGATGCTGTAAGTTACAGCTCTCCCATGAGGACTCCTTGGAACGCTTGTGTGTGTGTTGGTACGTGTGTGTTTACGGCTGTTAAAAAAAGAAGTGAGAATTCATTAAAGCTCTTGTCCTATCTGTCCTAAATACTACGAGCCGCTCTCATTAGCACTTTTTAATTTCAAGCTTTTACTCGACAAGACATTTGGCTCATTGACAACTCTGTGTGTGTGTGTGTGAGACAACACACACTGCTGCTCTCTCTTTCTGAAATCCTGCTGTGTCCACTTTTTTCTCTCAGAATCTGTTGAAGAAATTGTTTTGTGCTTGTGAGTTCTCCACAAGCTTTTCATCGACTCCCCCTCGCACTCCTCATCTCATCCTCTTCGCTTCTCCTTCCTCTCATCTCCCCTTCTTTCATCTCCATTCTATTGTCTTCCCCCCACACACGGCCCTCACCACCTCCCCCTTCACTTCATGCGCCCCTTTCTTCGTGAAGATTAAGGTGAGGCGGATCATGGGGTGGAGGAAGCCAATTCTGTCTGTACACAATAACCTGTGGGCAGGGAGAGGAGAGAGGAAGAGGAGGGAGAGTGATGAAGAAGAATGGGTTATTAAAAAAAAAAAGAAATAGGAAAGAAAGGACAGGTAATGAGAAGAAGAGGAGAGCAGGTGAAGGGGAAAGGGGGTGGGGCAGAGGATGACAGGAAGGGAAGTCAGTGCTGAGTAGAAGATGAAACAAAGGTCATGGTGTGAAAAAAACAGAAGCATCAAAACTGATTAACACATCAGTAAAGTGATATTTGGAGTGTGTACAGGAAAAGAAAAATTATAGCCAAAAATACAGCAGCATCAAAATAAAAAGCCAAAACTAATCATTGTGACTTCTCAAGCAGTAATTTTAAGATTGAGGAGCCAATGGGGAAGCGCAAAAAACTGCAGTCCACTTGGAATAGAGTGATATACTCTACTGTTCTGGTTGATCACTTAAAAACTAGTTTGTTCATGCTTCATGTGAGTGTTTCCAGGAGGTTAATGGGAACTCTGCTCCAAGTGGTGAAGATGCTTCATGTTCAGAACCAGAATCAACTTTAATCTCCAGGTTTGCTTGAACATACAAGGAATTTGTTATGCTTTACTGTGCTCTCTTGTACAAAGGCATGAAGGCATAAAGGAGAGAAAAAAGAAAAAATAACAATAATAATAGTAATTTACATATAGAATATTATCAACAACTCTAAACAAAAAGTACAACAAATAGACAAGACTAATATTTACAAGCTGAAAGAATGTGATAATTGCGCAGTGGTGAGTACACTGCAAAAACTGAAATCTAAGCAAGTCATTACGTCTTATTTTTAGTAACATTTATCTTATTTTTCTTGATTTTAGCCACATAAACCAGACCAGGTTATAAAAATGTCTTATTTTAAGTTTTTAAAGACAAAAATGAGGTTAAAATTGCTTGTAATAAGTCAGAAAATAAATCTGCCAATGGGATAAGAAAAAGTTTCTTGTATCAAGACATCTTTCTAATTTCAAGAAACTTTACGACAAATTTGTCTTATCCCATTGGCAGATTTTTTTTTTTACTTGCTACAAGCAATTTAAACCTCATTTTTGTTTATTGAAAAATTAGAATAAGACATCTTTATGACCTGGTCGGGTGAATGTGGCTCAAATCCAGAAAAATAAGATAAATGTTACTAAAAATAAGACGTAATGACTTGCTTAGATTTCCGTTTTTGCAGTGTAATGCAAAGATGCAGAATGAACATGAGGTAGTTTTGCAAAATTTTTGCATAGTTTAGTCAAATAATAACAATAAACAATACAAGAATATATATCTGCTTTTACTTTACACGGCTGTTACATTAAATGTTTATTCACAGTATTGTTCTGGGTTATCGTGCAGTGTCAGGTCTGACACTGTTACGGTTCAGTGTTCATCACAGTGGCTGCCTGAGGGAAGAACCTTTTCTTATGGCGGGTTGTTTTAGTGCACAGTGATCTGTCGCACCTGTCTATGTGAGGGGTCCACTTCAGATCCCAATGTTTAACATCCACTGTCCGAAACTGACGTCCATTTTTGTAAAGTTCATACAGATTTTGATATTTGAATAAACCACACTGGACATTATTATCTTCCAGATCCTTGCTTTAAGAAAAGGTGAATGAGTGAGGCAGGTGGTCATATTGGGCTTTGAGGCTGTTACTTTTCTGTGCTTTCACTTCAGAGTTTGTTTGTTTAAAACCTTTATGTTTTGTCTCCTGGCGTTTCACGTTGGAACTTTTTATAAGTGCCACAGTTTGTGAACATATGAGACACAGGTTTAGTTCTCTCAGTGGGAAGAATGAACAGAAATGAGTCTGTCCATTCTGGATTAAATGCTCTATATTTGCTGTTAGCTTTTCTTTTTAGACAGCACCAATAAGTCCTTACTTTTCCTCTCCCTTTCTCCAGCGTAATTGCCTCTAACTCTCACTTTCTCAACCTCACTCGTCCGTTTCTTAACTTTCTCCAGCAAAGTCGCCTCTATCTCTCTTCTCTTCTCCGGCGCTGTCACTTATGTTCTGTACTGTCTGGTTCGCAGCACTGAATGCACACACATGATTGGCTGAAAAGTATCACATGGGATGTCTAAACTCGCATGCAATTGGTCTGTGCCTTTCCTCACCCGCTACAGTAAAGACTGCAAAAGCTGCGCCGTTCAGAATAGAAGCGCCCCGTCGGACTTGGAAACGTGATCTGATTTGGCTCTAGGTCCGTACGGGGCGGCTTTTAGGTCCAGACCCGGACTGCGGTCCGCCATTTGGTGATGCCTGCTTTGTAACATCTCCACTTACCCCGCTGCCATTTGGTGTTCCTGAACAACTGTCAGCTCCATTGTTCCATTGAAGGAAAACACGGAAACCACAGCTTTTGCTAAGATTGAAGTTACAGATGTCCACCATCTCCTGATGTAAAGTACTAACTCCACGAGACACCACATTTGCAGCTATGGCTTGTTAAATTGAGCAATGTTGGTTTTTGCAATTTTGCGGCTACGGCATTGTCAGGGTTTTTTCAGTCTCAGACTCTATTAACTCAGAAATTTGAATAGAAGCACACCCACAGCTTTTGCTAAGATTGGGGTTACAGATGCCTGCCATCTTCTGGTGTAAAGTACCAACTACATGAGGCACCACATTTGCAGCTATGGATTGTTTAATTCAGCAATGTTGCTTTTTGCAATTTTGTGACTTTAGCTGGGTTTTTCAAGGGTTAAACAGCACAATACCCTATCTTTAACTTCCACTACTTTACAAGACCCTAATATTCTTTTCCTGCTTTTCTACGCCTTCTCAATGAAGAATCCAGCCATCAGAGTGTCTGCAGTCCATGGCAGCAAAAAGGCAGAACTAACAAGCGATCACTAATCATTCATTTCCCTGAAGTTTGATGGTCTCAGAGGAGACATTAATGGATGCTTCCACCTGGGTATGAAAGATAATTTGCAGTGTAGAGTGAGGTCACTGCATGAATGACATACACGGCAGGTTTAATGATTACAAATTATAAATGTCCCTGTGGGCAGCAGTTTGCACCGGAGTGTGCGTGTGTGTGTGTGAGGTGTGTTTGTGAGCAGCTCTTTGGCGTCACAGGTTAAGACTTGGTCACACATGTTCAGGATATCACACTCACAGCCACAACATCAAGTGGTTTAAAGCAAGATAACAAGTGCCTTCATCAGCCTCTAGAGCCTTGTTTCCCTGGTAACCGAGGAGGAGGGAGATGCAATAGCGTATGTGCCTGATGTTGGAATTGTTGTTTAAGAAGTGAAGTTAGACTTGTGGAGTGCTGAGAGGAGCAAAGTGAGACAGTAAGTTGTTCAAGAAAAGTCATGGTGAGAAAGAATTTCACAAAGAGGTAGGGGGTGGTGGTGGTGTTGGGGGGGGGGTGATGTAGAAGGAGTGAAGAGACAAGCTGAAGGGGTGTAATAGAAAAAGATTTTGAGCTCACACAGTAAGAAACAGATCTTTCTAACGGTTCACATCAAAGTCTGGAGGAGGGGAGAAGCTGATAAGCATTACATGATTTCATCTTATCATCCAGCTCCTCGGTGTTAATTAGTCTACTTGGCTGAAACTCTTCACTTCAGTTTAGTCAAGTCTGTCTCTGCTCTGACTGAGCTGCCGAGGCTGTTTCAGGACTGAAGTGTCAGCAAATGTTGTCTGTAAGTTTTCCTACAGTTACCATGAGCGCTGACTGAGAAAAGGAGAAACCACATGGACTGCATTAAGGTTTCAGTAACTATGAGTCTCACTGCGTTAACACATATCCTCACATAACTGCATCAGCTTCCACCTCAAAGATCAGATATCACAGTGAGCTTCCTGCAGAGCCGCTTCACCTCTGAGAAGGTGTTTTAACCCCCAACGTCCAACCTAATTCTGGCCTACATACCATACTACGTTTCAAAGCTTATAACTGAATAGCCATGAGCCGCTTCGTGCCAGACATAAGACATTCTCCACATCACTTCTACACCTTGTCATCTACATCTGGGTGAAATTTGAGCTTCCTAGGCTAAACCATGTAGGTGTTGAAGAGTTTTTAGTTTCATGTGACCAAACAGCAAGCAGAGTTGTACTCACCACCCACGCTCTCGTTTGAAGACTCTGTGCAAACAAAACGAGCTTTGTCAGTGCTTGGTGTCCCTTAATTAGTGAACTTTACTCTCTTTGTGGGAAGGTTCACCGAAAATCATGAAATTCTGGTCCCCAGTCGAGGGTTGTACCTCCTCTGTTGCGCATATGACTGTGAATAAAAATGCACAGCAATAAATAAGTCTTGCAGATGATCTAAATGACAGCTGTGTATGTGTAAACAGTCGGGTGTTTGGTCACTTTACACATGACAAACAGAACTGCTAGCAAATAAACAAGATTCTCAGGGGGCTATTAACCAAGAACATTGTGTGCTATTGGCCAGTCAAGCAGGGAACACTTGTTGTCTATCACAAGCTATCCTTAAATGAAAACCCAACAGAGAATGATGAGATCACTTTTGTTTAGAACCCTAAGAAAAACGAACGCACCCAGCTTTGCCAGGTTTGCATTGAGGAGGAAATGCTCTAAGACTGTGAGGCTGCTGTTCATTATAATTTAATTATTTGATGAACGACACTTTTGATATGTTTGAATTGTGTATTCCTCTGGTGGAAAGGAGAGTGAATATTTGAGGGACAGGCATTAAGACCCCAAACAGGCAGGACGTCCCAGTTGTTGTGATCGCCATCTGAGCGATTCTTTCTCTAGATGGGCAAAGCAGTTCTTTTCAGTGTCATTAGATCAATCATTAGAATCAGTTCAGTAAAGTGATTAATTCAAAAGATTCGTTCACCAAATCGTTCAGTAATTCTCCACAGCTCCACCTGCCAGTCAAAATTTAATGAGCTGAAACAACGCCAAACGCTCAGTTTTGCTCAGGATTGTACTGAAGTCACTGAGCTGTGTGTGTGTGTCTCTCTCTCTCTCTCTCTCTCAGTGAGTCAGTGATTCATTCATAACTAAATGTGTATTGAGACCATCATAATGGATTTTATAACAGTCAGCTGAGTAAATATGGATATATAAGCCATTTGCAAACCAACAGCAGCTATAAAAAGCACATATATATTCGTGACACCTAAATATTTACTTCTTCCTCAATTTTGGTGACATGAAAGGGAGATGTAAGGTCAGGCTTGAGCAACACAGGACTTGCCGACCGACTCTGTCCTGTTTGTTGAGTCATCACTATCATTGACATAAATGGGGGGTCGGGGGGTTGGGTGATTCTAACGGTTAAGTGAGACAGAGACAAGAGAGGGGAGTGCAACTGCAGTTCATAAGTGATTCGGTTCAGTTTGTTCACCCAGATGATTTGTTTATTTTGAACGACTCGTTCACGTACGACACATCACGAGTTGGGAGAGCTTTGAACAAACAGTGTTTAATACGAGCGTATTCCTCTGTCATCTCAGTTTAGTGTGCTACAGTGTTGTTGTGTTTAGGATCTGATCCACATGTGAGCGAGGACTCCACCACTCCCTGACTGACTGACTGCACCCTGAGTGTCCCCCCGTATCCATTAATGATGTGGACATGAATAATTTGTGTGTGTGTGTGTGTGTGTGTGTGTGTGTGTGTGTGTGTGTGTGTGTGTTTTATAGTGAGGAAGAAAGAGAGTGTGTAGTGTTGTTGGGAGGGTGTGTGTTGACTGATGAGGTTACACCCAAAGCATGAATAATGCAGAGGACCATTGGAGTGAGAAAAAGAGTCAGTGTGCCAGTTGAAGAAGGAAAAAGAGGGAAGGAGGGAGAGATGGATGGGTTATAGGATGAAAGGAGAGAAGAAAGTGCAACTCTACCTAAAGGAGTGCATATCAACACACTCCTTAAATAATGGCCTGAGTCGTGTTTTCTAATATTTCAGAAAAACAAATATTGGAAATTTGGTATTCATTCACCACATTCATCCTCTTCAGGGTTGCGGGTGACTGGAGCCCATCCCATGGAGAGGTTTACTATATTTGCATTTTAACTTTAGGTGGATTTTTATGAAGATGATAGAAACTAACTAACAAACTTTTTGAAAACCATATAGTATAGTATAGTATAGAATAGTATAGTATATAGAAAAATCAGTAAAACAATGTTTCCCTTTACCCCAAGCACTACAAGGCCGCCATCTTGGATTTTGCAAAATAGTTGCTGTGCACAATGTTTTCTTCAATACCTCAGTTTCCAACAAACTGTGGAGCTTTATTTGTTTTTCCTGATGAACCACAATTCCCATGGCCAGGGAAGCTAATGATCCAACTTGCAGATTTATAACAACAGTTGTTGCAAATACTTACTTAATCGATGGAAGAGATTGGTCATAAGGCCATACTAAGCAACAACCACAAGGATTTCTTTAACTTGTGGAATAACTGGTGTAACAGGCCTCTATATAATTTTCAACCCAATTCTAATGAAACTGGGACTTTGTGTAAAAAGAAAATAGAATAAGAATACCATGATTTGCAAATACTGTTTAATCTATATTCATTTAAATACATTAAAAGACAAAGTTTATCAGTTTGAACTTTACTTATATACTGACAAAGCTATATGTGTGTGTGTATATGGGTCAATGATGTGACGTCCCTGTTTTTGTGTCCGAGTGCAATATTTCCTTCCATCATGAATTGAGTATTTCATCACATGTATTTCTTTATTCTATGAAACCTGTGTTATTTGAACACATCTTTAAACTATTAATTATATTGTACAAAAAAACACAAAACCAAGGAGTTTGGGGGTTTTACAGTCCACCACGTTGGCAGGACTGTTCATACCACAGTAATTAAACTCTAAAAATTGAATGTCAATTATTGTAAATGGAATTTAAAAATACAGTGGCATTATTTTATGCTTGAACCTTTTTAAATAAAACATTCTTTGCAAATAAAAAGAATTTTAAAGCTGTTGAGAAATTTAAAAAACGTTTGTCCCGTAATTTTCACCTTGTCAAATGTCAGGGTGGTGCAACCGTAACATTAGACTTTTATTTTAAAGTGAAGAGAATAAAACAGGAAACAGGAAACTGCATCAGCCAGAGGAGCCCAAATGACATTTGTGACCAAGTGGAAAAGTTTGTAGATTTCTCTGAAATACTGATAAAAAAGGTTTTTTCACTTCATTGGTGACTGGAACAATTTCCATGTCAGGTGGTACAACCAATGTAATAATGTGAAATGTTATTTTAACATCAAATTATTTATCTTATTCACAAATAAAAGACATGAAACACACAAAATGAAAATGTATGAGTCACTACAGACACTTGAGAGATATTTGCCAATAAATTCACACAGAAAAAATAACAGGAACATATAAATATATTTTCATATATTTGGTTGCACCACCTGACATTTTTGGGTGCTCAAATTAAAAATACAAAAAAAATAATGAACCTACTGAAATTTTTTAGAAAACATAATCCTTCTCTCAGAAATGTGTTTTTTATCCATTTTCAAAGAACTTTTTAAAAATACGATTTTAGACCCTCTTTTTGTCATTGACCCATATATATGTTTGTTGATTTTTTTTCCAAATATTCGCTCACTTTGAATTGATGCCTGAAACATGTCCCTTAAAGACTGGGACAGGTTCATGTTTCCCCTGTGTTACATCAACTTTCCTTAACAACACTCAGTTAGTGTTTGTGAACTGAGGACACATATTGTTGAAGCTTTGGAGCTAGAATCTCCCATTCTTGTTCGATAGACAACTTCAGTCCACAACTCATAGTTGACCTCTCCCTTCATCCTACTCTCTGCTTCCCTCCTTCACCCACAAACCTCACCCCTTCTTCCGTTCTTGACGTCCTCCACTCAAAGATGTCCATCCTGTCTTCTCCTTCCAGCCCTCTTCTCTCTGAGGGAGCTGACGCTGGCTGAGTATGTGAGGACTCTGTATGTTTGCGGTGCCCATTAGTGGACTCGCCTTCTGTTTAGAAACAAACTCAGGCACCCTGCCTGCTGTCAACCACACTTCCAACAGTCAAATCGCTCCAATTAGCAGAACATTTGGTTCTGTATGATCTCTTTCTATTAATAGGCGAGTTGTGTTTAACACTGACTGCAAACACCAACTTCCCCACATACGTACACAAACTTTAGTAGTTGTTTCTGCCTCTTTATCTGAGTTTATCATCTTTTTATAGGCTTAAAATTTTGCCCTACACTGATTTTACACTGAAAAAGATTGTTCGCCTTGTTCTTGTCTTTTACCGTTCAGTATTGGATTCACAACAGCAGTAGTAGCAGATAAACAGATGGTAGTTCAGCCTCTATAATGAGAGGCTTAAAAAGCTACTGGACTTACAAGCTCATCTGTGGGTATTAAACACTAAAGAAGAACATAATTGTTGTGTATCGTACTGATGATTATGTCAAACATAACACTGAATAGTAATTAAATAAGCCCCGGCTTCAGCCTTCTCTTCTTTCAGAGACAGAGTTTGTTTTCTTCTGTGAGTAAATTTTTTATGCAAATATGTATATGAATTTTCTTTTCTTTTGCTCCTTTCTGATTCTGATAGACTGATTGCACAAAAGGAAACTTATTGTACTGATTGCTGTAACTGTAATAAAAATATTCATTCATTAATTCATTCATTTATTCATTCATTCATTTATTCATTCAGTGCCTTTTCGTTTCAAGAAAGAAGCTAGTAATGTTTACACCCTCCAGCAGAATTTTAGATTTTTTGGCCCTTTCTCAGAAAATATGAATGATAACAAAAAGCTTTCTTTCACTCATGGTTAGTGGTTGGGTGAAGACATTCATTGAAAAAAAAAATTGTTCACTCTTTTTAAATCATAATGACAACAGAAACTTAAAAAGCTGCACATGAGACGTACTTGGACGTTCCAACATGACAATGATCCAAAACACAAGGCCAAGTCGACCTGCCATTGGTTACAGTAGAACAAAGTGAAGGTTCTGGAGTGGTCATCTCAGTCTCCTGACTTTGATACCATTGATCCAGTGGGGGGAGACCTCAAACCTGCAGTTCATGCAAGACAGCTCAAGAATTTACAGGACCTGGAGGCTTTTTGCCAAGAAGAATGGGCAGTTTTACCATCTGAGGAAATAAAGACTTTTGTCCACAACTACCCCAAAAAATTTCAAGCAAACTTTAGTGTGTAAATTTTTAAACAGGGTCATTTTGGTACTTTCTATTGTCATTATGATTTAAAAAGAGTGGGTCGGCACAACTGTATATCAGCAGATATCAACGTGTTGGCCAGTAGTTTATTTGTAAACCAATATCAGCAAGTACTGATAATGTGCCAATAAAGTTGGGTATCCTAGAATTTACTTGATTGACTTCGCTTTAAGTTCAGAAGTAAAACCTGTTTTTTCCCATATGGATGGATATCAATGTAGTCTCTGTGATGTCACCAATTTATTTCCAAAAATGAGATTTTAATCCAATCAGTGAAAGGGACTTTTTTAGAAGAGCTGAGGTTACAGTCCCTGTGAGGACTGAGCCTAAACCACCATTTGAAACTGTTATCAGCCCCCAAAAAGGAGATTTTTAAATACTTTTTTTAATCAACCTCTGAGTTGCCCATGATTGTATTAGTTTACAGCACATCAAACTCCCTTTGGCAACAGTACATCAACCGACAAAATCTAACAGAGAGAACAGAAATCTGTGAGTTGTTTTTTATTTTATTGTATATCATTTATTTTATTTTGTTTTTTTCGATTAATTGTGGGAACTGGAGCTGTACTGTCAAACAGAAAAAGGACAGAAGAGCAGAAGAGCAGAAGAAAGCTAAACAGGAGGGTGATAGAGCACAAGCTAAAACACAAGCTAAGCTATTTGTGATAATGTTCATTCCAACCTACAAGCAGCAGTTATATTGTAATGATCTGTTCAAAACTGAGAGTCTATCAATAAAATGAAGAGCCAGGTTACGTTTGCTCTGCTTGGTGAGGTTGGAGTTGGTAGATGAGCACTGGTAGGACATAACAAGGATTCACAAACATTACGTCTTACAGATGCTTCTCAGAGAAATGGGCTGTAAGGAACACTCAACAGTCTGCTCACCTTCTGGACACTAAAAGTTTGCTTGTTGTAACGTTTCAAACAACAGTTCTTGGTAACTACAAAAAAATACATTACCTCTTTGCTTTGAATCCAGGGAAAAGTTGTTTTTAGCAAAGAAAAGTAGAGTGAAAAAGAAGATCTGCTCAAAAAAACAAATGCACACCTTGGTAAGAGTCACACTTTACTTTAACAGGGGAGGGGGAGCTCCCCTAAACCAAGCCATCAAGTTAAGATGGGAGTCCAACTGTCAGTCAGGTCAGCTTTGCTATTTGGTCAATATTTGATTTTAATGACATAAAAAAATGAATTGTAGAAAAAAAAAGTAGCTTGGTATGTATGAGGTTTCTGCAGATGGCCTCAAGTGGACACTCCCTGAACTACAGTTTTGAGCACTTCTGCATAGGCTTCATCATTTTAAACTGGAGGTCGCCGCTTGTATGAACTTTGCAGTGTGCCACAATTAAGTGCTATGTTTGATTATGGTATGTCTTTAGATATATCATCCAACAGCCAAATAAAAGCCAAGAAGGCAAAAGGATATTTCAGAGAGAGAGAGAGAGAGAGAGAGAGAGCGTGCACACACTCTGGTTGGAGCACTGCTAATGGACTGGTAGTAGTCTCTGGAGTAGAGGCAGCGGGTGGTCAGTTATAGGACTACACCATTAGTTCCCCACTCTCACATGTCCACACACACACACATACACACAGGGTTTAACTTTCAGGGGTCACTGGTTTGTACAGTAGGGACCTGTGTGTTACTGAGATGCTGAGCTGAAGCCACAGAGAGAAAGAACAACATAAACCAAGTCACATAAAGTGAAAGTGGCTCAGCAGCAGCTGGATGCAGTTCAGATATTATTTCCTGCATACTGCTAAAATGGTGTTGCTTGGAGACATATTGACTGGGGTTGCTAGGATACCATTTTAATTGGCGGATATATATGTAGCCAAGTAAGAGCTGTGAGGGTTTTGCGATATAGCGGGCCAGCACATCAAACCTCTTTTATCCGGGGCTGATAGACCCACGGCAGAGGCCTGAGAAATAAAGGGAAGCTGCGAAATGAAAGAAACGCCACAATTTAAAACCAGCACAATGTCTTATAGCAGAGAACACAGATTTTTATTAGTCACCAGAACCAAAGAAAAAGTAATAAATAAAGGGAAGAAGAATGAACAAAGGCAACTTTTGCTCTTTACAAGCTCCGAGCTCCACTGGAAGAAGAAAGTTCTTTATGACGTACTGTATATCTGTCTTTTATACCAGTTATGTAATAAGTTAAAAAAAAGATCCATTCTGTGCTCAAAGTGTCTTGCTACTTGATCTTTGGATCACAGAGGAGGAGAGAGGAAACTCTTAGGGCTCATTTATACCCCTTTACATACATAAATCTATAAACCCGTTTCAAAGGATGTTACCATCAATGCTCACATACTTCTGCTACCATTGAATTTAATGGTTAATTAAATTAAATGGTGATCTAAAATTATATTTAATGGAAGCAAGGAGCCAAACAAACTTGCCATGCTTACAGCAGCGAGCCGGTCAGAGACTTTAATTGAATTCTATTGCGGCGTTAACCTGGCTCAAGCATTGCACTAATCCATTTTTGTCACAGTTAGTGCAAAACGTTTCTTTTTCATCAATGGCTGGACATGTGTACAGGCTCTGACTGCGACTACATAAAACAAAACAACGCAGGGCAGAAGAAGAGTAAGCACAGTGACTAATAGGAAAATAAATAAAGGAGCGAAAAAAGAGATGACAGACTCCACAAAACCAGATCAGCAGTAAAGAAAACAGCTCTGCTACAAACTTAATTGGGCAACATGTTGCCTTGACACTAAAAATAATGTTGTTGCATGAACAAAATGTTGCAGATCTGCACCTCATCAAGAGAAAGTATTCAGACAAAGCCCATTAGGAAATAAGATCCACTTATTTATGTTATCTGTACAAGCAGCTGGACAAAGTGGGAGTAGCCACGGCTTTAAAACTGATGGCTTGTTGGTTTGTTTACTGGAAAGAGCTGGCTCTAAACTGTCAGGACGTCTGTGAATCACAACATGCAATAAACCTGGGTCCAAAAGGGCTGATGCAGGATCACAACTCCAGGACGCTGTTAACATGCCTGGGCTGAGGTCTGCGGACTGTGACTGACATGTTTTATCTGGACATTAGTGTTTTAAACCTGTTTGTTACTCCACTTTCTTACTGATCTTCAGGCTTTATAAGATGCTCAATTCTGATTGGTTAAAACCCCTCAATGACAGTTATCACCTTCCACAACACCAGAGGACGACTGATCATATCATGTCGGAATTTATGGTGAGAACTGTTAGCGTCTGTTGGCGTCACACTGGTGAAAACATCTGACTTAAGTTTCTGTCAGCGTGCCAATTCAGCGGGCTGGACAACGTGAATGTTTTCAAACTGGGTTCCGTTCAACAATACAGGAGACTATAGTGGAGCAGGTGAGAGAATATTTGGCTACAGGTTGCAACAAAAAACACTTCATAGCAGCAGAGTTCAGTTATTTTTACATTCAGCATATTTACAGCATGATTTACAACACTGCTAAAAGTGTTCATTTAAATACTTTGATTTATGTTTTTGCTTTGAAGCTGATGCAAAATTAAGCAGATATTGTTTATTTGTCTATAGCAGTGTTTCCCAACCTGTGGGCTGTGGTCCCCTCGTGGGCCATGAAGGTATTGCAAGTGGGCCACCAAATAATTTCCGGAATACTTTTTTTTTTTTTTTTTGTAGA
This sequence comes from Thalassoma bifasciatum, assembly GCA_008086565.1. Lineage (NCBI taxonomy): Eukaryota > Metazoa > Chordata > Actinopteri > Labriformes > Labridae > Thalassoma > Thalassoma bifasciatum. The sequence continues at coordinate 244,728 of RPOG01000416.1, read as the reverse complement.
AGGTTATTTTATAAAGATACAAAAGTTAAAAGTTTATTATGTTTTTAAGAATATTAAAAATGTTAACATATTCATAACAAAAAAAAAAACTTTCAGAAGGCATCTTAGAGCCTAACATGTAATAATGACACAAAATGTAACTTAAAAAATGTTATTAAACCCAAAATGTATTAAGTTGTCAAAAATAGTGCTTAGCCTGAAATGTAATAACTCACCCAAAATGCAAAAAGTCATTTTGGGCAAAAAGTAAAAGTTATCACATTCAGAAATTAGCATCTGTTACATTACTGACTCATTACACATTGGGTTTCATTACAATTTTTGTAACATTTCAGGCTCAGCACTTTTGCTACATTATCAACCAATTATTTCATTCTGAGAAGTTGTTTTAATGATATTTCAGGTCTTTGTTACAAATTGATAATAACAAGGCATTACATAGCTTCTGTATTTGTGGGGTCAGAGGCTGGTTGAAAGTGGCCGCTAACACTTATGAGATGGAAAAGATTGGGAACCACTGGTCTATAGCACTTGATTTAGATATAAAAATCTAACACTTCAAATTACACACAACTTACTTTATTCTCAACAATTTCTCCAGATATGCAGTATGTTCACATTAGTGTTCATTTGAACACTTTTAACACCATAATGCCTGAATTTTGAAAACTGTTGAAAAATGATTTCTGATTTTGCGTTCAAGCTGATGCAAAATTAAGTAGAGATTGTTCATTTGTCCATAGCACATGACATGATTCATAATAAATGGTACAACATTACAACATTACATAACATAACACACATCTTACTTATTTTCAACAATTTCTCCAAATTTTCAGCCTCCAAGTATTGGTATTATTGTCCACAACTGATGAGCTCAGTGTTAGTCCCACTCTGACCAGTCTTACGGGAAACTAGAGCTTCCAAAAGGTTCCTAGGTATGTGTTAATGAGGCACAAACCAGCATTAGGAGAGCACATTCACCGTCTTGGCTGCAGTCGGGATCCAAAGGCAATGATGCAAATTCACATCAATCTGCATGAAGGGGTTAAAAAAAACACAGCAAGGGAGCAAGGGAGTGCCAAACCACATTTAGTGCACATTCTAGGACAGGGATGTCAAAACTAAGGCCCAAGGGCCAATTGTGGCCCACTGTCTAGTTTCATGTGGCTCCCAGCTTTCATCTTACCATGTATTAATTTTGTCACTCAAATTGTTCATGTTCTAGTTGTGTACATTTATAGTTTCTGTAAGCTGTCTGAAAAAAACCTTTATACTGTATATCCGGTAACATCTCACAAAGATTTAGACTGTGTATTGGCTACTTTAGAAAGCAAAAGCTCGATGTAATCTGCAAAAACTCATCAGCTCCTACAGCTGACATGATTAAGTGCATTTGGTATAAAGCAAAACTGTGCTTCGTGAGTTGTTAAAAATTCAAATAAAAAAAATAAATAAACACATAAGAGGACACACGACTGAATTAAAGTAATGAAATGGTGAAGAAAAGACAAAAGTTGATGCTCAGAATGCAGGATCAAAGAGATTTGGGGTTAAAAAATATTTGTATAATTGTCTCATAAACAAACATGATAAAGTCCAGATCCTGATTCTACCACGAAATTTATGACATATTTTTCCCAGGTTTGGTTTTACCTCATAGGTCTGTGCAATATAATAATAGCACAAGAATGTTTGACTAAACTAAGAGACTGTGTTGATTTTTTTTGTCCTGAAATAATTTTAAAGAAATAGTTATCAAATAGAGCACTCTCTTTTTTTTACTTTTGCTGTTAATAAACGTCAGTAAGAGCCCTCAGCCCGTGGTCATTTTCACAGTATCCAATACAGCCCTTTGAAAATAGATTTGGACACCCCTGTTCTAGGAGCTGAATGAGTCTTGACAAGGTGTTTGTTGTAAACCTGATGGGAAACAATGATATGCATTAGGAAATGAAATAGCAATGATATTTCTCCCACTCACCAAGATGCTTTGGGCCAAGTGTTCAACAGCAGCAGCTGAATAGTTGATCCTCATCAGGACGGATCCATGTTTTCATGTTGTTTCCTCCAAATCTTGAGCCGACCATCTGAATGTAGAGCAGAAATCCAGACTCATCAGAGCAGGCAGAGTTTTTCAGTCTGTTATGCTCCAGTTTTGGTGAGGCTGTGTGAACTGTAATCCCAGTTTCCTGTTCTTCACCTCCAACCAGTCTGTCCATTCTCCTCTGGCATCAACAAAACATTCAGTCAGCAGTTTGTCAAATACTTAGACCAACAATCATACCACGTTAAAGCCTCTTAAATTACCTTTAGTTGTCTTTCATCTTTTAACTCTTTTAGATGCACAGTGTCCCAGCCTCTCCTTTCTCTTAGTCTCCTCTCTTGGTCTCAAGCTGCTTTAAGAGACTTGATTTCTCTCCTGTTGAGACTGATCATGCTCCTCCAGGCTGAGCCCCAGGATAAAGGAAATGACTTCTGAACAGCTAACATTTAAATCCTCTCTCCCCACAGTGTGACTGACACACACTCTGCAGCAGCTCTTGAAAGATGTGTCACGCATGACACTTCAGCACTTGTCTCTAAATAGTGGGATGTTTATTGTGACAGTATTCAGCTTGAGCAGAACTACAATCACCAGGATATGACCCTAATCATCACGCCTGATTAAGGGTTAAACAGTCTCAGAGAGCCAGCTTCTGTCTCAGGCAGCAGTGTGTTATTACAGATTGGTGGATAAAGGCTCTTATATTGACCTCTGGACTCCTGGTGTATCAAAGCAGATGATGCCTTGTAGGTCTGACGCTATTTCTCTGCACAACAGAAGGAACTCTTTTTATGGGATGGCATCAGAGGAATGAACAATTAGTGCACTGGTCTGTGGAGGATGAAGAATACCCATCAAATCCTAAATACGTTTTGTGCCTTGTACATTATCATGAGAATGTTTCTCTCAGTGTCAATGGAGACATACTTTCATTTTGTACACCTGATACCAACCTGGATTTTCTCAAAGTAGTGAGGTTTGAAGTGTAACAGACAGCAGGTCTTTTGGAAAAACCTTTGGTTAAGATGAGGGAAAGGTTTTGATTCCAGTCAAATTTTAATGAAGAAATGAGTTTTGATTTTTCAAGTTGGAATGATTCGTTAAATTTTCTTATAAAATGTAATTTTGTGCACTAAAGAGGAAAGCATGAGCCCTAATGTTTGGGAAGTGGAGCTGAAACTTGACTGTAAACCAGTACAGATGAGCCCAGGTCTATTATGGTGTTCTGCCAGCAGGACGTTCATTATTTCTTCTCAACCATCTTTCTTTACTAAAAATCTAACAGAGAAAACACAAAGAAAGCATTGAAAGAAAATAAGTAGATGATTGAACTTAATTCCTCACTATACTCTGTAATTATGAGTGAGGAGGGCACACAGTGGGCATGAGACACTGCTATACATCGATGAATCACACGGGTGACTCATGCATTTGCTCCGTGGCGTAGACAAGTCGTTTTTGCTCTATGGTTTTAACTAGCTTCAGTTTTCATACTGTATTTCTCATAAACAGTAATGTATTACAAATTTCTGTTATACTAAAAAAATATATATTTTACAGTAGCATAAGGGCAACCCTGCCACCAATTGTTTACTGTTTTTTTCACACAAAAAATATGTTACAGAGTAGTGCAGTGATCAGGAACTATATTTATGGAGGGCCAGAATTTTACCAGAGAGTCACCTTCGGGGCCAGACCCTCAAATAAAAATTAGGTAAGAAACAAATTTTGGCCTAACATCATTATTTAATATTAATGGTTTGTATTTTTTCCCATGTCATTACGAAACTGAAGTTACTTTTAGCTTTCATGAGTCAGGCCCCCTTCACCTATACCAAGGTCAACCAATTTTGGGATCCAATCCCAGGCCTGATTGGATGGTTCGGTGGGCCGGATTTGGCCCACGGGCCACCACTTGATGATCACTGGTGTTTTGGATGACCGGAATCTATTTAATATGTTGAAATTCAGAACCAATAACAAATTATCCGAACCTGAAAAAAAATATCCATGACTGTTTGCTGAAGAACACCTGGATGGCAGAGGCGTCTTTGAAACAGTGCAGACAGGACTGAAGCCATCCGCACAGGGGAGGGCGTTTGATTGGCTGTTCTTCTCTCCTCAACACTCTCTCATTGGCCTGTCATTAAGTTGTCATGATTAGGTTTTGGTGTCTGTCTTTGTAAGAGGCCTAACAAAAGGAGGGGGCGTTGTGACTGGTCTCGTTCTTTTAAATCCTGATTTAGGCTCTAGGCTCTGGTTTCTCTGTGACGACCGACCCCAGCTTTAAAAAAAATGGGTGAAGAAATGACACAGCATCTAAAACACACACATTTCTCTCTAGACTCTCACAGGCTCAGTGCTCCTGCTGCTCCAGCAATAACTCCAAACTGATTGAATTTTTCAGAGCCCATAAAAGTCACGTCACCTCTGCTTAGTACCTATGAAAAAACTTGATGCCTAAATTGACTTCAGGGCATATTGTGTGGCCTTTGGCGATGTTTGAACAATGACGTGTTAAACAATGAAGGATAACTTCCACAGAGCTCTGTCATCAATCATCCCACAAAAGCAGGCCTTAAGGAGAGAAATTGTGCCGAGTTCACAGTTTTTTACTTATTGCTGGATGCACTTTGGAGAGAAGGTTTATATCTTTTGAAATGTCAGACAAAAGACGAAGATAGGGGAAAAAATGAAGAAAAATTGAATGTACCAATATGATGTCATGCATGACTAATAAGGCTGGGCAATTAATCATGAATTAGATTATACTGCAATACCTCCTGTTGCAATATGCTAATTGCAGACAGTGCAATATTTATATAACCTGAAATATGTCAAAATATCAGATACAGTTATTGCAGCAGATGTTTTCTGTTTCACGCCAGAGTTACTCAACCCTGCTCAACCAAAGAGACAAACTGTTAAAAACTACGCTTACAAAGGAAACAATCTTAGAAGTAAAAAGGGGCAGAAACAGCAAAGAGTAGCAATAAAGCACAGTTTGAGTTGGACAATAGAGGAAAAAAAGCAACAAAAATTGACATTTAAATTTGGATGAACCCTGGAAATACTCAAAAAGTAGCAAAGAAATGGTCCAAAAGTGGCAAAAAAAGGGTGATAGGTGACTAAAACAGCCAAAAAGGAACAAAAATTAGCATAAAAAAACATTTTGAAGGAAACTTTAAAAATTTCAGAAAGTAGCAAAAATGATGGAAAAAGTGATGAAAAAACAGTAAAGAGTGGAAAAAATGGTCAATGTCAACAAAATGGCAAGACAGTTGGAAATAAACCTGGAAAATAGTCAGGTGTTGAAAAAATAATGTTCCAAAAGTGGCAATAAAAAGAGTGAAAAGTGTCAAAAATGGGCAAAAGCAACAAAAATTGTGAAGAAAGTTGGGATACAACCTGGAAGATATTACAAAGGTTCAAAAATGGTCCAAAAGTGGCAAAAATGGACAAAAAGCAGTTACAGTTGTACTGGTAGTGTGTTTTTTTAAAGTATATTTTTTGGGCTTTTCTGCCTTTAATTGGATAAAGGAGGACAGTGGATAGAGCAGGAAAGGGGGAGAGAATGGGGAATGATGTGCGGGAAACAGGCCACAGGCGGGAATCGAACCCAGGCCACCCACTCGAGGGCAAGCCTCATGATGTGCGGCCATATCCACTAGGCCAACTGCACCCTGTTGTTTTTCTTTTATTAAAAAAACCCCCAACAAATTGAAGGACGTGAACAGTTACAATGATTTCAGCACACTATAAGATGGAAGATATTAGAAATAATCGCACAAACATTGCAACTGCAATACAGGAAATAATAATTAGATTAGTATTGCAAATTGTTCAGCCCTATTGACAAATGACATAACAATCTAATTTTGTATAAAATGTTTGAAGACAAATATTCATTTCTTTATCATCACCAAAATAAAAAATCCAGGAGAAAATTTAGGTTTGAATTCACAAATTCCAGCTGCTCCTCTTTAAACTCATCTGATCTGTTTTATCCACAATGAAAACAGAGCAGCTTGACTGTGAGGTGTGGTCTTCCTCACCCCTCATCCTTCAAAGATCACACATCCTAACAGCTGCTCAGGTCTCTGCATGTGGGAACATGTACGTGTCATGATAGGAAAAAGAAAATCCAGCCCCATGACAGAAAACATGTTTTTTTCTCTTTCTTGATGAAGTGAACATTAACACCCACATTAGTGAAAGATGAGTTTCATCCTCATTAGATGAACCATGAAGAAGAGTGGACCCCTGGTTTTGTCTGGTTTCCTCACTCCTCTGTGTCTCTGACCAGCTGAGGAACATCTCCTGTGGGAGAATCAATTACTATTGATTAGAAAGGAACATAAACCCATTTTGAAAACTGGAATTTAATTTGAGATCGATTTCGTCCTGATTATGCAAAAAACAGTTCCCCTTGAATGACCCGTCATGGCTGCAGTGTGAACACAGGTTTATCTGTCACTCATCTATTCTCTTTACCTCCAACAAGACGTGTCCAAAATCAGGCCAGAGCTCCATTTTCATACAACCCACAGCTTTCATCTTACAAAGTATTCATTTCTTGGTTGCAATCATGTGGTACTGTTCTGATCAGTACAAACAGTCCGATTTAATCAGCTGTGTGTGCATACATGTCAGCAGAAAAGACATGAAATGGTGCTTAAAATAAAACCAGGTAAATTCCAGGTCCTGATCCAGCCAAACAAAAGCTTCTCTTTGAGCAAACAGTAAGATAAGATGAGACAAGTTATTACTTTATTGATCCAATTATGGGGATATTTACAGTCACAGCAGTGAAGCAAGAAACTGTAAAATGCAAAAATTAAAGCACATACAGTACATAAAAATAATATAAGTGTCAACCAAAAAAGGAAAAAGGAAATAAAACAAAACAAACAAACAAAAAAGCCGAAAGAAAAAAAAACATAAAACAAAGGCAGGGCTGCTGCAACACGCTGTCACCAGAGTGGTGCTAAAAATAGATAAATAAATATATGCGTATATACCCTTAAAATTTTGATTCTCTCTTATGTGCTCCCATACATATTACCCATCAATGGAGAACATTTCTCTTGGTCAGAAGCAGAGTTTACTGATGTTTACACAGCATGTAGCACTGCAGAAAACTGAGCACTTATCATCTGGTATGAAGAGACACCTGAGGAACAGGTGAGCTTTGATTTTGTCAGACTGTGACGATGGGACAAGGTTTGAGGACACAAAGAGACTTTGCAGAAAGCGTGAAAAAAGGATAATTCACAAATGAAACATTAGCCACAGCCACTATAAGAAATAGTTAACAAGCAGAGGATTCACATAGTACATGGAAAGGACTGTAAATATATAAATATGATGAACAATATGTCAGAGAGCTGTTGGCCCGTGGTCATTTTCATAAAATCAGATGAGTTTTTGAAGGAGCTTTGAGCATCTGTGATTTAACCCACACACACACACACTCACACACACACAAACACTTAAAGAGCCTGGCAGTCATTCACACACACACACACACACACACACACACAGCTTTAACAATAGTACACTGCAGCTAATCACCTGTCTGTCTTCAGGGAGTCAGCAGAGAAAGAGCATGTACCTCCTGGGTCAGTGATCTACGTGAATTATAGATCAGAGCTTTTCTAGTCCTGGTTTTGTTGTGGTGCCCATGAGACACAGGCTGAGGGAGCACAGAGAGGACGATAAGCCCGTACAGTAAACACAGAGGTGTAAGGTGAGGAGAGAAGAAAACAGCACGCTCTTTAAATAGAGCTTAGCATCCTCCAGAAATGGGCCTTTTCAAAGGGCAGGGACTGGTTTAGTCTTCTGATGTTTCCCTGTTCAGCTGGTTTCCTTCAAATCCCCAGAGTCAGCATGTTATCTGCTTTAGGGCTAATCTAGTTAACTTCCTCTTTATCAACCCTTTGGTCCACTTTATTGCTGCATTATGCGTAGGGATGGGCTATGAATCACAAATTAGATTAAATCACAATATGTAATGTTCTAATCACAGATGGTGTAACATTTCTAAAACCTGCAATGTGTCAAAATATCAGTTGCACAATTTTGCAACAGATTTTTTCTGCTCTGCACCAGATTTACTCAACCAATAAGACAAGCTGTTGAAAACTACCTTTAAGAGACAATCATAGTGATAAATAGAGGCAACGACAGCAAAAGGTAGCGATTAAACTAAGTTTGAAGTGGTAAAAATCGCCGAAAAAACAACAAAAGTTGACATTCACATTGGGATAAAACCTGGAAATACTCAAAAAGTAGCAAAAACTTGTCCAAGAGTGGCAAAAAAGAGTGAAAAGTGACTAAAATGGAAAAAAAAGCAACCAAAATTCTGAAAAACTTTTTTGAACAAGAGTAAATTCAAGAAGTAGCAAAAATGGCGACAAATAAGGAGTAAAACAGTGAAAAGTGGAAAAATTGCCAAAGTCAATATAAATGGCAAAAAGTAGGGATTAAACTGGACATTAGTCAGTTTGTGGCAAAAAAAACAAAAGTCCAAAGTGGCTTAAAAGAGTGAAAAGTGTCAAAAAAAAAGGGCACAAGCAACAAAAATTGTCAAGAAAAAACTGTGAGTGAACCTGGAAAATAGTGAGGACATTTCAAAAATGGTCCAAAGGTTGCAAAAGAAGTTAAGAGTGACAAAAGTTGCCCAAAAAAAGGCCACCCAATATAGCAAAAAAAAAAATTTGGAGGAAATTTTTAAAACTAAAAGTAGCAAAAATGTGGGGAAAGTGACAAAAAAAGAGTAAAAAGTAGTAAAAATGGCAAAGTCAATACAAATGGCAAAAAGTTATGGATTAGTCAGTTTGTGTTGAGAGAAATGGTCCAAAATTGGCTAAAAAGGGTGAAAAGTGACAAAATGAACTAAAAATGTGAAGAAAATTGTGAGTAAATTTGGAAAATAGGGAGAACGTATCAAAAAATGGTCCAAAAGTGGCAAAAAAATAAATAAATAAAAAATTTGAAAAGTGACTAAAATGGCCCAAAAGCAACCTAAATTAGCAAGAAGAATTTTAGAGGATTTTTTTCAAAAGTCAGAAAGTAGCAAAAATGGGGGAAAAATGACCAAAAAATCGTGAAAATTTGTTGAAATGGCCGAAGTCAACAAAAATGGCAAAAAGTGGCAATTTGATTGTAAGTTAGTCCGTTTGTGATGGAAAAAATGGTCCAAAAGTAGCACAAAAGAGGGAAAAGTGACAAAAATTGGCAAAAACAACCAACATAGTCAAGAAAATTGTGAATGAACCTGGAAAATAGTGAGAACATTTCAAAACATGGTCAAAAAGTAGCAAAAAAGAAGTGAAAAGTGAATAAAATGGAGAAAAATCAGTCCTGGTTGTAGTTGTAGTGGGTTGTTGTTGTTGTGCTGTATTTAATGTTATTGTTCATGTCCTACAATCTGTTTTTTTTTTTAACTCATAAGATAGGAACCTAGAAATAATGGCACAAAAAAATCGTAATTGAATTATAGGCAATAATATGTTTTGCCACATCATTTCTTCACATCCACATTGATTGAATTATCACAGATGATTAGTGAAAATGGAAACATGTTACATATCTAATCTGATGTAATCATGTGATCTGTCTCTAATTGTTGAAGGTGATTAGTGTTGAAGCTTTAATGGTTAAACTGGGGCAAACATTCACATGCCTACAGTGCATTACCCAAACAGACGGATGCACTCATGAGTTAAATGACCCAACAAATCCAGCTCTCGATCGTTGCTGCGCTGAAGGAAGCTGCTGGTTGTATTACACACCCTAGATGCATGTTTTACAGCCTGAAGACTGAAACAAAGCGACTGCACTGTTCTTGTTTAAACCTTTGCACACGCTGGAGTGTGTGGCTGTTGTTTGCGTGAACATGTGTGTTTGTGTTAAAAAGCCATTGGCTGTGATAATGGAAGTCAATACAGCGTGTGTTTTGGAGTCTCGGGGGAGCTTTTGTCTTTGATTAAAGTGCAGGGAGAACGGCTGACTGCACAGGAACCTTAATTGTCTCCCTGAATCACCGCATTGTGACTTCTGACAGTTCAGCTGACATGACCGACTGACTCCGCTCTCTGGTGTGCAAACTGCATGCAGTCAATTATGGTGCGCTCTATGGAAGTGAAGATTTTATACGCTTTTCTGACTGCTTTTCTTGGCCTTCACCGTCTGCAGCACAGGAAAGTTTCTTGAAAAAGGAAATTTGGTTGGAATAAGTTGACCTTGAGTTGACCTACAGTCACTTTAAGAAGTTGTGAGTTCAGGCACATTTTCTACTGAGTTTCATTCATCAATAGCAAATGACTAAATGAAATAAACACAAACATCATCTTCTTCTTACGGAGATAAAAAGCAAAAGAAAGAAACAATTGCTTCAAAGTTGCACTGTAAAATGTAATATTAAATCTTACTTAAAACAAAAAAGTTACCTTAACTTATTTTAGCTCACTCTGTTGAGTCTACTCATTTAAACTTAGAAAAGACAACTTTCTTTTGTTGACTTTACTTAAAAAAATTTAGGAAACCGATTGCCTCAAAATTTCCAAGTAAAGTTGACCATAAATTTTAAGTTTTTAAAGCTGAAAAAAACTAAATTCTGACAACTCATGTCATAGCAGTAACCTATCAAATGGACATGAGGCCCTGCTTTACATGGGTGAATCATGCACGAGCCACCTGTGCTCAGTGGTATTGACTGGCTGACTTCACTTCAGGGTGTAGACTGACCCCCTTCTAGCATTTTTCCATAATTTAACATTTAGTACATGATGGGCAGCTTAAGCGGGCAAATGAAAATGCCTGTTCAAATTAGAGCCCGTTGAAAAACATTCACAGGAATTTTCATCTACAGAAGAAAATGACATTAATTGTTGACATCCTTGACATCCAGTCTTTGCTGCAGACAGCTGGACTAAGCCATGGAGCCTAGACAGCCAGTCTATACCAGGGCAAAGACAGCCTGTGTCACCTATGTGATATATCCATGTACAGCAGTTTTACCCACCTCAGCCCTCAACCTTGTTCCCACCTTTTTTACGTCCACACCTTTGTTGTTAATCTGTCCTGCCCTATAAATCTGATTCTTTATGGATTCCCTTATTGCTTCCTAAAGTAGGCTTCACAGATTTTCTTTGTCAGCAACATTTTATGGAGTTTGAAAGTACAAAAATATGAAATTGGTCACTGGATCTGATTATATCAAGATATGAATAAACAAGGATGAGTAAAAAATAACACATGACATGGTTTATTGTTTCTTTTTATGTTATTGGCTGAAGTAGGCCACCTAGTGTCTTGAATCAGTAGTAACAATGCCTTACAGTGTGTGGAACCTGGAGCTTGCCGTAGTTATGTTGAAGAAAACTTGGAAAAAGTCACAAAGTAGCAAAAATGGTGAAAGAATTGACGAAAACAGTGAAAAGAGGTAAAGATGGCCAAAGTTGACAAAAATGGTAAGAAAGCTGGGATAAAACTAGGAGATGAGTCAGTTTGTTGTGAACAAAAAAAAAGTCCAAAAGTCGGAAAAAAAGAGAAAAAATGTCAAAATTGTGCAAAAACAACAAAAAAATGGCAAGAAAATTGGGGATGCAACCTGGAAAATAGTCAGGAGGGATAAAGAAATTGGTCCAAAAGTAGCAAAAGGAAATGAAAAGTGACTAAATTTGACAAGGAGTCACAAATTGTAGTCGTGGGTTGTTGTCGTTTTGCAGAAATAAATGTCACTGTTCATTCCCCACAATGTATTTGTTGAAAAACATGTAAGATAGGGGACCTGGAAAATATGGGAAATACTAATCACAATCACATTATATTTGCAAATTGTTCCGCCTTAGATGGGGATCAGCATGAGACAAACAAGCATTATCACAATTTCTATAAGGCAGAATCGTGATCAAGATTCAATACACGTTTTCTTTTTTATTGATAAGACTATTTCAAGAAAATACTCTTGTCCACAAATCCCCGGCAGTACACTTGACTTTTCTTCCATGATTATTGAGAGTAGAGTGAGCTAAAGGGCAAGACAAGATTAGTTTCACCTTTAAGCCTGGTTTTGTATTTCCGTGCCTGACGGGTGCTGTCGTCTAAGCCAGTCGTTCTCAACCTTGGGGTCGTAACCCCATTTGGGGTCACCTGGAATCCAAATAGGGTCCCCTGGAATGTCTGTTAATTTATTTGAAAAAAAATTCTGATGAAAACATTTTCTCCAGTAATATTTATTATTTTTCAAATTAAAACACAACAGACTGAAGGACTGTATTCTATATGTTTTCGTATTTAGTTATCAATATGGAGTATTTTCATATTTTGTAAGCATTTTATTATTAAGTATTTTGGTGTAGTGTGATTAAGTATGGCTGCACGGTGGCTCAGCAGGTAGCGCCTCAGCCTCACAGCAAAAAGGACGCCGGTTTGATTCCCCGTTCGGGCATGATGGGCCTTTCTGTGTGGAGTTTGCATGTTCTCCCCGTGCATGCGTGGGTTCTCTCCGGGTACTCTGGCTTCCTCCCACAGACCAAAAACATGCCCACATGGTTAGGTTAATTAATTATTCTAAATTGCCCGTAGGTGTGAGTGTGTGTGTGAATGGTTGTTTGTCTCTATGTCAGCCCTGCGATAGACTGGCGACCAATCCAGGGTGTACCCCGCCTCTCGCCCAATGACAGCTGGGATAGGCTCCAGCCACCCGTGACCCTGATTAGCAGGATAGACGGTTAAGAAAATGGATGGATGATTAAGTATTTTATTATCCTATTTTTCCTTCCTGGATTCAGTATTTTAGCATTTGAAGCAGTTATTTGCAGTGTAATACTGGACTTTGTGCTTTTCGTTTATCTTTGTCGACTGTTGTTTACATTGTTTACTGCTCTACGTGCCTTTAATTGTCCCCGCAATTTTTCTGAATTTGAAAGTTCACTTCGAATCAAGTCCACATCATGATCAGGAATAATACAATTGTCACTTTGTGCTCTAATTCCAGCTTATCTGTACTCACAACACAGTAGAAAAACATAAAAAATTATAATAATTTTAGGGAAAAAAAAGGCTCTGGGGTCCCGAAAAATTGTGATATCAAAATAGGGTCCCAGGCCAAAAAGGTAACAACCACTGGTCTAAGCCAAAAGCTGCAAAGGCCTATGATTGGGCCAACGTGCACCTCCTCCCATATGTAACCACATGTTCAAATGATGCGGAAGGCAAGCCCTGTGATTGGACCACAGAGTGTTTCCCACTGTTGCAACATTTCATACATCTTTTGTTTATTTTAACTCCTCTGACGTCTCCTCACTGTGTGAAAAATATCAACATTTTGAGTATAACATACTGAGCAAATTTTAATGGAAATGGTAGAGAACAGGAATTGACATGCTTTTGTTTTGATTGTGCACTTGACAGAAAATGAACCCAAATTAGTGCCAAGTTTTTTTCCCTTTCAAATATTAATGACAAAGAGAGAAGAAGGCAAATGTTGAAAGATGATATGGAAAGGTCATTTTGATAAATGGGTTAATTAGATGAAAAACCAAAAGTAGAAGCTCTTGATTCACGACACAACATTTACATTAATTGACTTTCTCTTGAGGTTGTTCAGCTGACCAAACCTTAATCTGTACAAATTTAGGGGTTGATTGCATCAATCATTTCTGTTTTTGAGTAGATTTACCTTCAGGGATTAACTGCAGTGGCGCTGACATTTTAAAAGAGTTTAATGAAGTGATTGATTACCTTTGGATCAATACCCATTGAGCTGAATGTTGCAAGAGCTTTCGATGCCCAGTTTTGTCTGTGTGAATGAGCAGTGATTGGATTTGTGACTGATGTTGACAACAAAGTGCTTCATTTGTTTCAAGGATTATTTGTCACATTTTTGTTGTGCTCACCAAAAAAAGAGGGAGAAAGTGTTTCCGATTGGCCTTGAGTAAATACTGCTGAATCTTAACATGAAGGTCCTCAAAGTAGCATTTCCCAGTCCTCTTGGGAAACATTTTAAAGTCACACTAAAAGGTTCACGTCAACAAACTTTCAGACCAAGGTCCCACAGTGAATCAGGGAGAATCTGCAGAGGAAGAGGAGAGAACGAGAGGGAGACGCTGGTCTATTTTAACTCCTCTGCAAACGACTTATTCACCCTGAGAATCTCCTCAACCATCAAATTGACTCAAGGCAGGAACTCTGCAGAAAAATCCCGTCCTCTAAAGAAAACAGTGAGAGACGTGGAGGCGGTGGTGTTGTGCTGTGAGAGGAAATGACTGATGACTTTATACAAACTTTCCCAAATACAGAGTCTAAAACCTGTCGGTGCACTGTAAGCAATTTCTGTTAATTTACAGCTAATTTCATCAGTAATCTACTGTTTTTATGTAATATGGTTTTGTACTGTAGTCAGTGATGCATTGTGGTCTGGTAAATTTGAAGTGAAAACACAATATTTGCTAATGTGTGACATCTCAGTGATATACAGTATTTGTGGAAGAGTGGTTTTTCAAGAGTTGGATGCAATGTGCGATGTAGTCATGAGTGAGGAGGGCACACAGTGGACATGAGACACTGCTGTACATGGATGAATCACACAGGTGACTCACACTGTATTCGCTCCATAGTGGCACTTCACTTCACTCTGTGGCATTGTTGACTAGCTGTGTAAGCTCTGTGGCGTAGACAGGCTGTCTATGCTCCACAGTGTAAACCGGCAGTCCCAGTTACCCACAAATTACAATCATATACAGTATTGCAATGTATTGCATATCCAATATATTCATAGGACTTTCAGGACTTTTAGAGTTCTACAGAAGAGGATACCATTATTCAATGATATCCTTGATCTCCAGTCTATGCCCTTGACAAATGGTCTGAACTGCCTGCAAGGGCCTGTGCCCCCTTATATACACCCATGTACAGCAGGACTTCACATCCACTGTGTGCCCTCCTCACTCATGGTCACAAGGTGATGAACAGTAAAGTACATGTCTGTTACAGTATTTTACTGTTTGTTACAGTAATATAATAGCAACCCTGCTGCCAGTTGATTACTGATTCTTCACACAAAAATTTAGTACAGTGTGGATGTTCTGGTGTTTCAACAATGTTAGCATGCTCCAAGTTTAAAAAAAAATGACAGACCATGACTTTTGTTTCTTTTCCACTCAGGTTTATGAAAGAGGAACCAATGTGGAGCAGTTCGTGACTCGTTTCCTCCTAAAGGAATCAGCCAATCAGATCCAGTCTCTCCTGAGCTCTGTGGAGAGCGCCGTGGACGCCATTGACGAGCAGCACAGCCAATCAGGGTGAGCCGACTGGAGAAACTGTTATCAAGTTTCTTATTTGTGGAGGTTGGAATCATGAGGTTTGGTTGACCAGAGAACTCAAGTCGTCTCATTCTCCTCTTTTTTCAGCCATCTACCTGCCAAGGTGAGTCCACGGATGTCGGAAAAGCGCAACGTAAACTCCGTCCCCGACTACCCTCCAAACAACAGAGTCAGTCCCAGAGAGGCTGTCAGGACCATCAACACTGCCTCAGGTGAAACACACACACACACACACACACACACACACACACACCATGGCACAGGATATGTATGAGCATACACACACAGGTGGTCCTCTATACAAGCAGCGCTTATATTCATGGTTTGCAGAATATCAGTGTTCAAAGACCCGCTCTCTGTTCTCCTGTCAGAGATTTTAGCTCCCAATTTTCATTGGGTTTTTTTCCATTATGCATCCGAAGACATTTGTTGAAAACTCAGTCTCAGCTCATGCATAAACTGCACACACAGGAAAGACTTGATTTTCAATGTGGGTAGGTAACTGCAAAGGACAAAGGTTTTTCAAGTTTATTAGAATAGTCAAAAGTTCAATAATAAATCTTTTTTTCTTACTGAGAACATGAATCTGTTTCTGTTAATAAACATTTAAACTTCCTCTTGTTGTTTACTCTCCATGTTGAGTCTCAAGTGTAATATTTGGTCATAACCTCGGCTTCAAACCAACTTTTTATCAACTTCACAAAGTGAAAACTGGATTCATGAGTAACACTTTATATTAATTACACACTTTTTGGCATGAGTTAAAGGTGAAGTATGCAGAAATTTGCAATAGGTTTCAATTCTCTGTTCACAAACAGCATCCAAACTTGTCTCCCCCTTCTTGACTCAGCGTTAGCAGCTGCACATGTTCACTGCCCCCGACCGTAGCTAATAGCATGGCTATTAGTCGTAGCTCTGTAAACACATTGCAGACTGTTAAAACAGCCCTTCAAGCACCTGCAGCATCATGTGAGAGAAACTCAAGAGCCATACACCTGACTTCCTGCAGGTAAATGAGATATGTTGGGGATATAGAATCATTCTTTTACTGCTCGCTATCTTAGCCGCTCAGGATAGCGCTCCCCCACTCGCTATTATCAACACACAAAGTCACATGCACACTGGGCGCGCTGTGATTGGCTGGTTATCACCCATAAAAACTCCTGCACTACGCCCAGAAGTGTCTGGAGTCAAGCATAGTATTAACAAAACAGGTGAGGAGGGGATCTATAAGGGGGGGAGGCACACACAGACACTGACACACAAGTACAGAGGCCCAGAGACGACGATTGAGCAGGATTATTCCTGTAAAAACTACATTTTGAATTTTTACAAAAATTCTGCAAACTATACCTTTAAGCTTTAGTATTAATTCATACCTAGCTCATCTGTCCAATTGTAGTTTGGGGATCCTCCTCTTCCTCCTGTTTACTTTGTAGCGCAGAGTTCTCTTTTTGGTGTGTTATTAGATGTTTGTGGACATTTGTGATGTTGCCACAGAACCTGATTAGTTTTCTGAAAACATCCCAGCTATAATCATTTAGTATTCAGCTGTAGGATAACATCAACTGATGCTCCTCACTGCCATCATGGAGCAAGCAGTGAGTTCCTGAGTGATGTGAATGAACTGCAACACTCAGAGTAGAGGCAGTGGGGAGAGAGAGGGGGAGGGGCAGAGAGCACATGAGCAAAGGGAGTGAGAGGAGCACCCATACAGCGGAGAAACTGAAACTTAAGTATTGATATTGTCACCTAAGTACTGATCCAAACTGATACCAATGTTGGTATCAATACACCAGTATTCTAGATAGATTCACCCCCCATTATTAAACACTGCTCTCATTGCTAAAACACATGCATGTCTTTATAATGATGTGGGGGTCATACTAAGAGTATATTACATACAGAAAAGACAACACAAAGCATCACCTCCAGATTCCTAGATAGAGGGCATCTGTCGTAAATTGTGATGATAAGTGTAGTGGTTACAGCTTTTAGTGAAGTAACATCCCTCTGGGTAAGCAGGAAACTAACTCTAAATCTGTCACTCAGCAGTTTTTACACACACCTAAACACACTCATGGACTTGTGAGATTTAGTCCCCGTTGTTAAACTTCTATCAGCCTCCTGCACAGAGCTGAGGCAGCTCTTCTTAAGCACGCACAGCCACAGAGTTTAACTCCAGAAGGAGGGAGAGGAGATGAAGACGGGCAGAGGAAGATGAAGGTGGTGTTTAACATTCGGTTTTACACAGTCCTGTCATGTAGTTTTTTTAAAAGACGTCATTTTTGTCCTTCTCCTACTCACCCTTACACTGTTACAGTCCTTTCTCTCCTCCTGTTTGTTCTCCAGCTGGTCCTTATCTCTGCAGTTCACTGTAGCTTCCACACTCTGCTCCCATTAAAACAAACTGCTCAGTGAAGAAACAACACTTCCACAGTCACCGAGACATGTTGTAATAATACCACAACACTGAGACAAAGAGTTAAACTGAGAGAAACAGTTGAGGCAGAGGACAGAGGGAAGAAAAGAAAAATCAATCACTCATACGTTGTTCTCCACAACTGTCAACAAAAGGTCTCCTGAGCTGTTCTTTCAGGGTCAGCGTGTCATTTAGCTCACAGACAGCAGGGTCAGTGATGTCAGCCTGAGAAGAAATGACTCACTGTGGAAACAGTGACGCGGAGAGAAAACAGCTGTTCTGCTTATTTCCTCCAAAGATGTTAAATCACATCAGACAATGACCAACATTTCAGGGGCTTTGTTTTCCAACTTAAGTCCACCTTCAAACAACAAAGAAGCAGGTCCACCTTTAAAGGGTCTAGAAACCTTCCTCAGAGATTTTGCTCCATGTTAACATATCGGCGTCACTCAGCTGCTGCAGATTTGTTTCTGAACATCCATGATGATAATTTCCAGTTCCTCCACATATCAAAGCAGCTCTACTGGACTGAGATCTGGTGACTGTGGAGGTTGTTGGAGTTCAGGAACTCATGGTCATGTTGAAGAAAACGGTTCAAGATGATCTGATCTTTTTGACATGGAACATTCTCCTGCTGAGAGTTTCCATCAGAAGATGTTTCACTGAGCTCATAAAAGGTGGACATGGTCAGCAACAATACTCAGGTAGACTGTGGACTTTAACCCTGTGAGGCCTGACCCATAAAAAATGGTATATGGACATATTTCATCAACCTTTTCGGCAAAATCCACAAAAATATTGCTTTATCATTTTCATTGATGATATATTTCTTATATCACATTTGACACTCTGGGTAGTTTTGCAAACTATTTTATTCAAGTTCACTGGTAAATATGAGTTAATTTCATGCAGAAAACATAAAAAAGTAACTTTTTTATGTTATTCTTGCTGCAACTTCCTGAAAATCAGGCAATAAATCTCCTGAAAATATGTGAGTGGATGATTTCATGAGAGCAGACATTTTGAAAAAGATAAAAATAAAACTTCAGCTGACTTTAGTGATATGACAATCCTCAAGGTGGTAGAATATGATTTTAAAAATATTTTTAACAGATTTTTAAAGGAACTATACATCATGTTAAGTGATGCAACCACGTCCACCAGTTGCTCCGCCTCCTCCTCCTCCTGTAGCTTCCTCTGAGGAACTATACAGTCAATATCAAATACATGGATAAACCTTCTCGTGTGCACTTTAAGGCTTTAATCGGCTTTAATCACAAGGGAAACACCTGTGAAGTAACAAAAGAGTCGCAATCTTACTTTAATTCTGTTGTCTTAGTTCACCTTCTATTTAGCTGCTGACATCATCATACTGTGCTCAGTCTGTCAGCTCTACAGAGATGAACATTCATGAAGGGAGACTCTATATAGATCGTACTGTTTTGCTCATATAAGAGACACAATCCATGTCTTCACTCTGTTAGTAGATCAGCTCTGTGCATGATATCGACTTTGCCCGTGTTTTTCCACACAAAACTTCTGTAGATAGAGCAAGGCATAAGAGTCGCTCTCTCAGTCGAGTTGGCATAAGCACTTCTTGAAAGAGGCGGGGGGAGAGCTCAACCTCATTTGCATATTCAAATGCAGATGCTGACACAGGGATTTTCAGCAGGCCTAAATTCATGATCCCAGTGTTTTTGTTTTTGTTTTTGTTTTTTTCAGAAAAAACAGCCACATTCATGACTTTTGGACATCAGATTTCTGCATCAGATGACTTTTTACTGTTTTCAAAAGTATAACATGGCACCTTTAAGACCTGGCGTCCACATGTGTGAACATTACATTTCTGCCTCTAAGACCCATGAAACTTCATTTTTTTAGCTTTCAGCCATATTTAGAGGCACTTTCCACATTATCTTTTTGTGGTATCACAACTTGACACCCATTTAGTCAAGTAGGAAAAAACATGTAGTTAAGAACAAATACACTTATAACTAAAAACTGGTAGCTAACTAACAACACTTAAAACACAACTTCCTGTACAAAGACCAAGTTTCATTTTTATACTTTTCAGGTCTTACTGATCCAAAATAGCAAGCAGAAATAGAAAATGCACACCAGACAAATGGTTAGGTTTTAAGAGGTTCAAGTGAAATTAGAGCCAGAGTTTAACTGACAACTAACCAAGAGAGCGAAATAAGAACTCTAAGTGCAGTTTCAGCTGTTTTTTGGTTTAAATGCATAATTTTTTGTTTCAGCACCAGGAACAGAACTCATTATACAGTGAGACAATGGGTGCTTCACTGAGAGGGGGCAGGGGTCCAGATACTAGTGCATGCTAAATTGAGGCTCACAGCTCAGTGAGGTTGAAAACCACTGTTTTAAATCACTGCTCTTCTCCATCCTGATGCTCAGTTTGAACTTCAGCAGCTCCTCTTCAGGACTTCATGACCAAATGCTGCAGAGCTGCTGCCGTGTGATTGGCTGATTGGAGATTTGTGTTAATGAGCAGTTGAACAGGTGCGCCTGATGAAGCGTTGTTAATCACTGCTTCCTTTTTTTTGTTCCGTTCCCCTCAGCTGAGTCACCAACAGATGCTCAAACAGAGGCATTTTTTGCAGATATAGGATACAAAGATTACTCTATATCTCACTAATGGTCAGAAAATCCCTCCAACCTACAAAACGGTCTTTGTAACAGTTTTCCAGATTAATCTGTTAAATGGAAAGTGATACATTAAAGTCGGGGGTTTTATTGGTCACAAGTGGATCGTCTGAGTGTAGAGGGATCAAGTTTTTATAGCTTTATCCTAAAAGGTGCTGCAGCTGAGAGCTTTCAGTGTTTGAGACCTGCCCCTGTTTGTGTGTCCATAGGTGCTTTCAGATGCATAAGGGATTAAATATAAACTGGTTCAAAGAGAGTTTACTTTGGTCTTATTGTTTAACCTCTTATGTTCCACTGGGGCCTCAGCCCCCTATTTGTCATTCTTCTGATGTCATCAAGTTTATACAGTCACGCCTTTGTCAAATATCAGAATGCGTCCTACGTTAGAAAGCTTAGATTATTCACATTTCAGTCACTAAATCCTTGTTCAGTTAATTCGACAAAACATAATTAGTGTAAGAATCACTCAGTTAGTGATCACAACAACTGCAGCGTCCTACCTGTTTGAGGTCATTGTGTCACGTCCGTAGCCCGTACCCTGAATATTCACTCTCCTTTCTACCAGAGGAATCCAGAGTTCTAACATATCAAAAGTGTTGTTTCATCAAATTATTCCAAGTGGTGAAATTTCTCCTGTAAAGTCCGTTGTTTGTCTGTCGTGTCCGTTCTCATCAATAACAGCAGCTTCACAGTCTTACAGCATTTCCTCCTCAAAATGAATCTGACATAGTCTGGCATATTTTATTTCCTTAGACTTCTGGCTGCAAGATGGCGATTTGATGCCAGGAGAGCCTGATTTATACAGCAACTGCTCCCTGCTTCAGTGGCTAGTAGCATAAGCACATGCTGCATAAAAGCCCCCTAAGAGGCTTGTTTATTGGCTATCGGCCCTGAAGATCACACATGTAGTAACCAATAGCCATTCTATTCACCCAAGGCCTTATGTAGCTAGATGAACTACTGAATTTTATTTTATTTTTTTGCTGCACGTTATCACTTCTGTTTACTTACACAACAGGAGAGGTGGAATCCATGACCAGGAGCTACAATTCGACGATTTGACAAGAACAAAGTTGACCACAAAGAGGACACTGAGCAGTGATACAGCTGGTTTTGTTTGCGCAAATTCGTCAGACTAGACTGCGGTAGATGAGAACGCATCTGCCGGTGTTTGACACCTGAAACTAAAAACTCTCTAACTCCTACAAGATTTTACCTAAAAAGCTCAAATTTCACTCAGATATAGATGACAAGGTGTAGAAGTGATGTGGTGGATGTTTTATGTCCTGCATGAAGCACCTTAAAGTTAATGATGTTCAAAATTGGTTTTAAAAAACAAAGAGAAAAACTGTTTCAGCTGCATTTATCCTGATGTGGACTTTGGCAATATATGAAAACATGACTTTTCTGAAACTAGAGACTTTAATCTTTCAAATGAGGTGTCATAAATTTTGACCTTATGAATCTTCAGTTATAAGCTCTAAACATAGTACGGTAAATAGGCCAGAATTGGGTGGGATGTAAAGGGTTAAAGGATAACATAACTCTTCCTCACTTGATTTCATGTGTATTCTTTGCCCAGTTGACACTTTATCAGGCATGGCTGCACTGGACTTGGACCATGATTGCCTCTACTCTGCTTAATGCTTGCAACCCCCAAAGACGTGCCACATCACTCCGCAAACATCCCAGATGCAGCTCTGCCTGTCTCTTACAGGCCTGCTCTATTTTTAACTCAGCCAGCAACAGCCAAGGTGCACTAACCAGATGAGCCAAGAAACAAAGTGGTACACCGAGAAATAATACGGCAATTTTCAAAATCTAACATCTACTGCAGACTACAAATCACAAATCACACTACTAAATCTGCACAGAACAACAAAGCCTGGTTACAAAAGCACTGACTGGAATGAAAACATCATCAGGAAGCCAATTTGAGCAGGATAATGACATTGTGCAGTGAGACATTGTGCTTCTGAAACTCTATCAGCGGGCTCTGGAGCTGTAGGGTGCAGTGGAACAAAGACGTGTGGCACAAGCTATTGAAAAAGATACCAGCCAGAATCCTGGCATTTATTCAGCTCAGCAATGCATCGATTTGTTATCCCACTACTACTGCTGCTACTCCTCCCCTGTCTCTGTCCCTGCTCTTTGTTTCAGCCATAAGTCTGGGTCGGACTGTGCTGTATGCACGGACACGGACGCAGACAGGGATACAAGAGTGGTAGGGAGCATTGGGTTTCATGAGTTTTCAGCCTTGCAGCAAGGCACTAAAGTGTGATAATATCAAATATCACAGGTTATCCATACTCCTGCAGCATCTAAAGAAACCAGCTCCTCTTATTCAGGTGGTTCAGTCCTCTGGCTCACGAGCTATGATTGTCTCATTGTACACTGCAAAAACTAAAATCTAAGCAAGTCATTATTTCTTATTTTTAGTCAAATTTGTCTTACTATTCTTGATTTGAGCCACATTTACTAGACAAGGTCATAAAAATGTCTCATTTCAAGTTTTTAAAGACAAAAATGAGGCATCAATTGCTTGTAACAAGTAAAAAAATCTGCCAATGGGATAAGATAAAGTATTCTTGTTTTAAGACATCTTTCTAATTTCAAGAAACTTCCCGGGCGAATTCTCCCATATAGCCGTTTTTTTTTTACTTGTTACAAGCAATTTACACCTCATTTTAGTGTTAAAAAAACTTGAAATAAGACGTTTTTATGACCTGGTCTGGTGAATGTGGCTCAAATTAAGAACAATAAGACAATTTAAACTACAAATAAGACATAATGACTTGCTTAGATTTCCGTTTTTGCAGTGTAATAAAGTAACATCCTGTTAAATATTGTCAGGAGGAGCTCAGAGCTCTTTGTCATTCCTGACAGAGGGTGAAAGGCCTGACAGGTTTAGGACTTAAATATCAAAGGCAGCAGGAAGTTAAACCTTTGATTTTAAAAGACTTGTTGTAATTTAAAGCAGCGGTTCCCAACCTTTTTGAGCCGTGACCCCTAAATTAACATGCACTGGTACCTGGGACCCCAAGGATTTGTTTATTTATTTATTTATGTATATATCCATTTATTTATTGAATTAATCATTTTGTTATTTCATTTATTTATTTTATTTTATTTTATTTTATTATTTATTTTATTTATTTATTTATTTTTAATTAAAGAAAACAAAAAACAACTTGAACTAATTCAAACTTACACAAAACACTGGGCAGAAAAAGCCCAAGTTTGTTTTTGAACATTTAAGTTGTTGAGCCTAAAAAAGACCGAGCCATTATTTTTATAATTCCATTTTTTGAGTTATTTTAAGACAAAATTATGTCTGAATTGGTTGTAACTAGTAAAGAAAATCTGCCATTGGGATGAGAAAACATGTTCTTCAAGTTTCTTGAAATTTAAAAGCTTTAATACAAGAAATATTTTTTAACACATTATCATTTTTTTAAATTGTTTCAAGCAATTCAAGCAGTCATCCTTTTTTTTATTTAATAACCTGAAGTAAGACATTTTTCTGAATTTGTCACTTAAAGGTGGCTCATATTGAGAATAAAAAGACATTTAAAAGAAAAAACAGGCATAAATATTTGCTTAGGACCCCCAAAGCTAAGAATGGCTGATTTAGAGAATAAAAACCCTCAAATATAATATTCAGAGGTTTAAAAAGTCATTCTGTTACAGCCACCCTACAACTAATACTATTATTTCTAAAGGTGAAACTGCTCCAACAAGTCACAACTTTTTCTTTTTTTGTTTAGACCCCAAATAAACACTAACAGCAAAGCACTCATTTACAAAGAAATCTAGCAAGTGAAATTAACACTAAAAATGTAAAACAAGCAGATAAAGGTGTTGCCTCTTTAAACAGAGGATCTTGCAAAAACAGACATATGACAAATGGTAATGCTGAAAATAAAGTCATTTAACCCTCTGTGTGCCACAGTTTTTTGCAATAAAATATTCAGTTTTGAAACCACTAATTAAAAAGGTTGTAGCTTGAAAATGGTTAAATATAAGGGCGTACTGTAATGAGAAAATTCATCAGTATGATCCAAAATTTGTGATGGGAGTATATTCACTCATCTCATTTACATTTTGAAAAATGACAACAAGCAAACTTTGTAAGTTTTAAATTTAGTTTAAAAATCGGGCTATGTTTAGCGCTACTACAATCTTGGTGTTCTGAGACATATCAGTACCATGCGACGTTAGTGAATCCTTGTTATGTCCTACCAGTGCTTATTTATGTTTTGTCCTGTGTCTGTGAAACATGCCCTCAGACATAAAACAAGCCAAGCAGAACTAATGCAACATCAGTCATGATCATATTGAAGACTCTCAGGTTTAAATAGATCACTGCAGAATAACAAGTGCTGCATGTGGACAAGAATAAACATCATCACCAGTGATCAAATGTCCTCTTTTCCTCAGATTTTTCCTCCTTTTTGATGGTAAATTATACCCAGGGGTTTAAAAAAAAACAAGTAAACTTCATCAGCCAGTGTGGTGTTGTCATAGAAAAACAGGTGTGCTGTAAATCAATGTGGTCCAGTCCAACACTACCAGTCTGGATTGGGAAGCTTGGAATTAATATTTAGAGATAACATATTTTAGTACTTACAACCTCATTTTAAGTTGTGGATTATTATCAGGCACATATTTAGAGATGAGATGTTTCAAAATTACTTACAAAGTCCTCAAAGTCTCTTAATAAGTAGAGTATGCAGAATTTTTATAAAAATTAAAAATGTAGTTTTTACAGGAATAATCCAACTCAACCATCCTCTCTGGGCCTCTGTACTTGTGTGACAGTGTCTGTGCCTGCCTCACTCCCTTATAGACCCCCTTCTCACCTGTTTTGTTAATATTATGCTGGACTCTGGACGCTTCTGGGCGGAGAGCAGGAGTTTTTTTGGGTGATGACCAGCCGATCAAGGTGCACCCAATGTGCATGTGACTTTGTGTGTTGCTGACAGGGAGTGGCTATCCTGATAGTGGCCGTAACACAGAGAAAGAATGATTCTATATCTGCAGTGTATCTCATTTACCTGCAGGAAGTCAGGTGTACGGCTCTTCAGTTTTTCTCCCGTGATGCTGCAGGTGCTGGCAGGGCTGTTTGTATTTTCTATGGTGTGTCACGAAGCTTGTTGCGACTGTTGACCATGCAATTAGCTACGGTTGGGGGCAGTGAGCATGTGCTGCTGCTGACACTGAGCCACAGAGGAGGAGAAACCTATTGAAAATTTCTGCATACTTCACCTTAAAGTAGAACTACTTACTTCATAAAACAGATAAAAACAGCATTCTTTGCGTGTTTAGATGAAAAAACCTTGATTACGTGCCTGATCCCCAATGACACAGCTGATGTTTTCCTCTGATTGAGTGCTGCCTGTCACTGCTGTCATCAGTATTAATTTAGTAACCAATCATTGTGACAGAAAATTGATCTGTGTTTTGATTGTTTGGCTGTTGGCCTTCAAACTGGGACACGTGACCAAAACAGATATTAAAAGTAGCCTTGACTGCTCCATAAATTGATTACTTAACAACCCACAGACAGGACAAGATTCCAGTGGGTATGTGGTCGCCCCATCGAAGCACTGACTTGAACATTAAACTGAGGTGATGTTGTCAAGTGTCAGATATCTTAAGAGACTTTGTGATTCATGGTCTCAGTGATGCAGTTAAAGGAGGACAGTGTTACCTTCACTTTCTTAATCCCCTCTGTTTCTCTGGGTTGATTTCTGTGCTCAGAGCCTCCTGGCTGTCAGGCTGGATGGGTCGGCCACTGCAGTGAAGGCCCTTTATTCTCGGACAGCCTTGTTTCTGACAGCACCCTGCTTTTAACAGTTTTATCCCTTTTCTATAAAACACGTCCTCAGACATAAAACACGTTGTGACAAAAGACGCTTTGCGGCACCCGGACACTGCCTGGCCTGAAATAGAAATACACAATGCAGGAGGATTATATAAGAAGATAGTCAGTGATTTTGATGTAGACACGGCTTTGTTGTTCCAATATTTATCACCTCTTAACAGCATTTTTATGGCCACTATTGACAGCCCTGTCAAGAAACAACCATAGAATCAATATTGATTACCTTGTTGGTTGATAAGTATTTCTCTTTAACCCTCTGATGCATGAATTATGAAAGTCAGTGTCAGGATTATTCTCTTGAGTGTTGTTATTTGTCTCATGGCATGAACAAAGTTTCCCTTTTTTTCAAATATTTGTAACTGAGCATTCAACATGAAACAGTGTGAACTTAATGTAAATTTTACCTTTTTTTGTTTGTTTGACTTCTTTCCTTTTTTTGGTATTTTCATGAATAATCTTTTTTTAATGCTTTGCGAAACATTTTAACTCTCTTTCATCCATTTTAACACTAAATAATTTATAGTTTATAAGCTTTTTCACCCTCAAATGTTTGTCTATAGTATTTTTTTAAAATATGTATGTTTGGGAAATAAAATTGAAAACACTATTCAGGCCCTAAGACAAATAAAAATGTCCTGACACAGACTAATATGAATTTCCACCACAATTTAGGAGTGAATAACTTTTAAATGGGTGTCCACTGTCGTGACCACTATGCACCACAGAGTTAAATTGGTGAACTGCTCCTTGACTCTGACCCTAAAACGCTGATGGTGACAATGGCAGAATCAGAATTCGGATTTATCATTATTCTTGTTCAGGATATTTTGAAACTAGTTTTACCTAAAAACAACATTTTCAGGCCAAAATATTACTTATCCTGCCATCTGCACTTATTTTCTGCACCCTTTTTTCCCTTTTCTGCACCACATTTATATTATATAAGCAGCCTATGCACAGTCTAAATGTAGTTTAGTGAGACCTTAATGGCAAGACTTTGCTTTGGTTTGAGCTCTTGACAGAAAATGTGAATTTACACATCATTTAGAAAGTGATCCATTTCAGTGATATGATTAATGTGTTGTCAGATGAAAGCTGGGGGCCGTATACAAACAGACCTTGTTTTTATTATTTTTTTTGGAAAGAAAATATTCCTCCCACTGTTATTCTATTCCAACAAATCTGAACTAAATGCAGCCTGAGATTACAGGACAAGAAAACAGATTGGACCAATTTATACAAGAGCTGTTGGGTGCATGTTGTTGCCTTCATAATGGAGTTTGGAAAACAAGACTTGGTTATTCCTCGTAAACCTTTCTTGTGAAATGGTTTTATTTTTCATTATTTTTAGTTATTTACAGGGGGTCTTTTTTCCTTTAATGCCATAGGAGAGGACAGTGGATTGAGCAGGAGAAAGGATAAAAGTGGTGAGTGATGTGATGTGAGAGTGGCAGGGGCAGATCTACTGGTGGGGCATAGGGTGGCAGCTGCCCCCCCTAAAACAAAGCCTTGCCACTCCTGTTACCAGCCCTGTTATAAAGATTTAATTCAAAGAAAAGTTAAACCTCCTGGAACACATCTATAAATTACCAACTGCAGTGAATGAGATGATGTGACACTTCCACTCTACCATTCCAAGCATCTGTCTCCATAGCAGTTTTCACTTGAACACAGTGGTGTAAAGAGACAGAGACTCATGAGCAGTTAGAACAAGTGAAAAATACGTAACCATCAGTCAATAAATGGAAGAACCATAAGGTCCTAAAAGAGCTGTGAGGCTGATGATAGAAATTCAGTGACTGACCATGAGATAAGTCAAATTATGAAAAATGAGTCAAAATTTTGAGCAAAACAAAAAAATAAAAATTTGAGTTTAAAAGTCTAATTTTTGAAATAAAAAAGCCAAAACTATGAGATAAAAGTTTATACTTTGACACATTAAAATAAAAGTTCTGAGATAAAAAGTCAAAATTATGGGGCAAAGGCTGAAGTTCTGTCTTTTTTATCTCAATATTTTTTACTTTATTTGTGCAAAAAAACAAAAGGGAGAAATCTCAATGGAACCAGTTTTGCTTTTTGATATTTTTGAATGGCAGAAAATGGCTTCAATCCATTATTTATGTTGCCATTATACATTTTTTTTCTTTTCAAATAGAAAGGGAGTGTTTAAAATAAACATCTTTGAGTATTTTTGCAGGATCTCCAAGAGGCCGGGTAGAGGGTCCCCTTTTTGGGTTTTTAGAATATGGTCACTCTAATGTCAAATTAATCTAGCACGTAGACTTCTGCCATTTTCCCACCACTTAACAATTGACTGTCCCTCTCTTGCCTAGATTCTAGATCCACCCCTGGAGAGTGGGGACTGCTTCATGGCGTGTGACCTGGACCACTGGGCCATGTGCACTTCATGCATGCTTTAGGCAAAAAAAATCAAATAAAATAAATCAAAAGCTCATTTTGAACTTGTGATGTCACAAAAAAATGGCCAAATTTCAACCACAAAAAATTTTGACCGCTGCTTTTGTATGGTGTTTAAAGCAGGGCAAAGATGGAGGAGTAGCAAAACCCACCTTCCCATGTCACTCCCCACCCACACACACACACACACACACACACACACACACACACATCCTGCAGGTTATAAAGCAGTGGTGACAGCAGAGGGCCTTGATGTCAGCTGCACTTTATCTTCTGTTAAAACAAGTCGATTGATTAATTACTGTTACTCCTTTGCCCCCGCCCCCATCAACCTCATCCTCCCAATGATTACAGCAACAAACTAAGGTTGCTTTGGAATCCCACCACTCTCCCTTTTGTGGTAGCTATTACATCAAACCTATACTGTATTTGAAAAAAAAAAACATTTAAAATTAAAAACCCTGTTTTTAGTGTCACAAAAACAGTCAGACATAACCAGCCAGTCCTTCAACACACCAACACACCAACACTGACTTTATATGTTTTAAAGAAACTTTTTTTTACAACTAGTTTCTTCCACAGTTTGTTAAACTGCTGGATGAATCACTTTGTTTGTAGTTAGTGCCAGAAGCTTTTATTTAGATTAATGAGCAGAGGAGGAAAAGAAACAAACACTTGTACAGTTTTGTAATTTAATTTGAGAGACAGAGTAAACACAGGGGGACTTTTTCAAGATCCCCATCAACACATTTAAACACCGACTGATTCCTAATGGAAAGTTAAATGAGGTGCATGTGGAGTGACTCAAATGATGTTTAATTGAGAAGAAAGTCAACGCCTCCCCCCTCACTCCCTCACTCCACCTCTGTAGGATATTTGACGTCTTCAATTCCTCACACACTTTTATAATTGAGTGGGACACTTATTCAAAGTCAAACAGCCTCCAGGCTTTTACCAGCGACCATCTCCATGGTTACAAACCATGTTTAGTGTGTGAGCATGTATGTGTGTGAGTGTGAGAGTGTGTGAGTGTTTGGTGCTGAAGGGGGGGAGCTCCTAATTGACTGTCTGTTAAAGCTTTTAATGAAGAGTGGGCAGCCAGCTTTCTCCAATTAGCTGTGAGGGAGCCATCAGGGATCAAAAGAGTACAGACGCTGTAGAGAGCGGGGGGGGGGGGGGGGGGAAGGGGGGGGGGGGGGGGGGGGGTAAAGGAGGAGGAGGAGGAGATGGAAAAGATCCAGGGGGCACTAGTGTGTAGAAAGAACAACCTTTTCTCACTCTTCACTGTTAAGATACAAGAGAATAGAGAAACTATTAAACACATAAAACCCCCAAAGTTCACATTGGGACACTGTTCCCAAAAATGATCCCTCTAATGTGACATTTGAGTCAAACAAATATAAGACCTTCTGAGACTCTGAGCTCTGAGACTAGACCCCTCTTCCTGTCTGAGAAATAATAATGATGACTAATTCTTACTCACTCAGCCATTAAGTTTGTTCTCAATGTTCATATGTAAGTAACCACTTATTATAGATCTAGCAATTACCTGCTTTTATTAGCTTATAATGAACTTTTTGGACTTCATTTTTTTGTTGACGTCGTCATTATGTGACTAAAATCAAAGTACCAGTTCACAAAATTACTTGTGTAGCACAGCATTGAAATGAAGTAGAAAAAAACAATCTGACTTTTTTTTTCAGTGTAGTTTTTATTCTTTTCGTAAAAGGCCAAAAATACCCTGCAGCTTTAAAATAGCTCCACAAAATGAATGACATTTACAATGGTAGAACTTCTGAGTACTAAGGTTAGTGAATACTACCTTGATGTTAAAAGAGGGGGTAGGCACTGCAAAAAATAAATCTGTGGAGAAGTAAATTTAGCTTAATTGAATCCTTGAAATCAACAATGGAAATTCAGGTGAGTGTCTTCGCACAAATAAATCTAATATTGAAGTCAAAGCTATTTGTTCAAAATATGAGACAGTGTGAATGTTTTTTGGAACATGAATAATTTAAGTAATGTGAGGCAATCTTTTTGAGTTCATCCACACAACAAGAGATGATCTTGTTCTCTTTACTGTTTCATTTGGTGTTACTGGAACCAGAATCACTGAATGTTCCTGACTGCTGAGTGTGATCACCAAACTTTCGGGTCACATAAACCGGACCAATTAAATATTAAAATCAAATTCAGTCTATGTTCCTGTTTTTCCATTTCATATTTTTGATCCGAGCCTAATATTGAGTTATAAAAAACACAGGCATATTTGGG
This sequence comes from Thalassoma bifasciatum, assembly GCA_008086565.1. NCBI lineage: Eukaryota > Metazoa > Chordata > Actinopteri > Labriformes > Labridae > Thalassoma > Thalassoma bifasciatum. The sequence continues at coordinate 213,685 of RPOG01000416.1, read as the reverse complement.
GTTTTCGTGTTAGATTAAAAAACAAATAACAAGATAACCAGTCACTTTTTCATTTTTTCATTTTTGATTGGCAATTGAAAATGGAAAGAACGAATGATACACAGATTCTCTCATTATCCATTTCGTCCATTTTTCATTTGAAGAAAAAAAAGGAAATCAGAGAAGAAGCCATTATCCATGTTTTCATTTTCGTTTAACTGGTGACTATTGAGAAAACAGTCAGTTTTCTTGTTTTTTTCATTTTTGGTTTTATTTTGAAAATTGAGGGGAGGAATGACACCCAGATTCTAATGGCTTTGATTTGCCATGAAATGCTGTGTATTTTTGATTTAGCTGTTTTTCATAACGCTGCTCAAAGTGGAAATGGTGTTTTCCACTGTTGATTTACACCAACCAGGCTACATCTGATATAGTCCCAATTAAAATAGAGAAACTGTGTGTTGGTGTAGATTCAGTGTCTGTAACATGCAGTGTTTTAAGACTGTGTGTGTGTGTGTGTTTCTGTTTCTGTCTAGGTGCAGTAGAAGTAAGGAAAGAAGGTCTGGAGGCTCAGATCAACCGCCTGGCTGAGTTAATTGGACGACTGGAGAACAAGGTAAAGAATAAACACACGCTTTAACAGCAACATAAATACTCCTAGTTTGCTCCTTAAGAAGTTGACCCACTTTAGTTTTCTGCAGGCTGACATCATGAGTAACAGCTACATAACTCATCTCAACCTCTATTCAAACTGTAGAGGTCCCATTGTTCATTTCACACAAGGTAGGGCATCCTGAAGTGCTTCTCCCATTGATCTGTCATTGATAGCTTTTCCTTAGGTTGTCATTGTTACCATCATCACCCCCAGCTACAAGTACACTTTAATACATGTCTGTCAGGGAGGAAAATCAAGCGGAGGAGGACACAAATGCAAATTCAACACAAGATTTTAAGGAAAAGTTTTATTCACAAAAAACAAATTAAAGTTCAAAACACAACAAAAGATATTCAAAAATCCAAATCTTAGAGTAAAACTCACTAAAGGCACAGGAGACGGGATCAAAGGAACTCGACACAACAAAACCAACTATTCCACAATGAACAAACAACCAACAAGAATGAATGAATGAATGAATAAATAAATGAATGAAAATCTTTATTTTGAAAGATGTATAAGAATAACACTATGCAAGCAGAGAGTTAAAACAAAGAATTTTGCAATTTTGCAGTGAATCAAAAGAAAAAAACAAAGAAATTTTGCAATTAAAGCTGGACAAAAGAAAAAAAAAACTTTTAAATTACTAGTTCACTTTCTTTTACATTTTCAAAAAGGAGTGGAAAGAAGTTAAACTTATTAATTTCCACCCCTCTCCAGTTTTAATTATGTGGAGCGCTACCCGCTGCGGTGGTGCATATATGTATATATATATATATATATATATATATATATATATATATATATATATATATATATATATATATATATATATATATATATATATATATGTATATAGATAGATAGATATATACACCCATACATGTACACATACATACAACAGGACAGGGACTCTTAAGACAAAGGACTAAATAGCCACAGGTGAAACACATGAGGCGCAATCAACCTGAAGGAGAACTCAAAGGCAACAGAAAAACTTAACTAACAAGGAGCAAAAAAGAATGAAAAGGCAAACACAAGAAGAAGAACTAAGAAACCTAAACTAAGTAAACAAAGTGAACACAAGGCAGAGGAAAATACACAACAAGAAACCAACACTGGTAACATGACAAAACTTTCAACCAAAACACAGATATAAACTAAACACTAAAGTAACATAACTAAAACCAGAAACCCTAAACTATAAACTGAACAGGAAAACTGAAAACTGAAGACAGTATTATCACAATGTCATTAAATGTCCCCATGAGTCTAAGGTTGCGCTCACACTGGCTAACGGTGCCCTGCTTGGATACACTTCAGATGAGAAGTACAGCTCGTTTGGCCAGTGTGACCACAAGTAAACCATGTTTAAGCATGGTCTACGTCCCAGGCTTGACATGCTTGAGGGAGGTGTGCCAAGCCGCAGTTTGATTCATGCCGCGCATACATGGTACATAATGCATGAGGTATGATCACGGCGACCGCCCCTCTTCATCATTTTATACAATGGTGTTGGTGTTGGAGGGCTGTGTTGGTCTCAGCTCCCTGTTTACACGGACAGTGTTTCAGCTGACCTAAAATACAAACTTTGGAAAACACCCGCCCTTCCACCCAGAGTGGGATTTTACTGAAACACTGTTTCAACTGCTGCCGTGTAAACATCAAACCAGCATTTTCAGTAGAAATGCTGACGTCACGCTCAGCTTTGTGCATGGGAATTGAACCTCCACTGTGCCATGCACAAACAGAACAACAACAACAATAGTGGCCTACTGTTTTGTTCTTGTGTTGCTGAATCTACTGACCGTTATCTAATAAAATGTGCATCTATTGCTCTGTTTCTGCAACCAGGGAAGAAGTTTTTAGTATAAATTCCAGATGATCAACTCACCTCTTCTTTAGCCCCTGAGCCTTTGTTGGCTCCTACAGTTATATCGCTGTATATATATCTAAAGTCCTGACCTACGTACAACAGTGTTTCAAATCTCCCAACATTTCCATGTAAACACTGATTTTTTTCAGTATGTTTTTTGCATTTTAGGGTGAGACACTGTGAAGCGTTTTCGTGTAAATGGGGTCTATTATCAGATGTGGTCAAGCTAGTTTTGGGGGCAAAAGCAGCTCTAGCCAACAAACAGTGACTCTCAGTCAGTGGTGCATTTCTGTCTGTTGTAAAATTGGCACAATATTAACTTGGAAAGCTGTGCCTGAATCGGCAGGTGTCTGAGTGCTCACTGCCTGTTATAAACAGAAATGTGTCTCCTGACATCATTATTCTGCTTCTGCATTGAGCAGCTGTTGAGGTGAAGCCAGGAAATTGGGCTCACTACAACCTCCTCATGCAGCATCTCCACCTCTGGGAGCTTAGGTGGTTTCCAGTTACTGTCTGAGATCATCAGTCTGTGCACTGTCTGTCTGCACGAGCAGATCCAAGTCCTCTGAAGAGAGAAGGGAGATACTTATAGATACAGCAAGTTATTGTGTCATTCAAAAGTCAATGTTGACAACTTGTTGTTGAAATTTGACTTGGCAAAATTGAATTACACACATCCTGAATAACATCACCGAAAACGTCATTCAACACGTCACACATCATAAATAAGAATTACAGATATCTGTTATTTAGTTTTGCCTCAGCAGAATTTAAATTAGAGTTATTTCAAACGTCACTAATGAAGTTGCTCTTGTTGGATATCCAGAAATACATCATTCCCTTTCCCCGCAATAATCAAACAAGAATAGGATTCAAAGAAGAGGCTTCATTTCCATATTTCGATGAACGGAGCACAGAAGAAAAGCAGTCATGGCATCTGTTGTGTCTTAATAGATAAAAGTGGGATTTAAGACTCTTCAGCTGACAGAAGAGAGAGAGGCTAAGTTCTCTAATCTTCTTAATTGATCAGCTGGGGGGCATCAATGTTCACCAGACAGACCACTCGTCCTTTTTACAGAGCGCCCCAACATACATCTCCACCCTTTAGAAGTGTTGGCATGGAACAACACAGTGACCCTGAAACAGCACTTGATAATAAAACTTAATAATTAATAACAAAATCACACAAATTCAGCTTATTGTGCAGCAGAGAACGTTGTTCTATTAAAAGCTGAGAAAGAAATCTTGCAACAGTTGAAGATTTGCTACAATCAGACAAAAAATTATGAGCTCAAAAGGCTTAAATGTGATATGTAAAGGGAGCAGGTTTCCAAAAATGTGATAATTTTAACAACAACCAGCTCCAATGTCATGTCACCTGTTCAGTGTTTGAACTCAAAATATTTTCAATTTTGACTAAGCAAAATAAGATTTAAAGGTTTCAAATATCTGTACTCTGAATTAATTTCAAGATATTCAAAAACTCTATTACACATATCTACAATTAAATTATGACTTTCCCTAATTCCATTTTGACATATATCTGCAATTCCATTTTTGGCTTGTTATATTTCCATTTACACACATCTATAATGAAAGTTTGCCTAGTTAAAATGTAATTTAGGATATTTGAAAGGGGATAGATGGATACCTTGAATTTAGTTGAATTAAATGTTTTTGTAATTCAAACTCTGGCTCATCAAAACTGAATTACAGATATCTTAAATGTGATTTTTCATTTTGGGTACCTGAAATGATGTTGGAGGTATCTGTAAGGAGTTCTTTCATATACTTTATGAATGGCAAAAGTGAGGTTCTTGCCTAGTCAAAATGAATTTACAGTTATCTGTGAGCTTAGTTTTTTAAATCTTAACATGGCTTGCTATGTAAAGGTTTGATTTACAGCATGTCCGAACTATGATTTGTTAAAGGACTTTCTATGATTTCAACCTGTCATGTTTTGAAATAATGTTCATTCCTGTTCACATGCAGCAGTTATTCTGCAGTGATCTGTTCACACCTGAGAGATGCTTGGTGAGGTTGGAGTTGGTAGATGAGCACTGGTTGGACATAACAAGGATTCACTATTGTTAAACTTTACAGACATGTCCTAGAGCACCAAGCTGTGAGTAGCAGGGTACTAAACTACGTTACAAACTTACAAAGTTTGCTTGTTGCCAAGTTTCAAACAACAGCGCTATGTAACTGTTGATAAATCCACTACCACGTCATGTTGTCTCTACTAGCAAAAAGCTGTCTTGAAAAAAGAAAAGTAGCATCAAAAGGAAGATCTGATGTGAATCAGAGCCGATGTGACAATAAAGTAAATCAACACAAAACAGAAAGTCCCCACAAAATCACATTTGAAGCAATTTTACTGTAACCAGTGCTTGGGAGAGGATAGAAGATGAGGACAATATGAAAACTGCTTTGATTTGAGATGACAGTTTTATTTGATTGTGAAGTTGTCCAAAGTGAATGTGCAAGTTTTGAGAAGACCGTACAAAAATCTAGAAAACTTGAGAAAAATTGATCAAGTGGCCAAAAGAAATAGAAGGAAGTGAGAGAAAACCATCAGCTGTTGATTGTAATTATAACTTGAATGGGTCATTGGGTCCCTTTTTCCTGTATGTTGTAACACGCTACCCCTCCAGTTCCCATTGGAGTGTACCTGCCACGACCCAGAGGAAATGGCAGACATTATGATGCCATGATGCCACTCTTACTGGTTGTTGGAGTGTAGATGGAAGAATCACCTAGCACAGCTACTAGCGGCAGATTTTAATTCTTCAGGCACTCAGGATGTACAGAAGTTTGGAGGGGGGAGGACGAGCTGTTGTGGATTTTTCCAATTGGTACGCAAAGGCCACTTCGCCACTGTATTCTTCTTGTCTCTGTCTGATTAGCCCCGCCCCCTCCCTTCTCACCAGAGCCACCATGAGTAAAATTAATCATTATGACAACAGAAACTTCAAAAATGAACCTGTTCATCTTTTTATACACACACTGATTACAAGCAAACAGATCACAGGTGAGGATGGTTACCTTTAGTAGACATTCAAACACATTTGTGTTCACTTTTGTGCATTTATCAGGACAAAACCACCAGAGTTGTGTAAACTTCTTAACAGGGTCATTTTTGATGTTTCTGTTGTCATTATGATTTTAAAAAGTATTTTTTTTTTCAATAAATGTCTTCACCCAACCACTAACCATGAGTGACAGAAAGGATTTTGTGTTATCATTTATATTTTCTGAGAAAAGGCCAAAAAAATCCGAAATCCGACTGGGGGGTGTAAACTTTTGGGCACGACTGTAAATATATTTTTGTTCCTTGGGAGTTTTTTTGTCCATAAATGGTATTTGGAAGGAAAACTGCTATTGTTTTTTTGTGTGTGAGAATAGAAAGAGAAAACAACTGGACTAATTATTGTTATTGAAAGAAAACTGAAATATTTTTGTTGATTTAAGAACTAAACCAATTTTTATTGCAAAGGAACTGAACTGTTTCTCTTTTTTTGACACAAAAAAAAACTGAACCATTGTGAACAGAGAAAAATTGGGTTTCGATTTGGTTTTGGGCTGCCTTTTTGCATTTCCTGACTTTGAAAAAAAAAATAACACTTTGCTTTTCAAAAAAATACACAGCTGTGTGGAAGTTGTTCTGAAGCTATTTTAAAGTTTGGTTGCATGTCTTTCATAATCAATGCACTCTTTGTGTTGGTTTAAAAAAGGTGACTTGTACAAAAACTAAACACAAATTTAAATTTGTCAGGACTGACCTGACTGGCACCCCAGAAATAAAAATAAACCCCCAAAAAATAATTTAAAAAAGTTATTCTTAAAACCGACACAATGTGAATCTAGTATTTTCCCCACAAGAGACTCAGGCAAGTTTATCAGGCATTTGTTTAATCCTGCACATCTTTATTTCAGAGATAAAACTATTGTTTAATCTTATTACAGTCACTTTATATTGATCGAAGAAGGGACTGCTCATGAATTCAGACTAACATTATCAAATGGATTATCAGTATGTCTGTAGGTGAGTGTTGTTGTCGTCCAAACTGGGCGAGACCAAAGCAGCGCTCTGAGGAGAGGCAGAAGAAGACAGGGTTGAAGCAGAGAAAGGGGTCGATGAGGGGGTTATGGAGGGGGGGTTAGTGCAGATGTTAAGTGACAGTAAGTGATGGTGATGAACAGTAAGTGTAAAGAATGAAAAGGGGGCACAAACAAAGGTCGTGGAGCAGATTAAAGGCCTGGTGTCCAAACTATAGAGAAGTGTCTTTCTCCACTTTGTCTTCCTCTTTGTAGCTGATCACTCATCCTCAATGCCTCTCCATCCTCTGCCCTCCCCTCCTACATCTGTTCTTTACACCTGTCATTCCCCTCTTTTCTTCCTCCGCCCCTCTCTGTTCTTCTGCACTGCGTCTGGTCCAGTGCTGAACATGTAAGGGCTAATGGGATCCCTGTAGACAGCAGCTGTCATTGGGAGGCTGCTCCACCTCAGATAGGGCTAAGAATAACTAAATGTAAAACAGTGGGGGGGGAGGGTGGAGCTGAATATGTGAAGAAATGTGTGATATGAAGAAATAAAGGAAGGAAGAGAGGATAAAGGCATTTAAAATAGAGATAAAGAAAGTCTTTGATGTGATGGACAGGGCACTTGTCATGAACAACTGTTAGCTCTTGACCCTGATTGGCTAATCTAATGTATAAGTTAATGATGTCAGCAGAATGTGACCTCTCATGAATGAAATAATGATAAAACCTTTTTAGGAATGTTTCAAGAGCAGCGGTCAAAAAATGTCCTGTGTAGGTGCTTGGGCCCATTTTTCTGGAATACTTTAAACGTTTAATATCTGGTGTTGTTTCTAATTTACTGCATGTAATGTGAGAGAAAACCCCTTTAAACTGAAGAAAAAGACAGAGAATTGGATGTTAGAGGTTTAGTGAAGACACAAACACTTCAAACAAATAGATCGAAAAATTTTAACAGGAGAAGTTTAACTTTAACAAATGTGTGCAAGAGCATTTCTGAGATTTTTTTCTCTTATTCTGTAAAAAAAGAGGTATTGACAGCATAATCAGATCATCCAGCATCTCACAGCTTGTCTCTCTCTTTGCATAAAAGCCACTGATGGATTTTTTCTTCTCTCCACAACATAAAAACAGAATCTGAAAGTAAAGGAGAAAGATATTCAGCGACTCAAGCCTATTGTACAGTAAAAAGAAAGCATGGTACAGTATTTATAAAGATTAGCAACAATACTATCAATACAACAATACGAATCACACAGCACAAAGAAGACTGGAAACACATTTCTGAGACAGCAGAAAAATGTCACAACACTTAAAACACTCATACTCACACACAGTACAAACACAGGACGTTACTCCATTCTAAAAAGGTTACTATGTATCTTCAACATTGAAATTCATTCATAATGTCCAAATAGGACTCAGTAATTCCTTCCAAAAGAATCACCACTTCATACAGGCATCAAATTACGCATGAAAATAAGTAAAGGAAGTAAAAACTAGAGAGAGCTTCATTCATCCTGACATTCATCCCATCTATCGTTACCTTTTCTCTCATGAAGTTGCTCCTTTTTTCTCAGGGTCACACAGAAGCGTCAGTGGGGGTTTTATAGCCAGGGATGATCCTCTTTTTAATATTTTGAGAAAAACGCTGCTCTGTTTTCTCCGTGCCTCCCTCTAACCCATCTGCTCCGTGGTCTGTGTGTTTTTTTGTGCGTTTCCATAAACACAGAGTGAAATTACTGCAATAAGTACACATCGGCTGAAACTGCAATGACTCAGCTTTCAGAAATTTTAGGAGTAAAGGAGGTTCAAATGCAAATGTGTCAGCGCCAACACATTCCACCTTAAAGGGTTAATAGTTACAACGACACAGTGAGGTTTAATTTTAACTTTACAGACAGAAAATTAGACACAGGAATTAGAAATTACAGCTCTCAAGTATCTGGATCCATGTTGATGCCTAACAAGAGCATCATGTCCTGGTAAATAAACAGAGAGATCAGCACAATAAGAAAAAAAACTGCTAGCTGTTCATATGATAATCACTGTGTACATTGTGAGTCATTTCAACATAAGAGGAAACTGATAAATTGGATTCCTATGTGCATCAGATATCAACCACTGTTCAAGTCAATATACACTCCTGATCAAACTTCAAGACCATTGGAAATTTTTAGCAAGTTTACATTTTTCACTGTTGGATCTTAGAAATGTTCTGGTTAGAAATACAAAATGCAAAAGGAAGAAAAAAAATGAGTAAGACGTTTATTGCAAACAGCAATTAAAGAGAAATATTCTGTTCATCAGCTCATCAAAAGTTCAAGATCACAGCCTTAAAAAGACAAAATCTGCACAAAAATGTGGACTCAATGTCATTTTCTATCAGGTATTCACGCTGTCATGACCTCCTGATAGTAAAGACTAAAAATCTCTCTTTGAACGTGGTCGGATTGTTGAGCTGCAGAATCAAAACCGCTCACAACACAACGCCATCACTGAGGTTGGACGCAGTAAGACAGACATCCATTTTCTTAACAGTCTATCCTGCTATTCAGGGTCACGGGTGGCTGGAGCCTATCCCAGCTGTCATTGGGCAAAAGGCGGGGTACACCCTGGATTGGTCGCCAGTCAATCTCAGGGTTGACATGTAGACAAACAACCATTCACACACACACTCACACCTACGGGCAATTTAGAATAATCAATTAACCTAACATGGACGTGTTTTTGGACTGTGGGAGGAAGCCGGAGTACCGGGAGAGAACCCACGCATGCACGGGGACAACATGCAAACTCCACACAGCCAGGCCACCCATGCCCGAACGGGGAATCAAACCAGCGACCTTCTTGCTGACAGAGAAAGACAGAGTTTTAGGTTTTCTTCAAAGATCCTGAAGGTCATGGAACAAAAAAGTCAAGGGGTAGACCCGAAAACATTTCAGCAGCTCTGAGCCCGAGGCTCTGACACAGGACGATCCTCGACCCAAATTAAGTCTGTTACTGTAGTCGACTGCAGCCCAATAACCATCAGACGGCATCTGAGAGAGAAGAGCTTTAAAAAACAAAAACCTCTCAAAGACCTCGTCTCCTTCCACTAAATTGCCTGTTTGGACTTTGACAGAGAGCATCATGGGACATTGAAAGGCGGTAGAAAGTTTGATAACCTGAGGAGAAAAAAGTTGAGCCTTGATGGTCCTGATGGTGTCCAACGTTACTGTCATGAAAAGGAGATCCCACTGAGATGTTTTCTAGGCGGCACAGTGGAGGGGGCTGATGGTTGTGCTAAGGCATCAAATGGTGACTGGCTATGTGGAGGTGTTGTGGGTGGTGTCCTTCATTACTGAGGGCCCTGCTCTGTGCACTAATGACTGGGTTTTCAACAGAGCAACACTGCAGTTTACAATGTCCACCTGACAAAGGACAGTTTGCTTGAGCTGTGGTTTTAAACTTTCAGCTGATAAACAGACTATTTCACTTAAATTGTTGTTTTCAATAAATTGCGTACTTGATTTTTTTGTCTCACTCCCTTTTCTACCTTTTTGTATTTTGAAACTCAGAGCATTTTTCAGACCAAACAGTGCAATATGAAAGTGATGGGATTTTTCAACTGGTCTTATTACTTTGTACACTGAGAAATATAAATATGGGGAGAGGTAAATTTAACTGAATTAAATCCCTGAAATCAATGATACAATTCAAGTTAGTGTTTTCACAAACATATCTTGTATCAAAGTCAAAAATATTTGTTCAAAATACAAAACAGTGTGAATTTTGTTTGGAACAAGAATAATTCAAGTAATGTGAGGCAATCTTATTGAGTTAATCCACACAACAAGAGACAATCTTTAACCAGAGACTGAACTTAATTCCTAACCATACCTTGTTACCATGACTGAGGAGGGCACTCAGTGGACATGAGAGCCTGCTGTACATGGATGAATCACATGGGTGACACAAACTGTCCAGGCTGGCCATTCATCCTGTTGCTGACTGGCTGCATACATCAACCTTTGTGGACCAGCTTTCTGTGCTCTATGGCGTTGACTGGCTGCCTGTACTACATAAAGTAGACCTGCTGTCTATGCTACATGGCTTGGATGGGATTCACCCACCAGTGTAGACTGGCAACTCCTCATGGTTTCATGTTGAGCTGATATCACTCAAAACTTCATTAAAACATCAAAAGTTTAAGTAACTCATACAAAGACTAGTTTTGTTTGATCTGCATGGAAAAAAAAACAAGTTTGCTTTCCCTGGATTTTATTTGTCATGTTAAAGAAATGGTTTAGACAAAAAGCAATCTTTCTTGAGCATCATAAATAAATGACGAAGAATTTTGACTTAATTATCTTAAGAAGATCTATGAGAAAATTGCATGATATAGCCAGAGGATCATCTTCATACATTTCTGACTTATCATTTTCTAATCTGTTAACATTTCTGACACCTCACTTTTACCTTTTCATCGTATAACACATCACATAAAACATGAACTGGTCAATAAACTTTTATTTTGAAAGGGTGTTTTATGGAATACACAGTGTCCAGATAGGAAAGAGTGCTGCTGTGTCCTCATCAAAGCAGAGTTTGGCTTTTTAGGGGCTGTGTCTTCTCTCTGCCTCTGTTTGGCATCACGTTGCCTTCATGGACCTCAGTATTAAGACTGCAGGAGTCTAGAGAAGGAAATGATATTATCACACTGCATCAGAGTGAATCATTTATTGTTTACTGACTAGATAATAAGGCAGCAACACTCTGAGTGATGTGGTGCCTGGTGAGATGAAAACAGAGCTCGCTCCTGGCACCAGTGCTTTGTGTGAGCACGTGTTAGCATCAGATCCTCCTCAGAGAGTCAGATCCTTGTCACCTCTGTCGCTCACGCTGACTCTCAATTCCTCTGTCTCTCTACTTTTCCCCTGGGAGCTGGATTTTTCTTTTCTTTTAGAAATACCGTGATGTATTTCTATCTGTTGAGAATATGTCTCCAGTCACAGAACGATGCCTTTGACTGAGACTGCATGTCAGGTGGAGCTGATATAGTCGTTGAACGCTGACAAACAGGGTGTGCAGCCTCCACGCTCCTCATTTCAGCAGAGGAGTCACAGGCTGCTCCTCAAAACTTCAGCTCCAGAGCTAAAGCAGATCTTTCAGCTGTCATCAAAAGTTACTGAAGACTGCATCTGCCAAAATAAAACTTGGTGGTTGATGCCAGTATCTGTTGTGCAGAACTATTTAAGGGATAAGCCTCTGTCTTACAGCCAGATCAGATTTAGGTTTAGAATAAATCTTTGTCCTAGACCATTATTAATACAAAGATGTCAGTGCCTGCAGCTTGCCAAACACATGAAGGATTCAGAAGTTGACCTTTTAGCATAATTTCTGAACACCTCCCTCTGATTTATGGTCGTGAAGTTAAATTAAATGTCACTTTTTTTGCCCTTGTTCGTTGTTTACAGTTTCTAATGTTGGCTGATTTGAATCGAGCACACAAGAGCATAAATTTCACCATCGACCGACAGTGTTTCCACCCAACCATATGAGAGGCTGATTTAAGGCACCTCCACATCTACCTCCCTTTTGAACAATGAGGCGATATTTACTTTTGATCTTTACTCTGTAGCTGAATTAGTGATGTGTTGTTTGCGAACGATTTGTTCAAAATGAACGAATCATTTGGGTGAACGAACTGAACCGAATCACTTACTTGAAAAGATAAGTTTATTTATGAACTGCAGTTGTGCTCCCATCTCCTGTCTCTTGTCTCTGTCTCTCTTGACTGTTAGAGTCGTCCAAGCCCTCCCCTCCTCACCCATTTATGTCAATGGTAGTAATGACACAACAAACAGGACAGAGTCAGTCAGAAGTCCTGTGTCGCTAAAATTCAGGAAGTAGTAAATATTTAGGTGTTGAGAAAATATGTAAAAATGTGCTTTTTATAGCTGCTGTCCGTTTGCAAATGGCTTATATATCTAAATTTACTCAGCTGACTTTTAAAATCCATCATGATGGTCCCAATGCATGTTTAGTTCATGAATAAATCACTAACTTACTGAGAGAAAGACATAGCTCAGTCACTGAACCGGAGCTTTGTGTCAGAGATTCCTACTGAAGGTACATCCACTACCTTGAGTACGTACCATTCAGTGAACCATTCCGTGAACAAATTTGAACGAATCACTTTACTGAACTGATTCTAATGATTCAGTTCACTGAAAAGAACTGCTTTGCACATCACTAGCCTAAATACAGGTTCAAGGTCAGGGTCTGGTCCCAAGGCCCATATGCACATTCAACCATTGGCCAGGAAAACAGACCATTTGTACCAGTGGTGAAAAAAAAATATTGATGCGTTGAATGCATGCAACCAGGATTAACGCCCCAACAGAGCATTTAATTCAATAGTAGTAGACCCCACCATTACTGGCACTAATTGCGGGATGACCACACCTTTTAGGCCGTTTTTAATGGTGGATGTTGCGCTCGAATAGTTTGGGATTGAAAATATGATGATGTGGAGTTATACCAGCACAGAAATCTACGATAGGGGACTGTGACATTTCTGGTTGTTTAGACAATTTTTAATACACTGCCCATTCCCCCAAAAAGTCCCCACCTGGATTTAACTAAGCAGATATGTACAAGCCTCCTATTGGATAATGTCTGCATTGGTGCTTATCTTTCAGCTGGAAACAAGTTTTTAACCCGTTGACTGGCCAGAAGAATCTTCAGCGGTAATAAAGGACAATACATAAAGGCTGGGTTAGGCATTTTGCACAAACATAACATGACACACAAAACAGAAATTAGACACAAACTCGCTCAGAGGAGCCATCAGTGAGTGAACTCGATAATTGTGATGCTTTGTTGTGACAGGTGCAGCTATGTGATCTTGAGCCATCAAGAAGATATTTGCTGCTCATTTTTTTATAAACTGTAATACTTTTATGTTCACAGCAGCTCAGTCTTCAAAATGAACTCATTTCAAACAGCTTAAAGTTATGACTTAGAAATGTTCCATGTCATAAATAATGCCATAAGCTGTATGAGTGAGACTTGGTGTGTGGATTGGATCTTATGTGTTATTCATGCTTTCATCATCTTCAGAACCTCTCAGCTCGCCCGCTAAAAGAACACATGACCTCCAGCTGTGATTGGCTGTTAGTGCTTTGAGTGTGTACAGTAAAACCTCTTGTTGTGAGTGATGAATGTCTGCTTGAAGCTGCTCCTGTGATAGTTGCTGTTGTTGGTCTTGCTGATTGACATGCTCGTGCTGTTGTTGTTGTTTCACTTCTCCCTGCAGACGGTCTGGTTTGATCTGCACCAGAGGCTAACAGACACAGATGGCACAACCAGCGCAGTAAGTAGACAGCAGATGACTGACCATTGCACATTACATTGAACTCCACACAGGCTCAGGTGCAGCTTCACTGCTGCTGCTGCTTCCTCGCAGAGGCCGGAGCCTCAACCCCAGAGTGTGACCGCACTGAGACATGATTGTGATGTAATCAACACAGGAAAGCACTTCCTCACAACCAGCACTGTCCTAAAATAAGTCAGTGCTCAGAAAAAGGTCTTTTCTTTTATTTCCCAGGAAATATGTTTTCTTCTGTCTAGACAGGAATAATAAACAGGAAGTGACTTTTCTCTGAGAGAATTAAACAGTGTCTCAGCATAAATAAAGAAAATAAAGAACATATGCAACTAATGCTCCTTGAATATGCAGCCGTATCAAGTTATATTATTCTGTCTCTGATGAAAAACAGGTTGTCACATGAATAGCTACAAGCTGTGTGGGTTTTTGCTTTTAGTCGTCCTTGGAGAAATCATAAATCAGATACTATTCTCTGTAACAGCAGCTCATCTATTTTAAACTCTTCAGATACAGTTATAGCAAAGACTGTTATCGTTTCCTACACATGGAGCCTGCAGCACAGATAAGAGCGCTACAGTAAATAAATAAAGCTGCAAGCCACACTCTCTGGTTTCTTACAACAAGAAAACCTATAAGCAGTTTGTATCTTCAAAAATGACAGTTTTATATTTCACATGGTTTCATGTTGCTTTCTTTATCAAAAACAAAGGCTTGGGTGGAAATAAGCCTACAATCAAATCTGAAGAAGTTCAAGACTGGTAGAGATTTGTGAAAGAAGTTACCATTCAGACTTTTCACACACACACACACACTGACATCACAGAAGGATACAGGGAAATACTCTGTTTGTGTTGAAAGCAGAACCCAGCACTTACTGCCCCCTAATGGTCTGGTTGTATGTTGCAATTACATTTTTTTTTACACTCTCCACTGGGGCTTTGCAAAAACATTTTAATTGCAAATATTTTTCCCTGTATTGCAATTGCATTTTTTGTGCGATTATTTCCAGTTCCCTTATTTCTATGTGGTCTTAAACAAACACAGTGTTGAAAATGAACATTGACATTAATAACAGCAGAACAACAACCCCTGACATTTCCTTTTTGCCACTCGTTCCAGCTTTTTGCCCATTTTAGTCACTTTTCACTCTTTCTCCCCCATTTTTTTGACATTTTTTACTGTGTTCTGACTTTTCTTTTAGTCTACTCCCAGTTTTCTTGCCCTCTTTTTGTTCCCTTTGGCTGTTTTTAGCACTTTTGACTTTTTTTGTCACTTTTCCCCCACTGTTGCTGCCGTCTGACAGTTTTCCAAGTTTTCTCAGAATGTTCTTGCCCATTTTTGGTCACTGACACTTTAGTCTCTTTTTACCCTTTTTTCACAATTTTTGCACTGTTTTTTGCTGCTTTCTAGTATTTCTCAAGTGTTCTCCCATTTTTCCACCAATTTATGCTCGTTTTTGACCATTTTTTTTGCCAACCTGAACTGCTTTTTAGTGCTGCTTCTTGTCATTTATGCCATTTTTCACCTCTTAGATTGTTTGTCTTGCAACCTGATCATTTCACCTCTCTGTAATCCTTTGGATGAAGCAAATATTTCCAGTAATTCTGCTCCATCTGCAAAGTACCTCAACAATACTGACAGTTGCTATTTATAGTACAGGTATCTTTTATTCATCATGTTCCCCTGATCTTAATGCAAGAAAGATAATCAATAATTTACTGTGAATCACAAACTATTGAAATCAGAGTGTTTCATAAGAAAGGATGAGAGTGAGGAATAACTGATGATACTATTATGGTGAGAAAAAAAGATTTTTGATCAACACTCATCACAGGTCTCTTTAAATCAGGTTAAGCTAGCATGTCTTGGTGTGTTGTGCTTCATGCTAACATCAGCATATAGACATAAGCACAACAGCAGGGTTCAAATATAGTGAGAAAAATAAAAGCGGGGAGAAGAAAATTTAACTTCATTAAATCCTTAAAATCAAAAATAAAAATTCAAGTTAGTGTCTTAAAACAAATATAACTAGTATCTGAGTCAAAAATATTTGTTCAAAATACAAGACAGCGATTTTTTTCAGAACATGAATAATTTAAGTAATGTGAATCTTTTTGAGTTCATCCACACACCAAGATATGATCTTGTTCTCTTTACTGTTTCATTTGGTGTTACTGGAACCAGAAACTGAAGTTAATTCCTTACCATACCTCGTTACCATGAATGAGGAGGGCACACAGTGGGCATGAGGCCCTGCTGTACATGGATGAATCACACAGGTGACACAAACTGTCCATGCCGCCCATTCATGCTGGTATGGACCCACTGCCTACACTACATGGAGTAGACCTACTACACCCAACAGTATTGACCCACTTGAGGGTGATCCTTAAAGGGGCGAGACCTAAACCACAAGGCCATCCACAGCCCCCATGTTTCAGTTTTGGACAAATTGGTGAACCATTAGACCGGCCATGTTGCTGATATTGTATCATAACCAGCAATCGGGTGCGTTGTTGCCCGTGGAACAAAGCTTTACTCTCACTAAAACTGACAGCAAATGGCAGTGTTCTCAGTGGCGTTGCTAGCACTCTGACATCCTCATTTTCTCTGCAGTTAGCTCAGCAGTGACAGCAGCAGATAGCCAGGCCCAGAGACTTGATGGTTTGAGATGAGCATGTGCAGTATGTACTCACCCCCAGCCTGTTTCTGATTGGCCAACTGTGTAGATCAGGGGTGTCCAAACTTTTTCCCAAAAGGGCCGTATTGGAAACTGTGAAAACGACCAAGTGCCGGCAGCTCTGATGAACACATTTACTAACAGTAAAAGTTACAAATGAGCGCTCTTTTGGAAAAGTTTTTTTTATTTTTAGTGGTTTCTCAAAACAAACAAGCACACAAAAAAATGGTTAAGTCAAACATGCCTGAGCTGTTACTGCAGACCTTTGAGATAAAACCAAACTGGTAAAAATATGTAATAATTTTATGGCAGGATCAGGATCTGGACTTTATCACATTTGTTTATACAACAATAATAAAAAACATTTTAACCCCAAATATCTCTGATCCTGCATTCTGAACTATTTTATGCTTCAACTTTTGTCTTTTTTTTGACCATTTCATATCTCTAATTCAGTTTTTTTGGTCCTCTCATGTGTGTTTTTTTTAAATTCTAAACAACTCATGAAACACATTTTGCATCATGTCAAATTCAATTAAATGTCAGCTGTAAAAGTTGTTGTGTTTTGCAGTTTGTACAGAGCTTTAGCTAGATAAAGTTACCCATGCACAGTCCAAATCTTTGTGAAACATTACCAGATATATTAAGATTTATTTCAAGCACTTTACAGAAACTGTAGATGTAAACAGTTAGAACATGATTAATTAAAGTAAAAAAAATAACACATGGTAAGACTAGAGCTGAGGGCCACTTGAAAGTAGATGGCGGGCCACAGTTGGCCCCGGGGCAGTAGTTTGGACATCCCCAGTATAGATAATTATCCAATGGCTCTGTTAGAATCCGGTCATGTTTATATACTAATTCTGATGAGAAGCTGGTATACAAAAGGTACTGGTGACTCACAAGGAGGTGGTATATGCAAGAAAAGTAAGGGAATGAAAGTCAGAGGTATAGATACTCAGTACCAGTGAGTTTCCTCATGTCCTGCACTGGGTTTTGACCTCGTGATAGAACAGCTGCTCCCTCATAGAGGAAGGGACAGATTAACCAGACAGCAGACTGTCTCCACACAGGATCCTAATCTTTAACATGTGCACTCTGACCAGCAGCTGATTGGCTGTTGCAGTCTGGATAAAAGTAATACAAGTGGTAATTGACTACCACTGCTGTCTATAGAGCAGTGCCAACTGTGCAGATCATAATCTTAATTCTTTTTTTAGTGAAATACAGAACATTTAACCCCAGATCTGTGCCGCCAGGAGAAAAAAAAATGGTTGTACTTCCTCAAACTGCAGGAGACCAGTTTAATATTCACCGTCTGCACTTACACCCACAGCAGTCGGGCCACTTATGGCTCTCCATTAGCTGTCGGGAGCAGTGGGGGCACTGACTGAAGTGTCCTGTAGTTCTCAATGCAATGATATAAGAAGCTATTTATGTGCACTGAGAGAGAGAGAGAGAGAGAGAGAGAGAGAGAGAGGTATACAGTTATGTTTGTCTTTTAAGTTTATTTCAAAGAAACAGTCACAAAAACCATCATCTGCACCCAGAGAACCAAAAAGACCAGATAAGAAGAACCAGATAAAAATACTCAGCATTAGAAAAAGAGGTTAGTTTCTTCAGAGCTTATTTACAGAAACACAAGGATGATTAAAGTAGGTGATAGCATGGAGTAAGTGTGTGGGTTTGTCTCTTTGTTGATGTTGTTCTGATTACCCTGCACCCACCTGAGGTCCAATAATTACCCTCCTTTAAATTCTAAAAGGAAACGCTCTCGGCAATTATTTCTCCTCCCAGGGTTCATTGGGTTGTTTATTGGTCTTCTCTTAAAAAACTGAGTAAACACTGTCCAATAGGGAATTTATGTCTTTGAGGTAATGATATTTGTGCACTCGCACTAACCAACACCCTGCTTCAGTTTCCATGGTAACATAATAGGAGCTGAGTCCTACTTACTTGGATGTTCATGGCTTAATGAAGTAAAAACACTGGGACCACTTTCATGTTATTGGGCTTAAATATTCAGACACCAGAGACACCATGGATGTTCTGCTACCACAGAATCAAAGAGGCAGAGCTTTAAAACTCCACACAACTACTTTTTTTATCACTAATCAAATAGAAAGTAAAATCAAAACATGATTATTCTTCTATTTTCATCAGGAATGTCTCAGGAAACTTTTGTCTGTAATCCACAGAACTTCTTTCATGTGACATGTTTCATCTCCGCATTAAATGTAAAAGCGTCTGAGGTTGTGCAGCTGAAACTTCACAGTGAAACTCAGCTTTTAATGTCGTCTCAAATAAACAGCTCAAAGTACTGTAACGTCTGAGAGAAAACTGAGTGTTTTTAGTTTTATTCAGTTTGATTATGGTTCCATCATCCAGAGAAAAGAAACACAGCACATTCCTTGTGTGCAAAGCATTAATTTCACTTTGCCTGAGCTGATAACAAAGGTTCCTTCTTCTTTCCAACCTCTCAGGGATCCAAGAAAAGAGAAACGTGTCGGAGAAATAGTCAATTTGGAGGTGGGGGGCAGGTTGATTAAATAAGAAATAACACCCCCATCCTTACTTCCATTTCCATCCACTTAGCCGGGGTCAGGTTGCCGTGTCAGCAGAGTCAGTCAGTCAACCCATCGCTCACCCCACAAAACATTTCCAGCTCTTCCTGGGGGAGTGGGGGACGCTCTGGGTCCAATCACAGGCCCCCTCCCACTTGAACTCGCCTGTTAGAGCTCTAATGGGGTAAAAGAGGGTGTCAAAGAGGCATCCTTCATGAGCTAAACTTTATCTTTATAGCACCTTTCATTCAGGCCCCATTTACACCACATTTCACAGCGTTTCACCCTGAAACGCATGAAAACACAATGAAAGAAATCTGCGTTTACACAGAAATGCTGAGGGACTGAAAACACTGTAGTATGAATGTCACAACAGTATGGAGGCCAAAGAAGAGGTGAACTGGTCAGCTAGAGTTTATATTAAAAGCTTCTTCTATAATTGCAGAAATAGTGCAATAAATGCACGTTTTGGTAGAAGTCAGTCAGTAGATTCAGCAGCAGAAGAACCAAACATTAGGTCGCAGTTGTTGTTATTATTTTTTGGTTCGTGCCTGGCACAGTGGAGGATTATTGCGCACACACGGAGCTGAACGTGACATCAGCGTATCCAAGATTAACCAGGCTCAGTGTTTACAGGGAAACAGACTTTTTGAAAAGTTCCACTCTGGATTGCGTTTTCAAAAGTTTGCGTTTACGGTCGGTGAAAACGCAAATACTGTGTGTGAACGGGAGGCTGAAACACAACAATCCTTTGGCGTTTCACCCCAAAGCGGCTGTCGTGTAAATGGGGTCTCAGTCACACAGTGATTCAAGCAGGCTGAAGTGATTCAAGGGTGAACACAGAGAGAAAATAGGTTGAACATAAAAAGAAATGTGGGGAAACAGTTAATTAGAACATTATATATATATATATATATATATATATATATATATATATATATATATATTTATACATATATACACACACATACGTATAAATTTAAAAGAACAAAGTTAAAATGTTTAGAAAAAATACTAAAAGTAAATAGTTACATTAATCAATAAGATTAAACTTGAAATGTTGTTAAAACAATGATTAATACAATGCTACCAGAGCTGGAAGGATTTACTCCAGCATTCAAGGACCTCAGATTTGTAACATAAAAGGAGAGAAGATCTGCAATGTGCAGAGGAGCAACAGCACCTGAGAGAGAAGAGCTTTAAGAACATCATCATCTGCTTTTGGTAGTGGTGGGCAATACAGTTTTTTTCAGTGAACTGATTCTAATGAATCACTAAAGTGATTTGTTGTCAGTAAAGTGAATCGTTCACCGAATTGTTCACCGAATTGTTCACCGAATCGTTCAGCGAATCGTTCACAGTATCGTTCACCGAATCTTTCACCCAATTGTTCACCGTATCGTTCACAGTATCATGCAGTACTTCTTCGCAGCTCCACCTGCCAGTCAACATTTAATGAGCTGTAACAATGTCAAACGCTCAGTTTTGCTTGGATCATAATGACAATGACAGGTGGTGAACACTGAGTTCCCGTTCAGTCACTGAACTCTGTCTCTATCTCTCAGTCAGTCAGTCTGTAATTCGTTCACTGAACGTACAGGACATACTTACCTTCAGTACGTTCAGTACGAATCACTGACACTGAGCTCTAGTTCAGAGACTGAGCTGTGTCTCTCAGTCAGCCAGTCAGTGATTCATTCATGAACGAAATGTGTATTGAGACCATGGTCACAGATTTTAAAACAGTTAGCTGAGTAAATATGGATATACAGTATAAGCCGTTTGCAAACCGACAGCAGCTCTAAAAAGCACATACATTTTCGCGACAACTTAACATTTACTACTTCCCCAATTTTGGTGACATGAGGGGAAGATGTAGGGGTGGGGTTGAGTGACACAGGACTTCCAACCAGCTCTGTCCTGTTTGTTGAGTCATGACTATCATTGATATAAATGGGGTTGGGGGGGGGGGCGTGGATGACTAAAAGCCAAGAGAGACAGACAAGAGACAGGAGAGGGGAAGCAACTGCAGTTCATAAATGAACGAATCTTTTCAAGCAAGTGATTCAGTTCAGTTCGTTCAACCAGATGATTTGTTCATTTTGGACGAATCGTTCACAAACGACACATCACTACTTACAGCTATCCTCACTTAAAAAAACACAAATCTATCCCTCACTAATGGCTCTCCCCAGTACGTCCTGTTCACCAGTACAGAGAAATAACCACAGTATGTGTAGTATTCTGTTAAATGCAAGTAAATTTACATTTTCACCTTTAATTTTCACCATTGAATTCGCCCTATGAACATCTCACCTCTTCAGCGCCCCTCCTGCTGCTGAACACAGATTACTCCTTATAAGGTCGTGATCTTCACCTTTGTGTAATTTTACCCATCCTCCCACGACAGTCCCCTCTGACCTTCCATTCTCCACCACAGGAAAGACTTAAACCTGATTACCCATCATCTCTTCCCCCCTGTCAGAGCAATCATTCCTCCTCTCTTCAGCGAGGAGACTCGAAGTCACATCACCACACAGGGGATCAGGTTCTATAAAAAAAGATTCAGGGATGCTTTAAAGATGCATTCATGGGGGGAATTAGCATTTGCATGTATCTTGTCGTGGACGCTCCTGAGCACGTAGCGTCTATCCGACAACGATATCTGTCATGTGAAGTGGGCAGATCAATCACCGCATCTCGTCAGCGCTCTAATCCTCTGGAGTCACCTTAGATATGAAAAGAGAGCAATAAAAACAGACGACCGAGGCTGAAAAATATAGAAAAGAGGCGAGTGGGACGGAGGAGGAAGATAATGGTGCAACATGAGAGAGTCCTGGAAATAAGAAAAAGGAATGAGATAGAGAAAAGGCCAAAGGGAGCTTTTTTAGGATGGGATATTTTTGAGGCACCCAGCACAAAGAAACAACCACATGCTGCAAAATCAAAGAGAAAAAAAAACACAAAAGACCAGAACCAGGGGCACAAGGAGGAGGAGGAGACAAAGGCAGGAACCAAAGCAAAGAGTGAACTACAGAGGTGGGACAAGGTGACTTTAGAATATATTTTAGAGAGATGAAAGAGAGGACAGAGGGATGAGAGCAGAAATTACAGCGGAAAAATTTGATCAGGACAGAATGGATGAGATGTCAGAGGAGATGGCACATGGGGTGTGTGTGCTTAATAAGTAATAGCTTTTCAATAAAGCTTAAACACACACTGTGTGTTCCAATTAGGGAAAGTGAAACCCACAATCAGGGGGCGAGAGGAGAAAGTGGAGTTCACAGAGGGACATTCAGGACTCTGTGAGGATCCTCATGAAAAATAGATCAGGAGGTTATAAATATGGATACAGTTGAATGAACGGGTCATGCTCCGTGCAGCGCTCTCACTTAGATGGACCTGCTGTCTGAATTAAGCATAATTCTAAAACAGCAGCAGAGCTGAGTCAGATGAGAGGCAGCGTTAATGTGAAATACTTCAGAGACCAGAGCAGAGCAGAGAGGCGCAGGTCAGCTGCACAAGATCACGTTTCCTTTCTCAAACTGTGTGTTTCATGATTGTCATGAGTTGTAGGAAGCACAGGAGGAGAGGAGCCAACAGCAGACTGAAAAATCTCAAGTTTTTATCAAATGAAAGTCTGACATAGGGCTGAACCATTTTAGAAAAAGATCTAATTTTTCTGGGAGATTTTGCGATTTCAATTCAATTCATAATTTTCTTCAAATGAAGCTTCAGTGAAGTTTTCACAATGTACAGAAACATTTACAAACTTGACAGAAAAATACATCTAAGCTTTGACTCCAACGTAAGGATAAAACCGGAGGTAAGAATTATTTCTAGCTTTTAGATAAAAGGTCAATATTTAAGATAAGAAGTGGAAATTTTAAGAAGTAAAGACAGAATTTTGAGCAAAAAAGTCAAAATTTTGAGATAAGGGCAAAATCTTAAGAAATCAATTTAACATTATGTGGAAAAAAGTCTAAACTTTCACATTTATGGTCAAAATTTTGAGATAAAGACAAAAGTCTGAGATAAGTCAAAATGATCAGATACAATGTCAACATTTTGAAAAAAGGCAATATTTGAAATAAAAAGTAGAAATTTTGATATAAATAGTCAAAATTCTAAGTGTTAAAAATGAGAAATAAAGACAAAATTATTAAATTAAAGGCAGAATTTTGAGAAAAAAAATATTTTGAGATAAATAGTCAAATTTCTGACCTTAAAATACAATTTTTCCCATTTCTAAACTGGACTTTATCAATCATATTTTTGGTTATAACAACTGAAAATCAAAAAGAGCTATCTATGACTCTTAAATTTTAAAAATGATGTAGTGCAAAATATCCATAATTGTGTTACGTGAAGAAAGATAAAATACAAAACAGTTTCAAAAAAAGACTAAGTTCAAAAAGCGATGATCAAAAAAATCAAAACAAAATTCAACAGGGAAAAAGGATCTTTTCCAACAGTCTTACACTCAATGAACGTGTGTGTAAAACAAGTGAGAACTGATCCCAGGTCAGTCAGGAGCAACAAAATTGCAGTTTTGGTGATCACATGATCATGATGTCTGAAATTACGATTTCGATCAGAAAACGATCAATTGTTCAGCCTTTGTCTAAAGCGCACAAAAGAAATCCAAAAATCCAAAATCCTTGTTTGAAATCTTCTCCAAAAAAGAAAACAAAATCAAGAATGAAGCACACAGGGAAGAAAAAAACACTTACTCAAGTTTCATGGAGACAGGACTAAACTTGTCACTTCAATATACAGGCGAGGAACTGAACTGGAGACAGGGACTAAAGCCATGCACACTGCAAAAAACTGAAATCTAAGGAAGTCATTATGCCTTAGTTTTAGTAAAAAATGTCTTATTTTTCTGGATGTAAGCTACATTCAACTGATAAGGCCAGGAAAATGTCTTATTTCAAGTTATTTAAAGACAAAAATGAGGTCTGAATTGTATGGAAGCCCGTTTCCGCCAGTTTAAAAAAAAAATGAAAAACTTGATTTTCTGAAATTTTAGGAATTTTGAGATCAAAGTTAGAATTTTGAGATAAAAAGTCAAATTTTAAGATAAAAAGTCAAAATTTTGAGTTCTTTGTGCTGCAGCTCTCTTAGTTCTGCGTTAATCCACACACTCTTCATGCATCCCCTGACATGGGCTCCATCAAACAGATTACACAGGAAAGTACACAAACAGCAGCCTGAAAAACTACAGGTCCCTCAAGGCACATAGCTTTTATCAAGTGGTTTTGTCATAGTTATGCTTCATCACAAACTATCAGCATCGGACCTGTGACGGAGAAGCCGTGGATGCTTCGTGGGTCACAGTTGAGAGGATGGTACGATCCTCGCTGCCCACTGTAACTGCATGGAGGGGCGGAAACAAGCTTTCATGGAATTGCTTGTGCCAAGTCAAAAGAAATCTGCCAATAGGATAACAAAAAAGTTTCTTGTATTAAGACATCTTCAAGAAACTTTACGAGTGAATTTTCTTATCCCTGGCCCAGGCGCTCAGGTTCTGCATGATGATTGGATGATCTGTCTGAGGCGGAATCCCTTTTTGATTAACAGTGAAATGAGCAAATCAGTGATCTTAAAGTATGAACATCCATCGGAGCATTTTCAAATTCTTACATTCTGTTGTTCTGAAATGATCTGGAGACTTTACTGATCCCCAGTAATTTTTTCTTTGTTAAAAACGATGACAGGGTCACAGATCATTTTCTTGAAAAGGAAAAGAGGGTAGAATTTACATAGACATAAACAAACATATTTATGATGTTGGCTGGGGAAAAAAAATAAGCTTCCCCTCCTTGAAAGACCAGCAGCCTCCACTGGATCACACAAGAGAGAAACCATAACCAGAGACACAGGGAGCAAGTACAAAGTGAAGCACGATGGAAACGCACAACAACAACAACAAGAATAATTAAGATTAACACAGGATACGAAAGACACAGAAACAAGATAAATCCCAAACACTGAAAGACTAAAAATAACCGTAACACAAAGTCTACATGTAAGAAAACCAAACCAGAAACACAAGGAGCAAAAACTGGAAACTAAAACAGGAAACACAGGGAGGGAAGACTGGAATACTGGATCAAGTCAAGAATGTCACAAAGCCAAACAACCAAAGAGAACTGAGAAAAGAACAAGAAAACTAAGGACAGAATCATCACAAATATGTTCAAGATAAGTGAGTAACATAAGTTTATCTGACAGGAGTGATGGTTCAAAAAGTGCAGTTTTCTTCTGACATGTACTGGAAACAGATATTCAATATAAGGAAAATATTTACTTGACGTTACGTAAACTGTATTTACTGTTTTAATAAGATGAGAAGAAAGCATATTGTGTGTATTACAGCTCTCAGAACAAGCCTGGCTCACATCATGACGGAAGGAAAGAGAACAGAAAGCTGAGTCAGGGTGCAAAAAACTCCCCACACCTCTTTTGTAAAAGGCACTGTGAGGACGGTCCCTTTGGTGTTGACTGAACCAACACAAAAGGGTGGATCCAGTGTGAGTTGACACAATGACTTGAATAGAAATCTATCTGATATGATGCCAGGAACTCTGTTTCTGTTAGGTCTTGTCAGAAGCCAACTTTGGGTAACTGCAGCTTTTAAGGGCACAGTCACACTCAACATCTGTGTGTTTCAACTCTAGAGTCCAAGGCCCATATGCACATCCACCCATTAACAGGGGAAATGGGCTGTTTGTACTGATAGTGGGGAAAATCACATTAGCAGTACGCATGGGGCAGGTTAATGTCCCAACAGAGAGTCAGATTTAATGGCAGTGGACTCCACCATTATAGATGCTAACAGCAGGTTTACACTGTAAAATGTAATAGTAAATCTTACTTAAACAAAAAAGTTACCTCAACTTATTTTAGCTCACTCTGTTGAGTCTGCTCACTTAAACTTAGTTAAGACAACTTTCTTTCCTTGACTATACTTAAAAAAATTAAGGAAACTGATTGCCTAAAAAATTTCCAAATTAAGTTGACGATAAATTTTGAGTTGTTAAAGCTGAAAAGAACTAAGTTCTGACAACTCATGTCATGTCATGTCAGTAACCTATCAAATAATTTGATAACCAAACCCTGGAACCGTGAGTGGGGAGGGCACACAGTGGACATGAGACCCTGCTGTATATGAGTCAATCACACTCGCGTTGCCTATGCTCAGTGGTGTAGATTGCTGTCTTCACACTGTGGCATTGACTGGCTGTCTATGCGCCTGCTAGCATTTTCCATGATGTACAGTCATACATCATAGTTCAACACTTAATACATGATTGGCAGCTTTAGTGGGCAAAAAAAAATGCCTGCTCAAATTAGAGGCTAATGCAAAACATTCACAGGAATTTCATTGAGAGTTCTACAGAAGAAAATGAAATTATTTATTAATGTCCTTGGCATCCAGTCTATGCCGTTGAAAGCTGGACTAAGCCATGAAGTGTAGAGAGTCAGTCTATACCAGGGCAAAGACAGCCTGTGTTACCTATGTGATATAACCATGTACAGCAGGCTCTCATATCCACTGCCTGCCCTCCTCACTCATGGTCAACTTGAGGAATGATTTTGCATACATAAGCTACTATAATATAATTTATTTTCGTTCATTTTAGTACTGCAAACTCACAAAAAAGAAGTTAATCAAAATAACTTTTTTAAGGCAATGACTTTGCAATTTATTTATTTATTTTTATTTTATTTTATTTCTTTAAGTAAAGTCAATTTATCATATTTTACAGTGTACCACACCTGCTCAGCTGTTTAAAGACAGACATCATGCTTTTGCATTGCTGTCCAGGATGAAATAAAGAAAAATAACTAATAATAAGTATAAGTACTAATAAAAAGCTTTAATGGGGTGCACGGTGGCGCAGCGGGCAGCACTCCAGCCTCACAGCAAGAAGGTTGCTGGTTCGATTCCCCGTTCGGGCATGGTTGGCCTTTCTGTGTGGAGTTTGCATGTTCTCCCCCTGCATGTGTGGGTTTTCTCCGGGTACTCTGGCTTCCTCCCACAGACCAAAAAAAAAACATGCCCACATGGTCAGGTCAATTGATTATTCTAAATTGTGAAGTGTGAGTGTGTGCGTGAATGGTTGTTTGTTTCTGTGTTAGCCCTGTGATTGACTGGCGACCTCTTACCCCGCCTCTTGTCCAATGACAGCTGGGATAGGCTCCAGCCACCCGCGACCCTGACTAGCAGGATAGACAGTTAAGAAACTGGATGGATGGATAGTGACGTAATGAATCCTATAGAAAAGAATGATGGAAAGTGGTACATAGCATGATAAGTTTTAAGAGACACAACATTTTCCAGTAAACAGATGAGATAAGGAGGCAATCCAAGTCTCAAACTGACAAGCCTGACTGCCATCAGTGTCACAAGTTTGTTTGGCTGTTATGTATTTAAGTCCTTCCAAGATGTGTGTTGGAATTAAACAAATGTTGGAGTTCAACAAATAGCTGCTTGTAGAGTTATCCATGGAGTCACTGGGGCAAAGCAACTTTCATGTTGCTTATTGTATTTTTAAGGTCTTCTACTGTACGCTCAGAAACACTTAACACATTTACGTTTATTCTTTGGCCAAATGTTCCCTTTCTCCTTGTTTTTTTTTCAACTTTTTGTTCATTTCTATATTCTTTTAATAAAGTATCCATGTGTATCACTGTTATGTGTAGTAGGCATGCCCAATTCAAATTGTTGATGTCTCTGCTATATTGACCACCATTGTCCTTGTCCTTTTGATCCACTTTACACTAGTCTATCACTGTGCCTCTCCATTTCTTACCCAGTTCTTTTTTGACTGATCACCACAACCACAGTGAGGTCACTGGCTTTACAGAAAAGCTGGCGCCCTCTATTACATTTGCATAGTGGCCCTAAAAAACTATCAGCATGTGTCAACAGTTTGACCCTGGTTATAAGGCCTCATTTACATGACAACGTTTTACAACATTTCACCCTGAAACACATGAAAACGCAATGAAAAAAATCTGAATCTACACAGACATGCTGAGGAACTGAAAACGCCGTGGTATCATGTCAGGCCTGTAGATGGCGATATAACTGTAGAAGCCGTATACATGACAACGGTATAAAGCCGAAGAAGAGGTGAGCTGATCATCTGGAGTTTTTATTAAAAACTTCTTCTTTGATTGCAGGAATAGTGCAATAAATGCACGTTTTGGTAGAAGTCAGTCAGTAGATTCAGCAGCATAAGAAAGAAACTGTAGGTCACTGTTGTTGTCGTTGTTTGGTTTGTGCATGGCACAGTGGAGGGTTATTGCGCACCCACAGAGCTGAACATGACTTCAGCGTAATCAAGTTTTCCCCGGCTCAGTGTTTACAAGGAGAAAATGGCGTTTTTGAAAAGTTCCACTCTGGATTGCGTTTTCAAAAGTTTGCGTTTTCGGTCAGCAAAAACACGGGAGGCTGAAACGCAACAACGCTTTTGCATTTCGCCTGAAAACAGTTGTTGTGTAAACAGGGTATACGACTACCCCACTCTCACAGCATTTACAACAAAAAACCTACATGCTGACTCTGATGAGACCACACTTCTTGTAAGCAAACCCTTTATAATGATATAGGCCGACCATGCATGTGCTTCAAGTTTGGTTCACAGCCCACAGGGGAACAGCTATGCCGGGGGACAATCATGCTTGAGTATGGCATGGTTTGGATAGTCAGTGTGACCACGGCCTAAGCATTTTACTGAAGATGATTTCTTCTTTATCTCACTTGTGAGTACGATCTGAAGACACTGGTCCATGTGAACACAGAGCAGTTCGTCCTTTTTGAGTCACACATCCTCTAGAACATAAGTCAGGGGTGATACGAACTCCACATCACAGGTATCAGAATTCCGAAAGGGAGGTGGTACTCTCCTCATGAAAAGTGGATTTTCCCTTACTCTTACACTTGCTGTACAGCCACAGACATTTTGAGATTTAATATTTTCTTCCAGGTATTTCACTAATCTTAATTGCAGTCCAAGCAGCATCAAAGGTTTTAAAGTCTTACATGTTGCAGTGTGAAGTCTGCAGGAGCGCTCCAATGGAGCAATTGATTTAACATCAGTTGTAAAAAGACCTGTTTAAAAAAGTCCCTCAAATTAATCTCCTGCCTTTATATCCTCCTGACTTCTTCTCCAAATATGTTATTACCTCTGCTCTTACCTTCCTCTCTGAACCAGTAGATACTGGTTCAAGTTTCATCTTTCAAAGTCACAGAAATCTGTGAAATAAAAGCTAAAAGCCATTCTCATGGGCACAGTTCTGAGAAGTGAAAGAAACTTCCATTGAAACAATAACTTATATAACAAAGCTGCATCTAAAGTTGTTGCATAAGAATACAAGGTCTGGTATTTCTCAGTCGGATAGCAGGAGGTTTCAGATTTAGAGAGTGAAGCCTTAGTGGCATTAATGTTCACATCATTATACAGAATAAGAGACATCTGAGGGAAAGGTCAAGCTTCAAGGGAGATGATTGGAATATCTCAAGAAACAAGAGTTTGTCAAATATTCAGCTGAATATTTCAGATTGGTGCCACCATGCAAACCTGTCCTTAAAAGAAACAGGTTCCCAACTGATGTGTCCTTGAGAAGATTGGTGTGACAGCCTGTTTTTTTATGTATACTAGAGAAAAATGAAGCAATGGAGGGTGTATAAGAGTCACACTCAAAAAGTACTTTTTTGTGTACAGATCTCATTTTGATGCCTTTAGATGCCTCTATGTGCGTCACCAAGCTGTCCAACCCAAATCAGCAATATGTCAAAGAGAAAGCTTACACTATTATCATTTTTCTCTCAGCAAACACCATTTATACACCAGTGTCAGTACAGAACAAGTACTGCATGCGTTTCATTTTGTAGGACAAACAGAAGAGCCTTTCCTCTACTAAACATCCATCGTTGGAGCAAAGAAAAACATAAAAATATATCACACAGCATAAAGAGGACAGATGAGTCAGTCAGCTCAATCCTACACCCAACTCCTCCTGCATTCTTTCACCTCTCATGGATGAAAAAGGACGACAGCAGAGCCGTCCACAGAGATGATGTAGGCAGTGAAACAAAAGTGTGGAGTCCATCTTGATTTTCTATTCATCAGTACATAGGAAGGGGTTCTGAAAGGGGGATAAAAATTAGAATTTCACCTCTTCCTGTCAACGGGATGGTCAAAATTAAAAAAAAAAAGACATTTGTGGTGACATTTGTCCTTAATGCAAAGACTCTCACAACAAATTAATTGTGATAAATCTCACATAACCTGTTTTCTTGCTGGAAAAGTTCACAAGGACGACAGATTTGATTCTATGCAGATTAAAATAGTCTTACACAAAAAGTCTTTCTAACATTTCTAAGATGTTAGCGATAAAGAGTGAAGTACCATTTTTTCCTCCCATTATGAAGACAAATGTATAGATTAAGAGCCACTCAATGGCATCTAGTTGCAGCAACGTTGCATTGCTGCTGTGACTCTGAATTTCCCCTTGTGGGATAAGTAAATGTGTTAACAATCAATAAAAAATGTTATTGAATGGTTCAATCCATCAACATCATTAGCCTTTATTCTTAATGATTCCTTCCATTCGATCTGCTATTCTGCCACAGCTAGCTTAGCTTAGCATATAGATAACAGTTTCCTAAGAAAACTCTGATTCAGGATTTCCATCTTGAAGTTTTACTGAAGAATCTGTAAAACTGAATACACAAAGAAATGTACATAACTGTATCATAAGAGATTCATATTCAATACTTTCAGCATGTTAGAATCCTTGTGTATCAAAAACGGTGCAGTAAACATGGCCAACTTCAGCCCAATTATGGCAAGCTCCAGGTTCCACACAAATTTAAGGCATTGCTTCTACCACTTTTAGACAGTAGGTGGCCTACTTCTGTCAGTAGCATAAGACAACTCGATATATCAAGGTCATGTGACATGAATTTGACTTATTTTTATTCATTTACGTCCAGGGATATCAAGATCCAGAGACCAACTTCATACTTAAGTACTTCTAGTTTATAAAATGTTGTTGGCAAAGAAAACCTGTATAATGCACTTTAGGAATTGATAAGGGAATTGATAAAGAATCAGTTGATAAGAGGGATCGATAAGGGCACTGATATCAGTTAAATCTTAAACCACTGATTACCAACCTGTGGTCCACGGCCCCTTGGTGGGCCGCGTAGGTCTTACAAGTGGGCCGCCAAGTCATTACCAAAATAGCATGATTTGAGTTGAGGGTAATAATATAAAGATACAAAAATACAGAATAATAAATTATGTTATGTTAATATGTTAAAACTCAGATAAGTTTCAAAACAAATTAAATATGTTCAAATAGTCATCCATCCATCCATTTTCTATACCGTCTATCCTGCTATTCAGTGTTGTGGGTGGCTGGGGCCTATCCCAGCTGTCATTGGGCGAGAGGCAGGGTACACCCTAGGTTAGTGGCCAGGGGCTGACATTTAGACAAACAACCATTCACGCGCACACTCACACCTATGGGCAATTTAGAATAATCAATTGACCTAACGTGGGCATGTTGTTGGTCTGTGAGAGGAAGCAGGAGTACCCGGAGAGAACCCATGCATGCACGGGGAGAACATGCAAACTCCACACAGAAAGGCCAACCATGCCCGAACAGGGAATCGCACCGGCGACCTTCTTGCTGTGAGGCTGGAGCGCTACCCGCTGCGCCACCGTGCAGCCCTCAAATAGTTAAATAGAACAAAAAACCTTTAAGAAAGCATGTTAGAGCCCAGTATGTAACATGACCAAAAATGCAGCAACAACCCGAAATGTACTGAAAAAAAAGAAATAAAACCGAAAATGTAATGACTGGTCAATAATGAAGTTGCTGGACTGGAAAGTAAGAAAAAGAATGCAGTGAAACCCCAAATATAAAAACTCACCCACAATGTAACAACTTGTAACACTCAGTACTTTTTGGTCAGAGGTAGGCCGCTAACATTTTTCTGACTTTAAAGTGGGCCCTGAGTTGGAAAAGGTTGGGGACCACTGTCTTAAACCATCAATCAATACCCATCTCTAGTTGGGTCATTGAATATATTGTGCATTTCTTAAAAAACTTCTACCATTGTTATTTCTTCACCTTGTCTCACTAGTGTCTTGTATCAGGTAGTAACAGCAGCATCTCTGTCAGCTGAACACATCATGGTTTAGTTTTATGTATGTGTTATAATCTCCTCATTAGATATGTATTTAATGACAATCTAAAGCTGTCCTGAAAGGTTGTTTACTGCCCTCTACTGGTCTAATGCAATTATTATTGTTATTTATATATATTTTTTTCCGCATGTCACTAACCTGATTTGCATGATTTACCCAAGTCCTCTGGTTCTGGTGGAAAAGCAGCTCTACAATCATCCACAAGAACCATGATCCTGGTAAAACATTTCCAGTATCTACAGGTTCCAAGATGTTCTAGTTAAAAAACATTTTCATTTCTGGAATAAAAGTGGAGCTGTTTACTTGAGCTGTAAATTTCTATTTTTAGAAAAAGTCTTGTTTACAAGTGTTATTGAGTTTTTCAAACAACACACAACACTAATTGTATGCCGACATTAAAATCCCCCTGAGACCACATGAGTAACTGGAGGGATCAACCGTGGAAGTCGCCTCCTCTTTTTTCCCTGGAGCTCACGCTGCTTTGAGCTGCACTTAAAAAGGACTCGGTCACATAGAGCTTAGGAAAATCAATCATGTATGACAGGTCTGTTGGTTAGAGAAGTCTGATAAGATCTAGATCTTTTGAGTGTGTGTTTGATCTATGAATGGTGAGACCTTAATTCCCCTGTGGTGGTTTCTTTTTTTCTCTTTGGACTGGAGATTTTCTCTCCAAATCCAATAACTGCTCCTATGTGCATTAATCAGCCACTACCCACACTGCTCCTCTTCCTGCTTTGTTTGTTTCTCCCCCTCCTTTCCTTCTGTCTCTGCTGCGCCACAATTTAGTCCACTTAGCCAGCAAAACTGACAGCTCGCTCACTGCTACGTCCCTCTGCTTTTATTTTTTTTCCCTTTATATTTCAGTGTACATATATTTCTGTCTCCTTAAACGCCGTCTAAGGCTTCATGGTCCTGACTGCTTCTTTAACCACCTACAAAACGTCCAATTATCTCTAGTCTTACCTACTCCACAGACGATACCAAGTAAATAAGGGCCAGTATCCCTGATATCAGTTCTGATACCAGTAATTTTCACAAATATAAGTGTGCCAAAATCAAGAATAAAACACAACCACTCAAACTACACTGATAAACATTATGATGTAAATCTTCAGAAAATTAAGGCAACTTTTTACATCATTTATTTATGTTGCTGAAGCAAGATTGCTCTTTGGCCCAATTCCAATTCCTTTCTTAACCCTCAATCTTAACCCTCAAGCTCAACCCTCAATCTTAGTAGCCCTCAAAACCAAGTGTTAAGGGCTATCTTGTGACTTAGAAATGGGACACCCCTTAAATGCAAATGAAATTGTTGTTGACTGTCTGTCAGTTATTCCTTCGGTTAGCGTTATCAAAAAAATATCTGTATAAATAACACAACCACGGACATATTCAGCTGTCACAGCATACCATAGTTTATTGAAAGGTAAACACCAGCTATAACTATCGTTACATAACTCTGCGGCTACAGGAGATGACATTAGCCCGGTCATCTTATACCATCAAAGAAAATACTTAATTTGTAGCTCGCCTTCTCTGCTGCTTTAGACGCCATGTTTATTTACCGAAAATACCCAATGCATTCTGGGTAGCCCTTGCTCCCAAGGGTGGTGTCAGAGTATCTCAATATTGAGGGAGATACAACCCTCAGTCTTACCCCTCAACCTTAACATTCTGAGAATCGGGACAGCACTTACACTTTGCGGGAGTGCGCATTTTGAGACTGAGGGTTAAGATTGAGGGTTAAGACAGGAATTGGAATTCACCCTTTGTCTAAACCACTACTTTTAACATGAAAAATAAAATCCAAGTGTAAAGTGAACTGTTTTCATGCAGACTTAAAAACGAGTAGTTTTTGTATAAATTATTTAATCTTTTGATGTTTTTAATGAATTTTGAGTGATATCAGCTTAATTATATCATTTACATGATGCATGAATGCATGCCGGTCTACACTGTAGAGAATGGCCTATCTATGCCATGCAGTATAGACAGCAGGTCTGCTCTATGTAGTGAAGGCAGCAGGTCCACGCTGTTGTGCATAGGCAGCCAGTCAATGCAGTACAGCACAGGAAGCTGGTCCACACCGTTTAGTGTAGGCAGTCAGTCCACACCAGCATGAAGGTAGTGCCCCCCCGTGTGATTCATCCATGTACAGTAGGATCTCATGTCCACCGTGTGCCCTCCTCACTCATGGAAACAAGGTATGGTCAAGAAACAAGTTCAGTTTCCAGTAAGGTCTCATTTAACTACATTTGGACTGTGCATAGGCTACTTTTATAAAACTAAAGCTCTGTACATTCTGCAAAAAAAACTCAAAAACTCTTACAGCTGAGGTCTTTAAATGAAGGAATTTATCAGGATGTGAAAATGTAAGAGTTCAAAAAGCAGAATCAGAGAACACAAGACCAGATTAAAGTTGTGAAATGGAACAGAAAAACAAAAACTGATCCACAAGAATAAATTAATCAGAATAGTTGGATCTAAAAGTGTTGTTTGAGGTCAAAATAGTCTGAATGTGAAAAACAATCCTCATCAAATCCAGAGTCTCATCCGGTCATAAAAAAATCTTGATATGTTTTGCCCAGAAACTGATTTTTACAGAGCTCACCGAAAGAAACAGTTCTCAAACAGAGCATTTATATGTGACACGCAGGAGCAACAAGCAGGAGACAAAATGCACTGGCCCTTCACTCATCTCTCTGCAATTGTTTTTATCAATAGCAGGGAAGTAAGGGAGCTGTGTTGGTACAAATGACTGAACAGAAGCCAGAGAGTAACTGAAGTTCCAAAAAAAATCCAATGTGACCCTGAGAGCTACTGGCTCTTGATTATTTCCACAAAATTAAATGTTGTCTTCTGAAGAGTGTTTTGGATGCCCTTGATGAAAACTAATTATGAGAATTGCAGTTTGGCTAATAGATTGGAAAACAGACTTTTGAAAGGCAAAGGTGAAAATACAAAAAATACAAATGCACATGAAGTGTGAGTTTTGGCTCTCAGGAGGGCACTTTTGCATGTTTTGGGCTCTAGAAGGAGGGCACTTAGGCATGCAGTTAGTCATGTTTTAACCATCTAAATGGGCAGATCAGAGTTGTTCACCAACCAGGAGGGCACTTGAGCATGTTTTTTGGCTCCCAGGGAGGCACTTAGTAAGAGTTTCGCTCCTGAGGGGGCGATTAAGTGTGTATTTTGGCTGCCAAGAGGTCAGTTTGGCACGTTTTGGCTGCAACCTCAGCAAGTGGTTTTGTCACCCGTGAGGGCACTTTTGCACATGTTTTGGCTCCCAAGAGTGCATTTAAGTATGTATCTGGGCTCTCAAAAGGGCACTTAAGCAAACGTTTTGGGTCAAAGGACGGCAGTTTATCAAGTTTTAACCAGCTGAAGGGGCAAATAAGTGTGGTTCACCAACCAGAAAGGCACTCGCCCATGTGTTTTGGCTCCAAATAATGCACTGTATCACAAGTTTGGCACCACAGAGGTCACTTAGGCATATTTCAAGCTACAAGAAGAGAGCACTTTAGCATGTGTTCTGGTTCCCAGGAAGGCACTTGTTAAGAGTTTGTTCCTGAGGGGGCAATCTAGAGTGTATTTTGGCGGAACAAGAGGGCACTCATGCACATGTCTTGGCTGCAAAAGGGCACTTATGCATGTATCTTGGCTCTCAAAAGGGCACCTAGGCAAATGTTTTGGTTCCAAGGAGGATAGTTTATCATGTTTTCACCAGCTAAAGGTGCAGATAACTGTTGTTCACCAACCAGGAGGGCACTTGAACACATGCTTTGGCTCCAAAGAAGGCACTTACAAAGAGTTTTGCTCCTAAGGATGCAATTTAGAGTGCATTTTTGTTGCCAAGGGGGCACTGATGCACATGCTTTGCTTGCAATAAGGGGAACCTCAGAAAGTGTTATCAACACTGAGAAAGCACTTATGCACCTTAGGCACTAGAGCATGTATTTTGGCTCTTTGAGTGGCACTTAAGCAAATAATTTGGGTCCAAGGGGGCAGCTTATCATGTTTTTACCAGCTAAAGGGGCAGATAAGTTTGGTCCACCAACCAGAAAGACACTTGAGCACATGTTTTGGGTTCCTAGAGGAGGGCACTTTTGCATATTTTGGCTCCCAGGAGGGCAGTTTGTTATGTTTTAACCAGCTTAAAGGGCAGATTAGCGAGGTTCACCAACCAGGAGGGCACTTGAGCATGTGTTTTGGCTCCCAAGAAGACACATTGTAAGAGTTTGGTTCCTGAGGGGGCACTTAAGTAAGTATTTGGCTGAGGGAACCTCAGGGTGTGTTTAGGCTCCCAAGAGGGCATTTAAAGGTATTTTGGCACTCAGGAGAGCACTGAAGCAGATGTTTTGACTGCTAAGAGGGCACTTTAGCACTTGTTTTGACTCTCGGGAGGGCAGTTAATCATAGTTGAACCAGCAAAAGGAGCAGATTAGTGGTTCACCAAGCAGCAGGGCACTTCAACATTTGTTTTGGCTCCAAAGAAAGCACTTCAGAGTGAGTTTGTCTCCAAGGAAGGCATTTTTAGCTTTCATTTTTCAACATTTGGGTCATGGTTGTGCCCCCCTCTGTGCACACCACTGGTCGACTATCAGTCTCTCTGTGTCATGTTTCAAGGCCATTATTCTGCTTAAAACGACATGTTTTTCACCAGATTTCCCAGCTTTAACACTGATCTGCAGCTCCTGTGGAGATCAGCAAACAGCTGGCTGAGGTAATTGCTTCCTTTTAAAATTCAAATTACAGTGTTCTCATCAGCCCACACAAACTTGAGTTGAAAAGTAAACTCCTCAGAGCTGAAATGTTTATCTGTAAACATGCTTTTGGGTGTGTAAACGGAGGCTCAGCGCCACGAGTTTATCTGTCGCCAAGGGCAGACGACAGGAAGGAAAAAAGAAAAGTCAGAATTAACCGGATAGACCTTTGGAGTCGTTCATAAGCAGAGAAAGAAAAATGACAAAAAAAAAGGATTACATTCAGCTTCAGGTAGAATGTGTCAGAGCTTGATTTGTGAGATAAATCATGAAAACCCTGAGTTATGGTGCTGGCTGGAAAGTAAATTGATTACTGTAAACATTTGAGCTGCTGATGCATTTTCCAAAGTGAAGTGTCTGTTTCCTTTTTTGTTCGTCCTGGTTCTCTTTAAAACCTGATCTTATACAGACCTTCATGCTAACATATGCGCTGTAAACATTTTTATGTGAAAAAACAGTTGATAACTGGCAGCATGGTTGCCATTATATTACTGTAGAATAAACAGTTTCTTTTTTGCTATCACAGAAATTGACAGTATCTTACTGTTCGTGAAAATTACAGCATGAAACTGCTTTTTTAATTACTTTTACAGTGGAAAAACAGTAAACAACTGGCAGCAG
Organism: Thalassoma bifasciatum; assembly: GCA_008086565.1. Taxonomy (NCBI): domain Eukaryota; kingdom Metazoa; phylum Chordata; class Actinopteri; order Labriformes; family Labridae; genus Thalassoma; species Thalassoma bifasciatum. The sequence continues at coordinate 175,896 of RPOG01000416.1, read as the reverse complement.
GGTTGCCATTAAGTTACTGTAAAATTACCAGTTTTTATTGTAATTGAATGTGCAGTTCTGTACTGTTCAAAATACAGCAAGAACCTTTATTTAAAAGTACTTTCACAGTGTTTCACAATTAGCTGAATATTGTTTTGTAATGTATTCAGTCAAACATTTTATTCAACATCTTCTTTTTTTTTTTAATCAAATTAATACCGACAGGTTATACACATAGGAATACTCACCCTACATAGATCATCTGCATTTATTCTAAGGCATTTAATTCTAAAGTAAATGGCCATAATATACCTTTCTACCTACTGGTTGTAATTTTATATTATATATGTCCAAAGCTGGGGCTGCACGGTGGCGCAGCGGGTAGCGCTCCAGCCTCACAGCAAGAAGGTCGCTGGCTCAATTCCCCAATCGGGCATAGTTTGGGGGCCTTTCTGTGTGGAGTTTGCATGTTCTTCCCGTGCATGCGTGGGTTCTCTCTGGGTACTCCGGCTTCCTCTCACAGACCAAAAACATGCCCACATTAGATTAATTGATTATTCTAAATTGCCCGTAGGTGTGAGTGTGTGCGTGAATGGTTGTTTTTCTATGTCAGCCCTGCGATTGACTGGCGACCAATCCAGGGTGTACCCCGCCTCTCACCCAATGACAGCTGGGATAGGCTCCAGCCACCCGCAACCCTGAATAGCAGGATAGACGGTTAAGAAAATGGATGGATGGATGGATGTCCAAAGCTGGCTATAAGTAGTGATGTGTCTTTCCTGAACGATTCATTCAAAATGAACAAATCATCTGGGTGAACAAACTGAACCGAATCACTTACTTGAAAAGATTTGTTCATTTATGAATTGCAGTTGCACTCCCCACTCTTGTCTCATGTCTCTGTCTCTCTTGACCGTTACAGTTGCCCAAGCCCCCCCCCACCCCCCCCACATTTATGTCAATGGTAGTAATGACTGAACAAACAGGACAGAGTTGGTCGGAAGTCCTGTGTTGCTCAACCTTGCCCCTACATCTCCCTGTTGTGTCACCAAAATTGAGAAAGTAGTAAATATTTAGGTGTCGTAAAAAAACATGTGTTTTTTAATAGCTGCAGACGGTTTGCAAACAGATTATATATCCATATTTACTCAGCTGACTGTTTTAAAATCCATTATGACGGTCTCAATACACATTTAGTTCATGAATGAATCACTGACTGACAGTCACTGAACTGGAGCACCTTGTTAGTGATTCGTACTGAACGATTCAGTGAGTGAATCTTTTAAACGAATCACTTTACTGAACTGATTCTAATGATTCGATTCACTGAAAAGAACTGCTTTGCCCATCACTAGCTATAAGTACAGAACGAAAACCATAACAAAATGTTCTTTGTGACAAAAGAACAGCTAAATGAATGATTTTTCAATCATGTGACTACAATGTGAGAGAAAAAAGTCACCGTTTCTTTTTGCACTTTGGACAACAGGAACTCATATTAACTGTGTCCCTTACTCACTCATGGTTACAATAACTGTAAAATTACAAATCACAAAGCATTCTGGGTATAACCACTCAGTCCACCCTTCTCCATCCTCAGCTGGAAACAATAAATTACTGTAAGTTAAAGTATTTGACCATTAGGACCACAGAGGAGGGTTAGAATTCCCAGAATGCATCGCTAATTACAGTATCATACTGTTTTACCAAAATATAGTTAATTAATGTTGGGATTCTGCTGTAAATTTACATCAGAGTCTCACAGTGTGTGATCCTACACTTTGAGAAATCCACCAAATGTTCCTTTTTCTTTTCCTTTTGCTGCTCTTTAACGAGTCATGTTGGATGTTCATTTTGCACAGAGTGATTTGTTTGGGTAAAGCATTCATCCTTTTCGTTTCTGGTAAACTGCAGCGTGCCTGAAGAGATGTCTTGTTGTTTTATCCGGCAGATTATGAATGAGCAGATTTGCTGTCCCTCAGCTCATTAGTGCATTATGAAGCCCCAAAGCTTTCAGCGCAGCATTCACATTCATTCCTCCAGACGAGACAGGCAGTTGATAACTGCAGCAGTAGGTTGTTTGACGATTTTAATACACATGATAACATCTGAGAGCCACAGTCAAGATTCATTAACTGATCTTCCAACTCTGGAGATAATTATAAGGTTTATATTTGTTGTGTTTAAATGAAATGGATTTGAAATGATGTTAAATGAAGACTCTGTGAGGAGAATCTGTTTGGCGTTGATTGCGGTGACACCTCTGGCAACAATCAATGGTGTTTTTCCCCGGATAGAAACACAGTTTCTCATAAGCACCATCACCCACTGTTGTAAAGACACCACTCATTCCAAGGTGTTTGACATGTGACAGCAGTCAAACTTTGAAAAATGTCAGTTTTTAGTTTAGTGTCCAGGAGGTGAGCAGTCGATGTGTTTAGTGTTTCTATCAGCTCAGTGCTCTGAGATGTGTCAGTTACATGTGCTGTTAGTGAATCCTGGTTATGTCCCACCAGTGCTCATCTACCAACTCAGAACTCACCAAGCAGAGCAAACATAACCTGGCTTTTCATTTTATTGCTAGACTCTCAGGTTTGAACAGATCATTGCAGAATAACTGCTGCAGTAGAAATGAATATATGCACAAACAAATTAACTCTTGTTTTGGCCTGTACTCCATCTCTCTCCTGTCCTGTTTTCTTCTACTCTGACCTCCTTTTTCTGTCAGACAGTTCAGCTCCAGGGTGCAACAGAACTGGAAAATAAAACCAAGAAATCATTTTCAGTATAGAAAAAGGACAGATCTTACTTCTCACTCTCAAACCTTGACGATCAGCGCAGTGTCATCAAAGAGACTTTTAGTCCATGTGCTATAAATGGAGTACTGAGAAATAGTACTTATGTTTTGGCGCTGAGTATTTCATTTTAGATTGTGGATTATGAACGGACAAATATATAACGAGATCGCTTCAAGCATACTCACCAAGTCTAAAAAAGGCCTTAAACTCTTAGGGCCCCACATAGTGTAGGTGCCACAATTTACATAATAAGTTTGTATTGGAGGTAGATTGGAGACAATGAGACAGACAGATAATTCTTTTTGTATACAAAATCTGGTTAGTGATACTATCAAATTGCATCTTCGACTTGTACTAGAGCGCTGTTTCCTTCCACTAATGTGTTTGCAGAAATCCAGCATAAAGAGTAAACAACAAAACATTACAATCAATACCAGATACTCAATACCAATCATCACGTGTTTGACATTAACACTTTGGAGCAGGGGTCACCAACTATATTTATCTATTCTATCTATTTATCAGAGGGCCATAATTTATCCCACAGTCACCTTGGGGGCTGGACCCTCAAATAAAAATTAGACATAGATGAAATGAAAATCAAATCTAGGCATAACATTGTTATTTGATGGTTACTGCTCATTCATTTTTCCATGTCATTACAAAACCTAAGGCATTTTTAGCCTTTATGAGTCATGCTCCTGTCACCGATACCACAGTAACCAATTTTGGAATCCAGTCGCAGGCCGGATTGGATGGTTTGGTGGGCTGGATTTAGCCCACGGGCCACCAGTTGGGGATCACTACTTTAGAGGGATGCAGCCATAATATTTCTGTATTTAGAAAAATTAGGGTACAATTTCTTAAAATTGAGGGAACCTACTGATCCAGGGAAATTTCTCGGTCTGCAGTGGACCAGTCTACCTGGCATACTGTTTCCCACAATGCACGGTGCTCATGCTGTTTGTCCATTCGAGGCCACTCAGGCTTCGGTGAATAAGTGATACTGGAGTAAATCACCACGAGACACATATAAATCTGCTCACTTCTCATCATAAAAGAGGTGTTTACTTCTACGAAATTAATAGAAGCCTGTATAAATCACTTGTTCATTTTTTTTTTTTTTTTTTTATTGACAGCCTACGTGGGTAATGTGAAAATAGTTTTTCCATCAGCTGTAGAAAAAAAGGCAAATAGTCTCAGATTTATTTCCAATGCACTTTTGGTGTGAGATAAAAAATTAAATATGGCCTGACGTTTGTGTGCTGTCTGGGTGGTATCTCCCGGTCAGGCTGCTGCGCCTGAACAAAAAATGAGGTCACCATAACCCGTGTGTAAAAGCGCAGCTCCATTTTCAGCTGAGGGCCACTGTCACCTGAATGCTAAACACGTTAGTTTGACTAGCGTTAAGTTTACAGAAGGCCGTTTAAAATCTCTGAAACTGATTCTGTTGTGTTCATTCCTAAAACTGCTGCAATTTGTGGTAGAAAAATTCACTGATCTGTTGGTCTTGGTAAAGCACCACCTTGAGAAAATAAAAAAAATGGTTTTGTTTGCTCAAGCTTTTTCAGTTTATTATTTCTTGCTTTACAGGTATATAATTTTTAAGTGGCAATTCTCACTGCTCTTGGGTCAAATATTGATACGTGATTAAAAAGCAATGAATTGAGATTATTTAATTAAAAAGCCTGATTAATTCGATTTTTTTAAAAATTATTATTAATCGAGTCCCAGCCCTGGTGAAAAAAATTGTGTAAATGTAGAAAGGCCACTGATTAACACTTGCAATTCAGTATAGTGATGGTTTCAAAAAGAAAAAAAAACTCTAGAGATAGTTAAAAAGGTATTAAAAGGTAAATTTAACTTAAGGATTGTTGTATATACCTTAAATTATAATTGAAATTATCAAATTTTATTGTTCCTGTAACTTCACCTCTGATCGATATAGAGAATTAATGACTGAAATGCCAAATTTCTCTATTTATGATAAAGTTAAACATTAGAAAAAATCCATGTGCTCCACTTGCTGAAACAGAAATCCAGAGTATACTAGTATACGACTAAACAGACCCAACGAAACAGTCAAACTACATATGACATGTGAAAGTAGTAGGTGGTAGGCAGTGCTTACTACCTACTACTTTCATATATAGTATGCAGTAGGTGGTTTGGAAAACAGCCACAGTCTTTACACTTCTTGTGCAACTTGTCGAACATGAACCATCCATCCATCCATTTTCCTAACTGTCTATCCTGCTATTCAGGGTCGCGGGTGGCTGAAGCCTATCACAGCTGTCATTGGGCGAGAGGCAGGGTACTGGACTGGTTGCCAGTCACTCGCAGGGCATACAGACAAACTACCATTCCACACTCACATCTACAGGCAATGTAGAATAATCAATTAATCTGACATGGGCATGTTTTTGGTCTGTGGGAGGAAGCCGGAGTTCTTGGAGGGAACCCACACATGCACGGGGAGAACATGCAAACTCCACACAGAAAGGCCCACCATGCCCGAACGAGGAATCGAACTGGCGACCTTCTTGCTGGAGCGCTACCCACTGTGCCATCGTGCAGCCCTACATGAACCATAGTCCTCTAAATGTTCTGTACCATTGCTAGTGCTGACAAAGTTTGACCTGAGTAATGAGGTTTTATGACCTTTGAATCTGCCTGAAACCAGCTCAAGTGTTTGGCTGCTCACTCAAGAGTCTTTCCTCTTTCCTGTAGTCAGCTTCCTTCAGAAACACTGGACTCATCCATCTCCTACTGCAGCCACAGGAATCATATGCAAATTCTCCCAAAGTTAATGAAGCTCTTCTCTCCGTCCTTTGTTTCATTAAATGAGGCATTTCTTGAGCCAAGAACAAGGGGGGTGGGGGGTGGGGGGCAGGAGTGAGAGAAACTGGGAGCAGGGGAGGGGATAGAGATGAGAGGAAAGAATAATAAAGGAGCAGAGAGAAATAAGAAAGGGGGGGTGAAAGGAGAACAGAACAGAAGCAGAAACTGGTTGGGTAGGATGGTTGGACACTGCGAAAGAATAGAGCGAGGGCTGGGCTGTGATAAAAACAAGAAGTGGGGCAGCGAGAAGAAAGTGGAAGAAGTCATGAGCTGGGGGAGAAGGGGAGGAGGTGGAGGATGAGGACGGGAGAATAAGAATAGGTGCAGGGAGAAGACCTGAATGTGGGTGACTGGTATTTCCCAGTTCCCATGGTAACGCTCCACTGATCACCCCCCCATCACACACACACACACACATACACAACATACACATTGCTCTGCTTTCCCTATTTGCATACCCAGTGGGATAACATGTTTCACAAGAGCATGCAAAATACACACACATTTATGCACACACACACACACACACACACACACACACACACACACACACACACACAGGGAAAGAGAGAGAGTTTGCTGGATGTGTCCTTCATAAATAGTGATGATCAGTGAAGGTTTGTACAGTTGTCAAAGCAGAGTTTCACCCTGAGGCTGGTTGACAGATGCAGGGGGAGGAGAGGGGGCATTAGAGGAGCTTTCACTTCTCTCTTCTTCACCACAGCATGTCCTCACTGGGACCGTGTCACAGCTTTGATGCATCGCTCGCTCCAGTGTAGGATTTCTGTATCATAGAAACATGGTCCGGGTAAAAAAAAATAAATCGGTTGAAGAGAAAAGCAAACTAATACTCAGTTATGTAACATTTATCTGAATACAAATGAGTGTGAAGGCAGTATCTGTGTTTCATCAAACTTCTGTACAAACCTTCTGTTTGATTAGAGAGATCTTTTAGGAGCTGTTTCTAAAAATAGCAGCCAATCAGTGATCCTCCTTCAAGTCATGGAGGGAGAGGTGGTGGTGGTGGTGGTGCTTGGAGCAGTGGGAAGGTGTTGATGCGGGTGGAGCTTGAAGGGCATGTGGACTGAGCCGATGGCAGAAAGTTTGATGAGAATAAAGGCAGGAGTAAGAAAAAGAGACCTTTTATTCCCAGTTTGTAGAAAAAGTCTGTGAGCAAAACTTCTCACATCGGTGCCGCACGTCACCTTCAGCAATGTGCAATAAATCAACAGAGGTTCTACTTTTTCCCGGGTGTTGTATCCACACTTATTTACTCAATAGCCAAACAGGGACACTGACTTATGTACTGGTGGCATGTACTTGGACTTACAGTTGTACTCAAAAGTTTGCACACGATAGCAGAATTTATGATTTCTTGGCCTTTTCATAGAGAATCTAAATGATAACACAAGAAGTTTCTTTCACTCATGGTTAGTGGTTGGGTGGAGACATTTTTTTTGTTTACAAACAACTGTGTTCACTTTTTAAATCATAATGACAACAAAAACTACCACAGTGACCCTGATCAAAAGTTTTCATACCCCCGTTTTTAATACCTTGTATTTCCCCCGTAAACATCAATAACTGCTTTAAATTTTTTGTTGTTGTGGATGAGGGTCTTTATTATCTCAGATGGTAAAACTGCCCATTCTTCTTGGAAAAAAGCCTCCAGCTCCTGTAAATTCTCGAGCTGTCTTGCATGAACTGCAGGTTTGAGATCTCCCCAGAGTGGTTCAATGATAATGAGATCAGGAGACTGAGATGGCCACTCCAGACCCTTCATTTTATTCTGCTGTAGCCAACAGCAAGTCAACTTTGCCTTGTGTTTTGGATCATTGTCATGTTGGAACGACCAAGTACGTCTCATGTGCTGCTTCTGGGCTGACGAGTGGCAATTCTCCCCCAGTATTTTCTGATAGCATGCTGCATTCATCCTTCATTCATCAGTTTGGACCAAGTTTCCTGAGCCTTTGTCGCTCACACATCCCCAAAACATCAGTGATCCACCTCCATGTTTCACAGTAGGAATGGTGGACCTTTCATCATAGGCCTTGTTGACTCCTCTCCAAATGTAATGTTTATGGTTGTGGCCAAAAAATTCAATTTTGGTCTCATCCCTTCAAAGAAGTTTTGAGGCTTGTGTCTGTGCTGTTTGGCGTATGGTAAGCATAATGCTCCATGGCATTTGTGTAGAAATGGCTTTCTTCTGGCGACTCAAGCCCTTTTTTTCTCAATTGCCTCCTTTGCGCATCTTGAATTTTATTTTTCAGAGAGTCCTGTATTTCAGCTGAAGTTATTTGTGGGTTTTTCTTTGCATCCCTAACAATTTCCCTGGCAGTGGTGGCTGAAATGTTTGTTTGTCGACCTGACTGTGGTTTGGATTAACAGAATCTGTCACTTTCCACTTTTTAATTAGAGTTTGAACACTGTTTATTGGCATCCTCATTTCCTTGGATATCTTTTTTTAATCCCTCTCCTGTTTCATACAGTTTGATTACCTTTCCCTGCAGATCCTTTCACAATTCTTTTGCTTTCCCCATGGCTCAGAATCCAAAAATGTCAGTGTAGCATTGGTCAGGAGCTCAGAAACTCACTGAACATTCATACACACACACACACACTGATTATGAGCAAATAGATCACAGGTGAGGATGGTTACCTTTAGTAGACATTCAAACCCATTTGTGTAAATTTGTGTTTATGTTTTCAGGACAAAGACAAAGGGGTATGTACATTTTTGATCAGGGTCATTTTGGAAGTTTCTGTTGTCATTATGATTTCAGGGGAGTAAACAGATTTTTTGGTAAATGTCTCCACCCAACCACTAACCATGTGTGCCAGAGGTTTTGTGTTATTGTTCATATTCTCTGAAAAATGGCAGAGAAATCATAAATTCTGCCTGGGTACGTAAACCTTTTGATGTATAAGGACATGTCTGCAGATCATATCCTCAAATGAGCCACACTCACAAGTTTCATAACTTAAGCGAGACAGCGTTTTCATTTTTATTCATATTTTTTGAAAAACTAATATCAACAAAATTACTTATTTCAATGTTGACTGAAAATGTGGGAAACAAGCATACTTCTCTCTGTCTGATGGATGCTGGGAAAAGCAACCACGAGCCAGAGACAAAAAGCTAATAAGAGACTATTGCGAGGGAAATACACACATATTAAAATGAATTTTGCCATCAAAGTCATAGAAAAAAATACTGACAGTTATGGACACTGATACAGTAAACAACTCAGTACGCTCTCTTTTCATAAATCCATTCAACCCAAGTCTAAGTGAGAATTACAGATTTAGACCACTGTATAAATAATGCACACATTCCCTTTACATCCGAGATATACTAAAAACACAAGATATGTCTGTGTACCTGCTCTGCTCTGTTGTGTCTTAACTTTGTTTGTCAACTCACACTGCAAAAACTGATGTCTAAGCAAGTCATTATGTCTTATTTTCAGTAAAAATTGACTTATTTTTAGTAAAATTGTCTTGTTTTTCTTGATATGAGCTTTATTCAACTGCTTAGTTGAGGAAAATGTCTTATTTCAAGATATTTAAAGACAAAAATGAGATGTAAATTGCTTGTGACAGGTCAAAAAAATCTTCCATTGGGAAAAGAAAAAAGTGTCTTGTAATAACACGTCTTTTTAATTTTAAGAAATTTTTGTCTCATCCCATTGGCAGATAATTTTGACTTGTTACAAGCAATTTAGATCTTACTTTTGTCTATAAATTTCTTAAAATAAGACATTTTTAGAACCTGGCCTGGTGAATGTGGCTCAAATCAAGAAAAATAAGATAGATTTTACTATAAATAAGCTAAGATTTCAGTTTTTGCAGTGCACACTGTCCTAAACCAGTGTTTCTCGACCTTGGGTTCGGGACCCCATGTGGGGTCGCCTGGTATCCAAAAGGGGTCCCCTGAAATGTCAAGATAAAATTAGTTTATATTCGTTTTTATTTTCCTGGATTTAATATTTTAGTATTTTAAACAGTAGACTAAATTTACAGTGCAATACTGAACTTGATACTGTTTTGTTCTAATTTGTCTACAGTTGTTTACATTTTTATTGCTCAATTTGCCTTTTTATTGTCTCTTGGGGATAAATAATGTTGTTTGAATTTGAAAGTTCACTTAGTAAAGTTTATATCCTTATCAGAAAAAGTAAAATTGTCACTTTGTGAACTAATCCTGGCTACTCTGTTTTTACAACAAAGTATAAAAAGATAGGACAAAAACAAAAAATCCTCAGATTGCAATAATGATATTTAAGATGTCAAAATGAGGTCACGGCCCAAAAAGGTTGGAAACCACTGTCCTAAAAAACGCTGGAGTACAGGACCAAGGAGTACCCGTGCTTCCCACTCCATGAAAAGTCTCTTTTCATGTATGTTAAAACCTTATGTAAAACCTTCAATCTTAAACCTCTTTACTCATTATGTCCATTTATTATTATACTCAAGCTAAATATCATCTGATTTTGACATGGTGGTTTCCATGCACTACTACCTGTCTTCCCTTTGTTAAATTGACTTCTTGAAGCTCCGGCAAAAACAGGATTGCTGCATATCACTTGCAAACATTGATATACACAGGATATATACTGTACATGAACACAAATTGTTATAATACCCAAAATATGATTCAAGACAAAGGAGCAGAACACAAAAAAATTAAAACAAGGAACTTTAGCTAATGTGAGGTGTTTTTAAACTAAAACATTATGTGTTTTTAGAAGGCTCATTCCCAAAAACATTTAAGCATTATCAATTTGTCATATTTACTTGCTATTCCATTTAATGCAAGGGACTAAACTACATTTTGATTAACAATGTAGCTACTTTCGAAAACGTGCAATGAATAAAATTACAACAAAATACTTAGAACGTTTTCTAAATCATTTTAATGAAGACATTAACTTGTGAATTTATTAGCTCAGGTTAATCCTGAATGGTTTTATGTGGTGAAGTCAGACTCTGTATAGTGTCTTTAATTAATGGTGGACGTGGGAGTTAACAGTTGCATATATTGTTGTTTAACAAAGATACAACTTACAGGACATTAAAACGTCATAATATAGTTTTATATTAGATGAAAAAAAATCTTTACATCGGCTACATAATGGTATACATACATGGTTTATATATATATATGTGTGTGTTTGCCTAACATATGTGTTTGCAGTGTTTTGCCATCTGTGTCATTTTATTTATGTAATTATTTTTTTATTTAATAATAACACTTTTCCTCAAAGCGCTGTTATCCTGCAGTTTGTGTCAAATTGTTGTGGGATGGTTGTTAAAAATTGAGTATGGCACAGCACAGCACCACCTACAATATTTTTCACCAGCTGCCACTGCTCCTATTCTTCAGTATCTTAACCGCTTTTCATTTTGGGGGTGTGTGGGTGGCTGGAGCCTATCCCAGCTGTAGGGGGCTCAAACAGGGTACATCTGCACAGGTCTGCAGCCTATCACAGGGCTCACATGTAGAGACAGAACTATACAGGAACATGCTTACGGTTACAGGTGTTTTGGAGCGACCAACCAACCTGATGAGTGTGTTCTTGGTCTGTGGGAGGAAGCTGGAGGGAACCCACTTGTGTCATTTAGGCTTTTTCTGCTATTAGATCAGTGATATTTATGAATACAGATTCCAGCCTTAAGTTAGGGCGACCAAACGTCCACTTTTGCCCGGACATGTGACATTTATAAAATTCCCTTATCATTTTGTTTCTGTATTTTTCTCAGCTTGTTCTACAGGTCATTGATATTTACAATAAAGCAAAGCTGAACTGGTCTACTACCATTCTGATGCACCAACCTGTCAAGATATTGAGCAGGAAAACATGCTCTGATCAGTGATGTGTTGATCAATACTGAAATACCAAATCCTCCAATACCAGATCGTTTTGCTCTAAAATAGGTTCTCTAACTAAACTATCGATACTTTGATTCTTAAGTTATTCAAGGTAATGTTTATCATCAGCAATAAGACACAGGAAAGTAACTGGATTATTGAGATCCTAGCTAAATGAACTACTTTTCTCCACTTGTGTAAGCCTAAGTGTGTAATTTGTTGGCTCGGATTGTGAAAAATCCGGAGAAAAAGAGTCATAATTTCAAGATAATTAGGTCAAAATTTTGAGGGAAAGTTGTCTTTTTTATCAGAGATTAAAGTCAAAATTGTGAGGGCAAAAAAAGTCACTATTTTGAGATAATAAAGTTGGAATTCTTAGGGAAAAAATAGGTCACAATTGTGAAATAAAGGCCAAATAGTGATAAGTGGCAAAAAAAAAAGAAAAAAAAAGTCAAAATTGTGACAAAAAAAGTCAGAAAAAAGTCAAAATTTTGAAATAAGGTCAAAACTATAAAGTAATGAAGTCAAAATATTACGGCAGAGACTTGAAGTTTTGAGACTTAAAGTCAAAATTTTGAGGACAAAAAAAAATCAAAATTTTGACATATAGAGTAAAAATGCTGAATAGAAAGGATATAAAACGTCTTGTTGGAGCTTGATTTGTAACAACGACCGCAATGTAATAACTGCTGGATGATGTAACAAATGCATTGAGCTTGAAATGTAATTTTTTTTTAAATTATACAACCCAAAATGTAATAACTGGTCAATAATGTAACAGATTCTGAGCCTTAAACAAAGTAACTTTTTGTAAATGTAACAATTTGTTACAGTTTGAGTCAGTTATTACATTTTGGCTTTTACTATATTCTTTTTGTTGCATTTCAGGTTTGACACTTTTGCTTCATTTTGACAAGGGTTTGGTTACATTTTTTAGTACATGTTGGGTCGTTGTTTGGTTTCACGTCATATCACCGACTGGCCATCAACATGCCTTCTCTGTGGACCTTTTTTATGGCTGACGGGACATTTTATATTTCCTAACCAAGTTCGCAACTGAGTTATAACATTTAAATATTATTTTATGTATTTGTCTCATTCTTTCTTTATTTGTATCTTGTATCTTTATATAGTTACACTCCACCAAAATCATACTATTTTGGGAAACAATTTGGTGGCCATCTCACAATACCTTCACGGCCCACCAGGGGGCCGCAGCCCACAGGTTGGGAATCGCTAATTTAGACGATATATATGGATTATATTTACTACCCACAAAAATATTTTTTTATAGTGTGTATAAACCACAGGGGATCCAGGTCAGCTTGGCTTGACTGTGTGAAAAGCAGCCAAAGAACCTGAAGCCAGGTTACACACTGCTGCACACAGTCTGTTTCTTCTGGAAATTGTAGAAAGTTCTGGTGGAACAATTATTTGTGGGTGTAAGTATACATCTGGAGTATTTAGAGCTTTATTTGGTGTGAAAAAAACTTTTTGTTTTTGTTTTGCTTTTTTGTTGGGTTGTTGTTTTAGTTGTTGTTTTTTGCTCCATTGGCGAACACAACTCACACATTTGGTTCAGCCTTCTATTTTAAGATTATTCAAAGCAACAGATGCCGAGCAACCCACGTAGCTGATACACTCACAAGAGCTTCACACAACCCTCCAGGAACAGAAAGAGCTCTTCACCGTACGACGGTCGCAGCCTTTGATGCTGGATGTTTGTGCAGGTTTTGGCGGTGACGTCGGAGAGTCAGAGCTGCTGATTCATCTCCACTGCGGGGCCACAATGTCACAGACGAGCAGATGTGAATTAATGGAGAGCTAGTGATTAGATTAACAGAGCCTGCTGGGCGATGTAGTGCTACTAATTGAGTTGGTAGATGCATGTGTGTGTGTTTGTGTGTGTTGATGATGTGTCAAAGCGTCGTAAAACTGTCAGCCTCAAACACTGATCTGGGAGCTTCACTTTCTCACACACACAAACACACACACACACACACTGCCTCAGTCATCACACAAACACACATTACCCATGCATCTCTGCTGACAAACAGCCAGGTGTAATTTTTTACAGCTTGATGTTGTAATAAAAGCCTTGAACTCATAAAAGCGATTCAGTGGAGGGCGGGAGGTTAACAGCGATGTCAAGAGATAAACAGAGGAGACATTAATGCAGAAGTGGAGGCAGATGTGATGAATTCTTCCAGGTTGCATCTGTAAACGCTGTAGTGCATAAGGGCTGAATAAAGAGGTCGTTTTCATTACTTTCATTATCTCTTTTACTCGTTGCATGAATAAGAATAACCACTACACTCCTCAGAATGCTCTAGAGATCCTCAGAGAGATGATAGTGACTGAGAGGAGAGTGAAGATGGTGACCGTGACAACCCTGATTGACTGATAACTAATCCCTGCCGCCCCCCCACTCACTCAGACAAACAATGAACAATCAGTGACAGGTGCTGGTGTCACAGTAGGAGATATTTGAGATTATTTTTGGAGAGAGACAGATAGCAAATGGTTTAGAATATGAACAATCTCAAGGATACAAGCCCATCTCCAGAGCTCTTGAAGTTCCTTTGTCTATTGTGCGTAACATAATCAAGAAGTTTATAACCCATAGAACTGTGGCTAATCTCCCTGGACGAGGATGGGGGAGAAAAATTGACAAAAGAATTCGATGCAGTACAGTTCAAATGGTGGATAAACATCCTCAGACAACTTCCACACTAATTTAAACTATCCTACAGACCCAGGGAGCAGAAGTGTCAGCTTTGACCATACGTCATCATCTGAGTTAGAAGAAGTGCTATGGCAGGAGACCGAGGAGAACCCCACTGCAGACTAAGAGACATAAAAAAGCTATACTTGAGTTTGCAATCCTTCTGGAAGGACGTTTTGTGAACAGATGAGACTAAAGTAGAGCTTTTTGGAAAAGTAAGTCATTCTACTGTTTACAGAAAACAGACTGAGGCCTACAAGATAGGAACACAGAGCCTACAGTTAAACATGGTGGAGGTTCAGTGATGTTTTGGGGTTGTTTTGCTGCCTCTGGCACTGGGGGCCTTGACAGTGTGCAAAGAGTCATGAAATCTAGAGATTATCAAAATCTTTTGGGCTGTAATGTAGGGCCTAGTGTCAGAAAGCTGGGTCTGTGTCAGAGGTCATGGGTGTTCCAGCGGGGCAATGACCCAAAAAATACCTCAAACAGCACCAAGAAATGGTTAGAGACAAAGCGCTGGAGAGTTCTGAAATTCATATTTTTCAATAACTTTGCGTCTAAAGTGCTCAGACAATCCTCAGCTCTTCTTTCTCTTCTCCAGTCTTGGTATGACACACAAAGACACACAACACAAAGGTTGAATCATTTTTTATACATTCTAACTGGCTCCAGGTGTGATTTGTCTATATTACCAGCACCTGTTACTCACCACAGCTGAGTTTAAACAAGCATCACCTGCTTAAATTGACTGTAACCAAGCCCCACCCCCCTCCACTCCCTCGGACAAACAATGAACAATCAGTGACAGGTGCTGGTGTCACAGTAGGAGACGTTTTAGATGATTTTTGGAGAGAGACAGATAACACAATATAGTCTAGAAGGCACCAGAAGGGTCTAAACTCCATATTAGAGGGATATATTCATCATTTTAATGTTGAGAAGGTCGATAAAAAGCTTCCTCTACAAGACAGAGTTTACAGGTCCCACTGCGAATGTGATAAACTGCATTTCATTTCATCACCACCAGCACTGAAGGTCAGGTTTTTGTCTCAGAATATGAGAAAACTACTGTCAGAAAGGTTTTTGTGTTACCATTCATATTTTCTGAGAAAAGGACAAAAAAATCAGAAATTCTGCTGGAGGGTGTAAACTTTTGGGGAAAACTGTAAGAAAAAGTATTCCTGATCAATGTTCCCTCTAAGCTGCGCGCGTGCGCAATCGCTCACTACTTGTACATTCTCGGCGCACAAGAAAATCTATGTAGCGCACAGAATAAAATTCAACAGAAACGTATCAATAAATATCTAATAATATTAAACCCAGGGTTGCCATCACAGCACGTAAATGACTTTGTGTGTTGATAACAGCGAGTAGGAGAGACTATCCTGAGCAACACAGAGAAAGAATCATACGTTGTTGCAGCAAATCTCATTTACCTGCAGTAAGTCAGGTGTGTGGCTCAAGAGTCTCGCGTGATGCTGCAAGTGTTAGCGGGGCTGTTTATACCGTCTATGGTGGAGCTGGGCAACAAAACGGTCGTTAGAATGTTTGATAATGTCACTAAGCCAGAAAACAATGATTTTCTTTTCAATGTTTTATTGACACATTCACGAAGCTGGGATCCTTTTTGTTTCACCCGTAGATTATTATTGCTGTATTGACGTACGTGCGCAAAACCTGCTGCTCTTATTGAAAACGATTGTGATCCTTTTTTTTGCTTTTGAAAGAAAAGAAATATACATCAGTATTAACAGAATACTACTATTCTACTGAAGAAAACCTCTTCTTTTTTGGTGTTATGGATGGATCATGATTAATGATCCTGAACATTAGGAGAAGGCAGTGATGGGCGATCGACATTCAAACTGGAGAGAGAGAGCGGTGCACTATAGGGACAGAGTACGTGAAAAGTTGTCTGACTTTTACCTGGAGAAAAGTTGAGTCCTGTCTTTCACTGTAACTCCGCTTGTTCCATCGTCTGAACCCTCTGTTCAGCATAAATCCCCCCCCGTTAATGAGCAAAGTAACAAAACGAACCTGCAACGAGCTGCGTGCTACAAGCAGGGGCGAGTCAGACGTTTTTAACTGGGGTGCCCTGACCCATTTATGCAGAAGAGAGACATGAATTATATCAGCCCAGACTCAAAAAATAGATTTTTTTACTCTTTTTTATGCATTTCTTCACTTGGTACTATGAATATTGATTTTAAAATATGATTATCCAGATTCAGGAGGAGCTCAGTTTAAATGCTGAGTGAAAACCAATAAATGAAAATGATCAAAAATCCCAGTTTTTTTATGATTGTGCCTTTTTGTGAGATTGTACACTAAAGTATTGCTTATAATAGTTAATAAATGGCGTATAATAACACATAATAGTCATAGTTTTAAAATTCCTGTCAAAAACGCGTTGGGCTTCTCTACCACCGGGCTTAGCAAATTTTCTGGGGGAAACCCCGTAGACCTAATGTAATCTGATGTTGCTCACAGTGGCGCTTAGTGTGCTCAAGGAACTTGTGTGTTTGCTCAGACACATGAAAAATTAGAGGGAACATTGTTCCTGATATTCTACTGTGTTAACTGGATATCCACTGACACATTCACACTATCAGGCTCAAAGATCAGACCATTGGTTTGGAGGAACTAAACCAAGTCAACCACAGCTGGAGGTCATCATTTTATGGTCGGAGGGAAGGGGAAATAAAAACACTGTAGCTGCTCCACCAATCAGAAATGTTGCCAACATTACTCCCAATGTCCCTGGACCTTTGGAAAATGTTACCCCCAGGCAGGGTCATTTCAGGGGGTAGATCAATTACCCCAGAACTAAATCTAGAGCATGGCTCATGTGTTCAAAAAAGAAAAAAGAAAGAAAGACATGTTGATGTTAAACAGGCTCATTGAACAGAAAACTGTTAAGTTGGACACCACAGATCTTTGACTTCAAAAGAGACATAGGTCTGTGTTTTAATGGGTTAATAAACCTGACAGGAGGTGAACTGATGATGTTCCTGAATAAAACATCAACTATGGAATAATCAGTTCAGAAAAAGAAGCATGGATGAGTGCTATATTTCTTTTGTGCAAGTGGACATTATTATCTTTGTGTGTGTGTATGTGTGTGAAAATGTGTGTGTGTGTGTTTCTGTGTGTCAAAATGTGTGTGAAGTCTCACTGAGGCTCTGCTCCAGTTATCTGGGTCACAGGGGATCCATCTTTAATTGTAGGAGACTGGCTCATAAAACACTGAAGAGCGCTGCAGGGGCTCTTTCTGATTCCTTTTTTTTCAAGTGGGATTTGCACCAACAACCTACAGAAAGCTTTTGTCTTATTGTGTTGACTTTATTATACTAATTCCATAAAACATCACTTAAAACATACAAGTTCAAATACAACTTTCAAACACAATCTTTTGGCTAAAAAGCTGTAAACATCTTTCAGAATGTCATAAAAACACGTCTTTTTTGATGTTTTTCGATTTGCCATGATGATAGTTGAAACGTTGAACAGCAGTTTCATTATTTAAATGTGTTTTCATTCTCTAAGGATCAAAATTCTCTGTTCAAATATCAGAGCATTCTGTTAATTAGTTATTGAGATATTTCAGTTTGATCTAAAGGAAGTAAGCTGCACATAAACACTGTTACTCTGAGAACCGCAAAGGGAAAAGTGCAGTGTAGCTTAAAGAAGAGATCGAATAATTCCCCTTTTTCTGAGGAGACAGACGCTGAAAAAACATCACTGTTGCCTGATATGACAGCGGACAAAATCACTGAAAAACATCCCTTTAAAAACACTCTTTATAATGATTTAAGAAGCAAACCTGAGTCTTTCAAAATGTTCAGAGTTGAAACTAAAGTGAATGTATGTTTACATGTGTTTCCTTTAACATTGGTTTTATAATAGCATTTATAAAGTGTGACCACAAACCCGCTCCCTTCTGTCTTTGCAGTCCTTGTTGCTGATTCGTCAGGAGATGGTGGTTTCCCAGAAGAAGCTGGGTGACTTTTGCGAGGCTTTGAAGCAGTACCTGAAGAACGTCTCGACTCAAAGAGACTGCTTTCAGTAAGTCTCCTCTCTTCTCTGCTCAGCATCTTTTTCTACTGCTGTTTGTGAGTGCAGCACCACAACGCTGCTTAATATTTAATGCTTTTTCATTCCGAGTGTCAGGTCCTCAGTGTTATCTCACTTTATAGGTTGTAACTCAGACATTATCTCTTTAAATCTGACTTTTCTTTCAGGGAGCATTTTATCGTTAATCCTAAACATGAGCTCAGCTGCTGAAACTCCCGGCTGCTTTGATTAGTGGGTCACTGATGTCACACCACGTACCTATTGCAGAGAAAAAAAGCTCCTTTAGTAATGTTACACACTTTATACCATATACGCTGCAGGTATCATCAACCTGCTGTCGTTCCCTGAGAGTCTTTGGGTGCTCAAAGCTGACACAGAGTCATGTTCTGTGTCTGCCATCAGCAATACTCAAGGGCTCTGCTGCATTTCACCTGTTTCACATCAGATTCTGTAATATGAGACCAAGAGCCTGAAAGAGGCAGAGGAACTGAGGTTAACAACTTCACAGAGCAGTGGAACTTGGAATCAAAATAAAACTAGACTAAAATAAACTTATTATGGCATCCAAATGTGTTGCTTTGCTTTGCTAATCACCACATTCTTGTCTCCAAGAAATTTGTAAGAAAATTTAGCATCCAGATTCAAAGCCACTAAATGATGACAAGATATTTCTGGTGGAAATTTTTCTGGTAGATCTACTCAAGAAAATTAAGGCAACTTTTTGCATAATTTATTTATGTTGCCTAAGCAAGGTTGCTCTTTGCCAAAACCACTCCTTTTTTTTTACATGAAAATAAAATCTAAGTACAGTGAACTAAATTTTGTCAACTAGATTAAGCAGAAGAAAACTTCGTATGAATTACTCAATCTTTGGATGTTTTTAATGAAGTTTTGAGTAATATCAGCTTAATTATATAATTGACATGAAGCACGAGTGACCGGTCTACATTGTTGGGTGTATCCCATCAAAGCCATGTAGCATAGACAGCAGGTCTACACCATGCAGTGTACACAGCCAGTTCACGCCAGCTTGAATGGCTAGCACAGATAGCTTGTGCCACCCGTGTGTTTCATCCATGTACAGCAGACTCTCATGTCCACTGTGTGCCCTCCTCACTTATGGTAACAAAGTATGGTAAGGAAATAAGTTCAGTTTCTGCTTCCAGAAATACCAAATGAAACAGTAAAGATATCAAGATCATCTTTTGTTGTATAGATGAACTCAAAAAGTTTACCTCACATTACTTGAATAATTCATGTTCCGTAAAAAATTCACACTGTCCTGTATTTTGAACAATATCTTTGACTTCAGTACAAGATGTATTTATGTGATGTCAAATTCTTAATTATTGATTTCAGGGATTCAATTGAGTTAAATTTACTCCTCTCCAGATTTGTTTTTCTCAGTGTGTGTGTACATCTGTTTGGTCAAAGAGAGACAGCTGATTGATCAATCTTAGCCCCGAATCACAGTATGTTATACAAAGATCACCCCAAAAAAAGATTAGGATATTGTGTGAATGCAAATTCAACCAGAATACAGTAATTCACAAATTTCCAAAGTTGCTTTACAATAGAAAATAGACAAGACAACAGGCGTTTAAAGTAAACATTCACTTTTGAATGTTAAAATTATGCTGATTTTTAATTTGATGGTCGTAACTCCTGTAAAAAAAAAAAAGTTTGACCAGAGCAAACAAAAAGCTGAAAAAGTAAATGATATCTGATAATAAACATTTGGAGGAGCATTTTGAAACTAATAGGATTAACTGTGAACAGGAGGTCAACAAGAGGATTGTTTAAAAAAGAGCTTCTTAGAGCAGCTCAGTCTCTTAGAAGTAGAGAAAGGCACAGGCAGTCTGTAGAAAAACTGATTCCAGAAAATGTGGAACAGTCCAAATGAATGTTTCCCAGAAGAAAAATGGTAAGACTTTAAATATTTCTACTTCCTCAGTTTTTGACATAATTGAAATAAAGTAAATTCAAATCAATAATCACTGCATAAATGCAAACAGATATGACTCTATAGTGGAGATCACTGCATTAATGCAAACAGATATGACTCTATAGTGGAGATCACTGCATTAATGCAAACAGATATGTCTCTGTAGTGGAGATCACTGTCTTATTTAAAAGACATGGCTCTGTAGTAGAGATCACTGCATTAATGTAAACAGACATAACTTTGTAGTGGAGATCACTCTATCAATACAAACAGTGCAGGGGAGATCACTACATCAATAAAAAAACATGACTTTGAACTGGAGATCATGACAATAATGGCCCTACTCTACTCGCCTCTACCCGGTTTGTGTTGCGTTTCCATTAGCGCGGTACAACGTGTCCAACGCCAGTTTTTAGTACCTGCTCTACCCTGGTTCCATGCGAGTAAAGCCGATACTAAAAGGTGACATGGACGGACTGCCGGTCACTCATTGGTCAGAGAATGTCGTCTCCGCAGCTTCTGACTCTGAACAAATCACTTAAGAGACAAACGAATAAGTCAGCGACAGCTTATTAATGACATTTAAATCAAAGAACCAGACTGAATGAAGACAAAATACAGCCCTAAAATGCTCCTTCATGATTCCTAAATAAGTTAAAAGTCCTTTTTAAATGAAAAAGAAGTTAAAAGCAAAGATAGTTCGGTTTAAAGAGTCTTTTCAATTAAATCAAAGTTCGTCAGCGCAGGAGCGATCTGTCTGCCACGAGAGTCTTTAAGCACCAATCAGTCCATTAATCCACAGGGAACCAAAAAGGAAAACCAGTTCAAAGAAGAATGATTGTTCAACAAAAAAATCTCTTGTATACCAGACCCAAAAATCAAAAATTAAAGTGATCTCACTGGATCCAGGGAAGAGTTAATGTCAGGAAGCAGCTCCTTCGTTTTCCTCCGCGTGCAGCAGCACCAGGCTGTTGTTTACCTCCGTTGCCATGATGCCCAACATTGAGCCGCTGTATTACTTTAATGAAATCTTTTGAAATCTTTTTTTTTTCCTTTAAAGACCACGGTGGCACATATGTCAGTACAAAATTGTGTTTGTGTCGCGTTGTAGATGACATGCATGCGCTTCTGCGCAGCACTTTAGCGCAGCTGTTATAAAATCCACGCCCACCGTGAGTCTGTAGTCGGGCAACCTCAAAAGATAACCAAACCATTTAGAGCCAAGTAGAGCAGAGCCGGGTCGAGTAGGGCTGGAATTGTATAGTGGAAAAGCCCCTTAATACAAACAGATATGACTCTGAAGTGGAGATCACTGCATTAATACAAACAGATATGACTCTATAGTGGAGATCACTGCATTAATACAAACAGATATGACTCTTAAGTGGAGATCACTGCATTAATACAAACAGATATGACTTTATAGTGGAGATCACTCGACTGTTTATAACAGACATGGCTCTGTACTAGGAGTCATGGAGTGTTTTTGTGTTGTATTTTTGTTTTTTGTAGAAGTTGAAATATGTTTTCCTTGACTGTTGGATGTGAGAATAAAAGAAAATCCTGATCAAAAAGCCCTCCCTGATATCTGCCAGCAGGGCCAGATGCCAGGCTGATCCCACCTGAGACGGTTTAGTGGTTTGAAGAACCTTCTCAAAGGTTTAATTTTGAGGGGCTCTGTCACTAAAACACAGCTGTTTGCTTCAAGAAGTGCCTCTCGCTGCTCTAAACCATCGCACACATGGTGCAGCCGCTGAAATCAAAACAATGAGCAGAAATGTTCTAAAATGCTCAGTGAACTGTGGAGTCAGATCAGAGTCTGTCAGCATTTAATGATTTATGTGAACAAAGGTAGTGTAATGTAGTTACAAAGAATGTTTGATTAGTTATGAGTATGACATATACAACATTTATCAACCTTGAAGATCTTCCTCTTGGACGATGAACTTGAAACAATCCAACCCATATTTGGGGAAGTTTTGCAGCAGACCCCAGGGAAAAGGTCATAAAAGACTTTTTTAAGGAAGTTTCATTGACTAAGATTGAAGCTGATGTGATGGTATTAAAAATGTAAAAGAAAAAAAAAAGGTAAACTAATATTTCTCTCTGTTGTATTACAAATTACTTCCTGACCTCTAGACAGGAAAGTGTAAACAGATCTTTTATTAATCTCTGTCTTTGAACAATGTCATTCTCAAATCCTCTGGAAGGAAGGTGTTGGAGCACAGGTTGTTGTTTTTTTTAGGTTGGATTAATGTGCTTTGGCCTTTTTAGTCTTTGGCTCATGCTTTTGTTAAACGTTGGTCACATGGTTTGCAGTGAACGATGGTCTTACTGAGGCTCTTCAAAGAGAGAGGCATGAAGAGAGTCTAAACCGAACATCTGACCTTTAAAGACTGATTTAAAACCTGTTTTCTGCCATCAAATTTCAGGAACTGGCTCCTGGATAACTTTCTGCTGACTTCAGCATTGTTGTTGACAACCTTTGACCTCCATTATAAAAGCAGCTGTTTGTCAAATTGTGAGATTGCATCCCTGAACCAAGTGTCCGTGATACAAAGTGAATCTGTCTGAAGTGAATGAGAATAAATGAAGGCAGCTTGTGAGAACCGAAATGAATCATTTCCTCATATTGAATCAATAAATTCTCCAGAAAGAAACCTGTAAATTTTGAAGAAAAAAGTTAGAATTTTGGGGTTTAAAAGGTCTCAAATTTAGCACACTGAACAGGATTAAAACACAGACGTCCTCTGCAGTTGTCACAAATAATTATAGGTCCCAGCGCTTTAAACTACATCAGTTTTACCAGGAGACCTCTGATCTTTTGTAATAACTGCAGAGGACGTCTGTGTTTAAATGTGGATGTTGCAGCAAATTTCATCATATTTGATTTTTGTGGAGGTATGGGGTAGTACGTGTAAATCCAACTGTCAAATTATTAATCGCTCACATTTCCTGGGACCAACAAACGCTTTGTTTATCAATTTAAAAACCCTTAAATTTTATGATTTAGTTGAATTTAAAATTGCACAAATATTGTATAAAGCACACAATAATTTACTTTGCAGCAGTACTCAGAGGCTGTTTGAAACCAGAGAGTCAGTATAATTTAAGGGGACAAGGTGTATTTAAAAAAAATGAAGACAAGAACTAATATCACTCAGAGGTGTGTTTCTGTTAAAGGTGTAAACTCATGAAATAGTTGTGACAGTGAATTAAAAATGTGTGATTCACTTTCTTCATTTAAAAACATGTCTAAAACTAAAGTAATAAGAAAATATATAAATCAAGTGTGAAGAAAACAAAATTTTAGAACTGAGGTTGTGTTTGGTTGTAATATTGTTAAGGATTTTATCAGTTGATTCTTACTACTGTGATATGTTTTGAAAATGTATATTTTTTTCTCCATTTAGAAAACTTGTGGTGTTACTCAGACCATGTAATTAAGTTGATTAAGTTTATTTATTTATTTTTTGCAAAATGGGTAGACAAAATAAGCATAATTTCAGCCTACACCCTTTCGATTAGCTTCAACCATTATGTGATATTTGAATCTATAATGTATTTTTTGTGGGTGGTCTTTAAATGCTAATCAAATAAATTGAATTGAAATAATAATAATAATAATAATAATAATAATAATAATAATAATAATAATAATAATAATAATGTTCAATATGTTATTCATTGAAAATAATCTGGAGTGGATTGACTTTTTATTTTTAAAGATGATGGAAAAGCTGCTTCTGACAATACATGTATGATTTCAAATACGTCAACAGGAAAATGTAACAATGTGAGTACCCGACTTACTTACACTTGAACTGTTCTGCTGCTTTGCCCAAACTTTCTTCAGTTTAAATCATTTTTAATTGAGACCTGCAGCCAGGCGCGTTGCATTGTGGGAAACAGTACGCCAGGTAGACTGGTCTGATGCATACATAAATTTCTCATTTGTTCACATACGGCATACTGCATTGTGGGCAAATCAGTACGTACTGCAGGTATAGTACACAAATTTGAAAACAGCCATCGCCTGTACTATTTCCAATATGGCCGCACCAGCCTTTTTGCTTCAAAACTTGGCGGGTAATGTCACAGAGACTACGACTGTTTTCCAAACCGCCTACTACACTAGCGGTGCCTACTGCTTCGGCTGAAATTCAGATTATAGTAGGCAGTATGCCAAAACTTGTGAGATCTGTAGTATACTACAAGTTCCCGGATGTTTCTACTGATCCCACAATGCACGGCGCCAATGCAGTTTTTCAATTTGGAGGCGCTCAGGTTGAGGTGAATTACTGACACCTACTGGAATAAATCAGCTCAACTACAACACAACAACAAAAATGTGAAACAGTCCAAAAGATAAAAGTGAAGTGACAGGAAAGAAACAGCGGTAAATCTGCTCACTTCATCATGAAAGAGCTGTTTACTTTTACCAAATTCATAAAAGCCCATAAATCATTTATCACTTTTTTTTCAACTAGCAGCATACGTGGGTAATGAGGACGCAGTTTTTCCACCAGCTGTAAAAATAAAAAGTCAGTTGGTTTCAGATTTATTTTCAATACACGATAACTTTTGGAGCAAGATTAAAAAATCAAATATGGCGATTTTCCTGTAAAAAACTTTTATACCTTTACAAATTTGATGAAATCAGAAATCTCTAATCTCACCCTGAATTTGTTGTTTTTCTAAATGAATTAAAAATGTTCCTTGAACCACTAAAAATAATGAAAAAACCATAAAAATTCTCAAAAAAAATTTACAACTACTATTCCCTTCACATGCTTAATTTCATTTATTTATTTTCCTTTGTATCTCATTGACATCTAATTTAACTTATCTACTTTAATTGCTCCTGTAACTTCACCACTGATTGATGTGGTGAATTAATGACTGAAATGCCAAATGTACTCATGGTTTACTTATGATGAAATTAAACATTAGAAAAAAATCCATCAGCTCCACTTCCTGAAACAGAAATCCAGAGTAGTATACGACTAAACAGGTCCAACAAAACAGTCATACTACAGACTACATGTGAAAGTAGTAGGTAGTAGGTGGTTTGGAAAACAGCCTACGTCCTTTTATTATACAGTCCATAGTGGGACTAACACCCTGAGGGTAGATTAAAGCCTCCAATATGTGCTCCAAATCAGAGGCAATCGCACGCACACACACACACACACACACACACACACACACACACACACACACACACACCTGGGACTGCTCTGTAATCATCCCTCCATCTACCCGGATGCCCCTCACACAACCCACTATTTCTGGTAGCTAATGTTAATTTTCTTTTATTTCATTGTTTGAAGACGAACAACTGTACTTCATGTTTGGAGCAGATAATACATGTTCACACTCAAACTGTGCAAAGATGGGGAATAAGTACATAATGATAAAAATAAACATTAAATCTTCACTGTTTAACTCCATCCATCTGTTTTTCACATGGTTTAATCGAAACTCACAAACTTTCACTTCTGTTTAGTGACTTTTTATAAGAAACGCCACAGGCAGCTTCACTTTCTGTTCTGCTTCTCTCTCTCTCTGCTGAAGAAAAATACATTTAATGACTTACCTGAGGTCAGAACTCTAAGTCACAGAGATGATGCTTTTTTTAATCAGTTTCTGTTTGTTTTTGGCCTCATGTTTTCCACTGGAAATGAAGCTCAGTGCTGTCTTCTTTCTGATTGTGCTGGTAGTATAATGTATATCAGTAGCCAGTGTGAATAATGCATGAGGAAGAAGCTTTGTTCATGGAGGAAGGCTGCTCATTACCTCCGTGGAGGAGCATTTCTCCCCCCTGTGTGCCCTCTCCATCTCTCTCTCTCTCTCTTTTACATCACCGTGCATCTGTTCCCTTTCTCTCTCTCTCTTTCTCGCTCTCCTCCCTCATCTAATTTTGCACAAACTGTATAATATTTAGAGTTTATTTAGTGATTGCAATCCCAGCTTATTATCTTTTCTGCAACTGCTTTATGATAAGAACAAACGTGTTATTATATTCTTCAGCAGAGCTCCCATCCTTTCACTAACAGCTCTGTGAGTTGTTGAGGAGCAGCCTAACCCCCCAGTGCCCCCCTGAGGATCACACAGGAACTGCCCTGTTCACTGGGTCTACGTCCTGTTTCAGGATGATTGGTGATCAACATCTGGTCTGAAACTCACAACAGCCAAACATGTAAATTAGTGCAAGATTATGTACTTTTCATATACACAACATAAGCGCAAGGGAGAGTATACTTACACTTTTATCCTGACTTTTTTCAAAAAGGCCTGTTTTGGGCTGTAGCTGAGAATTATTCATTCACTTTTATCTAACGTATTCAAAGCAGCTCTGAAACTCTGTCCACCTTGATATGTCTGACTGTCTCCTATCTCTACTATCTCTACATCTCATTAGCCTGCCGTCCATGCAGGAGCTTTCCTGAGCAGAACCTGCTTGTAGAGCAAAAAGCAGAGTGAGAGTGGTGGAGACACCCTGAGGCTGTCGCTGTCGGCGACTAACTGCCTCTTTAATTCAACTTAGCAAGGACACACATGCTGCACACATGGTGGGATTCTCGGCATGGCTGGGCTGTAAAAGTGAACATGTCTTTCTGTTGTGGATCTGGGGAGCTAACAGGAAGTTTTTCAAGGTAATTTGAAAGATTATTGGTTTACAGCTTTAAAAACATCCCTATCCAGGATTCTCAATCTTTCCTTGAAATTATCTTCCAGGACCTTTCCAGGACATTTTAGCGGCTACAAAGACAACACATGGACATACATTTCCAACTTTTTTGGAAAAAAATGTGCTCTGTGCCTGTACCCTCTTGTCTTGGTTTACTGGTATCATGTTATTTCTCTGGACCTCAACTGTTTATATAAGAAGTGCTTTATACATAAATTTTTGATTTGTAAGATGATTTCATCGGGAGGAGATGAAGGTCCCTTGACGTCAGGGATTTAATAAATAGGACTCATGGTGTCACTCAGTTCAGCGCTGCTCCGAATGGAGCAATGGAGATGTTAAGTTAAGGGTTGTGGCTTAGCATTTCAGCATTAAGATTTTCCTGCAGGTAAGTGCTTAATGCTGAAATGGGGCTCAGCATTTCAACACTGGGCATTTCGCGCAAGGGAAAGCAAGAGGGTTGAAATGCGATGCTCAGCATTTCAATATCCTGCATTTGCTGAGAGGAAATGCAGGCTTCCCTTCTTTTTTATGTACTGAAAAATAAGTAATATGTATGAAAAAACCTAGACTCTCATGGTCCTAATGGTCAGTTGTAGGGTAAACCCACTGTCTTGTGATACATGGAAAAAAAAACCTAACAGTATATAAATGTTTAAATTCTAACCCAGGACTTACCTTCACAACATAAAAAATGTAGAAAACATGCACGCCAGGCAACTTTTCTACTGAGTCAGCATGCTGTAAGTAAATGATTAAAACCTCACATTTAGTAAATGAAATGTTGTTTATACACTCCAGTATGTCGATGTTTAAGATAGAT
Organism: Thalassoma bifasciatum; assembly: GCA_008086565.1. Classification (NCBI taxonomy): domain Eukaryota; kingdom Metazoa; phylum Chordata; class Actinopteri; order Labriformes; family Labridae; genus Thalassoma; species Thalassoma bifasciatum. Next base: position 148,145 of record RPOG01000416.1, on the reverse strand, counting down.
TAGCAAACCAGTCACACCATTTCTGGGACTTTAGGTAGTCGTCTGGACTGAGTACAATAATCCCATTAACTTGAATGAATATATACTTTTCATTTGTCCAGAGTGTTTGATGGAGCTCATGACGACTGCACCCTCCTGCTCTCACTTTGTCGACTCTGACTGGAATAGTAAACAATTCTCTTCTATTCTGCAACTTGAACAAAATAAATTAAATGCACCAGGCAGAACCAAACATTTGCAAAAATTACTTTGTTGCTCTTTCAGAGAGGTCGGTGCGGCACCATAAGAAGCTGCTTTGAGGATTTAAAAGAAAATTGTGTTCGTGACGTGAGGTACTCTGAGTTTGCTTAAATGCAAGTGTGATTTCATGGTGAGGAAGTACTAGAATTATATTACACCACGTGATGCTTCTCTGCCTTTCCCCCTTAAATGGGGAGGTGTAGCCAGTTGACCAGAGGCCAGTGGAGATGAGTTACATCTGCATTGCTGCAGCTGTGTCACTCACTGACAACCAGGTGCCTAATTGTGATCACCTGCGAGCATGAACCCTGCTACAGTGGTCAGTAGGCTGCTTTCCAAACCTCCTACTACACTAACAGTGCCTACTACTTTGGCTGAAATTCAGTTTGAAGTAACAGTACGTGAAAACTTGCGAGATCTGCAGTAAACTACAAGTTCTCAGATGTTTCTACTGATCCAGGAAAATTTCTCAGTATGTGATGGACCAGTCTACCTGGCATACTGTTACCCATAATGCACAGTGCTAATGCTGTTTGCCTATGCAGGAGCACCCAGGTTTAGGTGAATTATCGTCACCTACTGGAGTAAATCAGCACAACTACAACACGACAACAAAATGTTAGACGGTCTCTGAGATAAAAGTAAAGTGACACAGAAGAAACAGCTGTAAATCTGCTCACCTCATAACATAAAAGAGGTGTTTACTTCCTCAAAATTTATAAAAGCCTGTATAAATCACTTATTCACTTTTTTTTCCCAACGGACAGCCTATGTTGGTCATGTGGACGCAGTTTTTACCATCAGTTGTGAAAAAAGTCAGTTGGTTCCAGATTTATTTTCAATACACGATAACTTTTGGTGTCGGATTAGAAATTAAATCTGGCGATTTTGCTGTAATTAACTTCTATGCCTTTACAAATTTCATAATACCAGACCCAGAAATCTCTTCCTCAATATGTTGTTTTTCTAAATAAATTAAAAATGTAAAATGTTTGATCCTGCAACTTTACCACTGATTGATAAAGTGAATTAATTACTGCCCAATGTACCCATGGTTTATTTTCTATATTTAGATAAAGTTAAACATTGCAAAACAAATTAATGAACTCCACTTTCCGAAACAGAAATCCCGAGTAGTATAAGACTAAAGAAATCCAACAAAAAAGTCAGACTACAAACTACATGTGAAAGTAGTAGGTAGTAGGCAGTGTATACTACAAAGTGTCAGCATAGAGGACAATAATGGAAAAGACACCATAGTGGATCTCAATCAATAATCTCTGTACTGCTCGTCAATTTTCATTTTCCTCCAAGTTAGTTTCAGGGTGAGTTGACAGCTAATGCCTAAACAATCAAAGATTTTTTTGTCTGCCAACGCGCTGACTCTAAAGTAGTCGAGATTGTCACCAACATCTTACTGAGCTAGAGGACAGAAGTGCTTACATCATGAGTTTGGGGTGGAGTTATCATGGCCCAAATTACACCACTTAACACTTAGTTTGGGCTAGAAACAGCCTAAAGGAAAAATGTAAAAACAAATCAAAGTGTTAAAGACATGTAGAGTTATGACGCCTTCAAAAGTTATGTAAAACCGTGTCAGTAATGGAGGAAATACAAATATTAATCTTTGGTTTTTCAACAGTATAAATCAGCAGAGGCAGAAATGTTCCTCTAATTCCTCCTGTGACAGTAAATTTCTCTAAACTTCACCCTGATCAGTTTGATGAGACTGAAACGATCAGTGTGATTCTTGTGCTGTGGAGTTTCAAATTACACTCCTGCTGACTTAATCCTCCTCTCATCAGGACAGAATGACCTTAAACAGGAGTCTTTTCCAGCTTCTGATGAGGAAATTTGAAGCAGCAAACAGCTCAATCTTCAGTGACTCAACACATGAAATAAGATATGTGACATTTGTATAACAGTAAAAGAATCAGGTACTTAAGTATCATCTGTACATCTGTACAAGAGAAGACCCAAAAAATCATACAAACATAAATAAACCACCGTGGTATATGTGACATAGAACTTGACATTTTTTACCCAAATGTTTGTGAAGTGAGGACACAAATAGTTGAAGCTTTTTACCTGTAATTCTTTCACATTCTTGTTGATGTACAACTTCAGTTCATCGACAGTCTTAGGTCTCTAATGTTGTATTTTGTGCTGCATAGAACATCACACATTTTCAATGGGAGACTGCAGGCAGGTCAGTCTAGTTGCTGCACTCTTCTACTACAAAGCCACACTGTTGTAACAGGAGCAGAATGTGTCTTGGTTTCTTGCTGAAATAATCAAGACGTTGCTTGTATGGCAGCATGTGTTGCTCCAAAACCTGGATGTAGCTTTTAGCAGTGATGCAGCCTTCACAGATGTGACAGTTACCCATGATGCTATGGGCACCAACTGGGGCTGGGCAATTATATGATAGAGATTTGTGATTGTGATAAATTTCAGATTGATTACAACGATTACATGTGAACATATTTAATTAATCAATTCAATCAATCAATCAATTGATAATGATACATTTTAATGAGTGTTCATTTTTGTTGAGGGGGCAATTTGTCAATTTGGGTCTTATATACCTACAATTTGTTGCTTTATTATTTACTTTGTAAGGTAATAAAATGTTAAACTAATCTCTAGTTTCTTTAGTTTTAAGGACAGAGGCAGCAGCGTTTCCGTCTGTTGTTGATGTTTGGCTTTGTCTTTGCATGGTAGAGTTTGAACTGTCACTTGTAGATGTAGTGATGAGCTGTGTTAACTGACAATGGTTTTCTGAAGTGTCCCTGAGCCCACATGATAAAATCCTTAACACAATGATGTCGGGTTTTAATGCAGCGCTGCCTGAGGGGTAAAAGGTCACAGGCACTCAATATTGGGTTTTGGCCTTACCCCTGACATTCAGAGGTTTCTCCGGATTCTCTGAATCTTCTGATTATATTATGGACTGAAGATGGTGAAATTGTTAAATTCCTTGCAATTGAACGTTGAGAAACATTGTGCTCAAACTGTTTTCACGCAGTTGTTGACAAAGTGGTGAACCTTTCTCCATCTTTGCTTGTGAAGGACTGAGCCTTTTGGGGATGCTCCTTTTATACCCAATCATGACACTCAGCTGTTTCCAATGAACCTGTTCACCTGTGGAATGATCCAAACAGCTGTTTTTTCCTCAACTTTCCAAGTCTTTTGTTGCCCCTGTCCCGGCTTTTTAGGAGCTGTAAAGGTGCTGTTGGCATTCTATCTAAAATGAGCAAATATTAGTAGAGAAAAAACAAACCAAAATAATCTTGTCTTTGTTGTTTTTCCAGCTGAATAAAGGCTAGAAAGAATTTGCAAATCATTGTATTCTGTTTTGTTTACATTTTACACAACTTCACTGGAGTCTGGGTTGTATTTACATATATTTCTAAGCTGTAAACCTTCACAGCACTAAGATCGTCTTTGGGAGATGTTCATTTAAAACCAAACCAATCTTTCATAAAAGCACTTTTATAGTTGGTTTATATAGTCAGGAGTAAGATAATGACTCTGTGTTTGTTCCTTTAATTGTCCAAGAGTAAATCTTAGTCTATATCGACTGATGTTTCTTTTTCTCTCTCTTGTTTCATCGCTGCCTCTCCATCCCTGTTCCACTGAAACCACTCTCCCATTTCTGACACCTCTCCATCTCTAATGGCATCAATCTTTCATCCCTCTTCTCACCTTCCTCCTCCTCCTCCCCTGCACCATTCTGTTAACATTTCCCCATCTCTTTCTCCTCTAAAATCCCATCATTCATCTCCTCGTCTTCTTCTCACTCTGTTCCAGTGTGACTGCCGTGCGTCTGCCCGACGGTTTGTCCTTCGTCGTGTACGAGTTCTGGGACGGAGAGGAGGAGTGGAAGAGGTGAGTTGGCTTTTTTTGTAGTTTCAGACATAATCTGATTTTTAAAAGCAGCTGAGATCCAGAGAGAGAGAGAGAGAGAGAGAGAGAGAAAGAGAGAGAGAGGTGTCTGCTGATGCTGAGCGAGGCCTCTGTGAGTGTGAGCATCATTTGGTGCCTTTGAGTCAGCACTCTGGACTCTGTGAAAGTTTTGTGTGTAATCTGAGGACACTCCTCCCCTCTCATTGTTTTATTGATTGGTGATTGCCAAATAAAAAAGGGGGTCCACTTTTCCTTCACTACGATCATGGACTCTGTTGGGAAAGTTCCTCCATCCACATTTAATTAGCCTTCTCCAGCCATTCACCAGCTCCAGACTTGCTGAACCTCTTAAACTGCGGCAGGTGGTCATGATTTAGTGATGGTGCGGGGCATGAGGAGAGGCTGCTGATGTAGCTGCCTGCTGATGTGAGTTTCTGCTCCAGCGCTCACAGCATCCTCAGCCATTAATATTTCAGCTTACAGTAAAGGCGGAGGTGCGGCGCTAAGCGCTGGGAGGCTGCGTGCTCACATGTGTATATGGGATGCAGATATTAGCACTTGAGTGCATACATGCAATGTGTTAAGTTGAGTGTGTGTATGAGTGTGTATGTGCTCTCTGACCTCATCTCTTCTGGTTTCAGGCACCTCCAGTCAGCCCCCAACAAAGCCTTTCAGCATGTGAAGGTGGACACACTGTGCCAGCCAGAGGCCGTGTCCTCTGTAGCCGTGCCAGGTCAGTAAAGACAAAAACACCAAATCAGGATGTTTATACTTTGTAAAAGAAAAAAAAAACCTGGGGGGCCATCTTTCAGTGGTGACACAAGTGATAAACATAACAGACCTTGTTCACCACTGGTTGGGTTAAACCTGCTGTTTTGTATCAATAATGTTACCATCTTAGGGCCTGATCTACTAACAGTTTGTGTGTACAAAAACACGTGCAAACACATTAGGGTGTGCAAAGCTGATCTACTAACAAACAGTGTACAGGCATGGATCGCATCTCTCATGTGAGCAAAACAGCACGTGCTATCCATTAGTGTCTGCCTTCACGAATATGCAGAAAACATGCAGATGACCAGAACGCGCAAAATACTGGGGGGAGGAGATGTAAATGTGATTATTTATCACCCGCAAAGTGATTTATGATGTATGATGTGCATCATGTATCAAAGCTGTTTGCAGTTGCTGTTTTTGCATCTATGTTCAGCACGTGTGAAAGGCAGGTGCAAACTGGGACAGTGGTACGCACAGATGGCAGTCAAATACAACAAACTGCAGTCAAATGTTAAGACATCTCTACAAGAGCTGTAATAAACTCTCTCTCTTAAATTGATTATTAGATTGTTGAAAACAGCATTAGTTTTTCTGTGTTTTGTGGATTGTTAGACGTGTGGGGAGTCTGAGCTTTTTGTCCAGTAGTTTTTCTGTAAATCCAGAGATCCAGAGGAGGTGGGAGGATGAGACCGAGTTCATTTCTTTGTAGCGCTGACAGAGTGAGCACATTATGATAATGACAGCAGCAAAATTAAAGGTGATCCATGTTTCCTTTTTGAAGACTTCAGAATCTAAGTAAGATCACAGCACGTCTGTTACTTTACAGGTGTTTCCCTTGCACCCATAAAGATTAAAAGACTTAAACATCTGTTAAGAATTTCTGAGACAATGAAACGTTGATGGTGCAATCAAAGCAGTTATGACCTCGTGATTAAGTCCAAGATTTAAATATATTTATTAACTAAGTCCTGAACTGTCATTTTTATCACAAGAACACAGAAGACTGGCTGATTTCTGCTGTGCAGCTGATACCATCACCAATGACATGAGACGGTTTAGCCATATATAACGTTGATCATGTCTCTATTTTACATTCCTTCACCTCAATCTCCAACTCTGTGGCTTCAAACGTCATTTTTCATTTACAGCCACTCTGCTCTCTCAAACCCCCTATGCAGACAGACAGCAGCACGCTCTCAATCCTCATTTAAATAGGGCGGTCTGCACCTGTCATCAACTGCGAGTGCTATCGTAGTAGATCTCTGGCAACATGCCCACTTTTAACTCATGCAAATTTTTTGGTTTGCACATGCAATTTTGCGCTGGGTATTTGGGATCTTAGTAGATCAGGCCCTTAAACTTTTGGAGACATATTTGTAATATTTGGACATCAGCTCAGAAAGATAAGGAAAAGTCTTAGTTATTGATGTCAAATGCACAAAGCCCAGTTACTGATGGATGTGTTTGGGTAGAGACTTTCATAGGGTGGGGGCAGGAACGTTGGATGCTCTGTCACCCCAGATCTGGTGCCTGTGGGACAGTTTGTAGAGGTGAAGTACACTATCAGTCAAAAGTTTAGAACAGCCCAATTTTTCCTCTTTTGATTGAAATCCAAGCAGCTCAAGTCCTATGAAAAGCTTGAAATGGTACAAAAGTGAGTGTTGCTCTGTCAGAGCTTTAGAACAAAGGTAAGGTTATACAAAACTGAAACATCATGAACATTTCATAATCAAACAAAAAGACTCCTTATGAACTTAAGGTTGCTGTTCTTCAGTGATGGAGATTGTTCAAGCCTTGAAAGGTGGAGTTACCAATTCTTACAGGAGTCCCAGGTTTTCTTTCTCTTTTATGTAATTACAGTAATCTGTGACATCTAGAACTTTTCTCTGCTTGATGCCAATGATTTGACCCTTCTTAAACAGACTAACATCTTTTCCACCACCACCACAGGATGTGTTTTTCTCCATAGTTGTTTTTAGAAATGAGAAGTTATCACCCATGCAGTAATTATCCAATCGGAGGCTTGCACCTGTTTGCCCAGTTAAAACCAGGTGGCACGTTTTTTTTTTGTCCAGGCAGAGCATATAATATATTCTACATCTAGAAGAAACTCCAATGTAAGACAAACTTAATCTTCATAAAACACTGGAAAGTATTGGTGGTTAATATCCCTCAATCGTCTGTTCTTCAAATAAAATGACAAATTAAACCAAGCTGCAAATTTCTACACGAAGCATGAAAAATGACTCACTCTTATTCTAATGTCATTGAAATATTAGGATTAGGCATTCAGTGAATAATTGGTTTTCAATTATTCAGCACGTCTGCACTGGAGAGAAACAGAAGAAGAGAATAAGAAGGTGACTGAGGGAAGATGTAGCAGCAAAAGTAACCTGAGACCATTAAAAACCTTTGAGATGGTCACGCCTCTGTGCTGCTGTTTGTATTTTCCTCTGAAAAACTCATTTTTTATTTATCTCTCCTCATCCTCACCCTCGTCTCTCTCTCTGTCTTCTTTATTTCTCCGACACGCCAAATTCCTCCTCATCTCAATTCAATCTGTTTCTCTTCGTTTCCTCCTGCATTGAATCATTTCTCCTTCTTCTTCTCCTTCTTCTTCCTCTTCTTTTCTCCTTCCCTCTCTTCTGTCTGTGTTTGCAGCCGCCTGGTGCAGCGTGAACAGGGACTGAGCATGAGGAGATTCAACAACACGCCAAGACTCCTGGACACTCCCAACTTCCTCTTCGAACCCCGTTCAACCATTAAAACCTTTTACCCCGGCGATTCCACCCCCTCCCATCCCCCTCCACTCCCCCCCATCCCTCACTCCCCTCAACTCTTTTTGTAAGTACATGTTTACACAGTATAAATGAGTGGTGTCAACTGCAGAGAGGTTTGGACTAACAGTGTGAGATTTGACGCTGCGTGTGAGTCTCACCACAGTCGTTTGCTGGTGAAGTAAATGGATAAAGTCGGGCGTAGATTAAAGAAGCTATGAACCACTGTAGGGTGGAGTCTGTCATGTAGCAAGGACCATGGTGTTGAGTTGTTCATGTAGCAGTCACTGTTTCACGGGGTAGTGCATTTTTAGTCCACTTTACAACAAGTAGCTCATCTTTTTTTGTTGGTTCACTGTAGATGTTCATCCCCCATTAGCATCTGTACGAAGTTTTCTCTTCACTTTGATGTTTTTTGGACATTATTCTCACATCAGCCATCACAAAAACCACACGTTCAGATCAGAGCATGAGGACTATCCACATACCTAGTTGCCAGATTAGCTTGCAATCTCAGGAAAATTGAATGCTTGAATAGAGGCAGAAGTTAAGTTAGCGCCCAAGCTAGCGCTCAGACTCGCGATCTGAGCGTCCTGTCTTTTTAAGAAGTATGAAATGGCCCAAAAAGAAGGAGAAAGTAAGGACTTGGAGTGGTAGTTATATCTGCATGTTGCTAACAGATGTCTCCTGCTAAAATAAAACATGAAACAGTTTTATATATTTGAACAGAAATAGCATAAGAAGGTTCACTCATTTGATTTTTTACCCCTTTTGATGGAGCTAGCTAGCAAGTGCTGGTGCTAGTGCTAGTGTTAGTGCTAATGCTGCTGGGAGCAGGGTCACCGCGATCAGTGATTGGCCGTTGAAACAGCTATTTTGAAAAAGAAAAGCCGCCACATGAGTGCTTTGTTATTCTAGAGCAGGGGTTCCCAAACTTTCCCACCTGTGACCCCCAAAATGGCAGCGTTAAGACTGGCGACCCCCTGCTGTGGTACAACACGAATGGACCAATCCAAAAACATACAAAAACAAACAACTCCCCCCAGGATACTTGATTTAACTGATCAGTAGAAAATTCACCGACTAATGTGCACTTTGCTGTGTTCACTGTATCAAACTTCAACAAAGAAATGTGAAAAACAGATAAAACATTTTCTGTTTGCATAATTTCATATTATCTTTAACCCCTATTTTTGCTTTTACTCTTACAATAATGAATAAAATGTGGAATTGTTCATGGTTTTCGATTTTGGGCCACATTTCCCGACCCCCTATCAATGTCTCGCGACCCCCCAAAGGGTCCCGACCCCCCCCCTTTGGGAACCACTGTTCTAGAGGAGTTTAAATTGAAAACAAGGGTTGTCACAATACTGAAATTTCAAGCTCAATACCAATACCCAGGAAATTATTCAAAACTCGATACCATTTTCTATGCCAGTGGGATAAAAAATTGCCAAATAATTAAAAGGCATAAAATACATTTTATTAACCTGAAAAACAGAACCTCAAATGAATATTCAATTCAATTAAAAAAATTAAACAATCAAAAGATTAAAAAACAAGGCAATCAAGTTTTCATTTAGGGCATATTTGTACAAAATAAATATATATAAAGTAAGTTATGACATGATTTGACACTGTTCTTATGAGGTATTATTCTTTTAACTTGCAAATATTATAAATTTAACACCAGCAAATAAAAGAAAAAAAAAAAAAAACCCTCAGCGCTAAAACGAGCACTAGCATCAAACAAGCACGAAGCTCTTTTAATGGAAAAGGGGAAACTCTGTCCAGTTGGATCTCCTTTGTTTCAATGCTCGAGGTAAAGACTTAGTTTGATTCTTACCTAGGGATGGGTATCGATAACCAGTTCCTGTTAGGAATTGATTAGAAATGGTTCAGTCAATTGACATCGTTAGTAGTGATGTTCAACTCTGCTGATTTCCTTACTGATCTGATAGTGAGTATAATTCAGGCTGGTATCAGCGATAACAACCCAATACCAATACTGACTGTACCAATGAGACTGGTGGTAAATAATAATAGATTTATAAAATAAATCTTATTTTTTTCCATTTTTTCCAGACTTATTCTAAGTTTACCATGGCTTTTTTTATTTCAATTGCTCTTTATGACGTAACAACACCTTGTCTATGTAATCCACTTGAAATGATCAATTCTTTAGAAACCCCACCTGAATAAATGTAGGTGCTGAAATAGCTGCAAACATGACTTTGTTTACACTCTGTCATTGTATTTTCTGACTGAGTGACTGACTGAGCAGTGGGCTGCTGTGATTACGCATTACAAACTTACCCAGGCGGAACAAAAAGTAGTTCCCACCAACCGTGTATGGTTTAAATGGAAGCTCAAAAGATGAGTTTCTTTCCACTGTGTTCCTGTTAATTTTTAACATTACTATAGATAAAAAAAAGTATCATAAGTATTGATATTTTAATTTGAGAATCGATACTACAGCATAAAGATCTGGTATCGGTAGTATTGATATTCAGTATGGATCTGCACATCACTTATTTTTTAACCTCTATGCTAAATAATTTTGCTTGTTGTCCTTGTCGATGTCCCATGATGTGCAATTTTTACTTGTTTATGTTTATTTATGTCTAGAGATATCCAGATCCATTGGTCAATGTCATGTTTCTTAACCTATAAATTCGAAAAACAGTGACACAGAAAACATATAAAGCCAACTTTTTGTTTACAGAAACTTCACAGAAGGAAAGAACTCAATAAAGAATCAACAGATAACGGCATTAGTATCAATAAAATCTTATCAACACCCATCCCTAGTCTTACCTCAGTATCTAACAAAGGTTTCTGTCTGATAAGGGTCAAACTTTAGCTAATTAACATTACCAAGCAAAGACATCTTTCAGTGTGTTTAAGACGTAACAGTGAGGAAGTTGACTCGTATGTGCAGTGGCTGCTGTGGGAGTAATGTCTAAGATTTTTCCAGCATGTGAAAAAAAAATAATCCCAAGCCACTTTTTGATTGATTGATAGACACGTAGCAAAACATCCGATAGAGATTAGAATTTTAATGTGTTCCTTATGTCTCACAAAACACTTTGGAGTCATGTGTCTCTGCTCAGTGATATCAGGTCAATAAGAGCTGAGAGGAAAAGATAATCCTGCTGAGTGACCAAGACCGGCGTCTGCTGCTACTTTGAGACAGAAAAAGAGAAAAGGAGAGATAAAGACAGCAGCTAAGTATTTGTTTCCTATATTTAAGCCTTCAGGTCATGTCTTCTCTAACTGATTTGGCGATGGGTAGCTACAATTAGCCGTGCAAGTCTAGAAGCGATTGTACATATGAGAATGTTGTTCTGTTATGAATATCTTTGTATTTATTGACATCTTTAGTGCTATGGTGCAATTCTTTTCCTCAGTGGAAGTGGGCAGTAGCTGACTAGGCATTGCAACTTCTTGTAATAGTTTGTTTGAGTCAGAATAACTATCATCAGACACTTCAGATAGCAATCCATCTGAATGACACTAAAATGAAGCCTTAAACATCACCACATGGAAGAAGAGGTGTAGAGGAGTTTTAAAGGAAGACTTTCTTTTTGAATGTGTTCTTCAAACTCCAAACAAGCAGGGAAACCTCTTAGCGTTAGATTTCCCAACACACCCTCTAAATTGTACTGACATTTTAATAAAACATAAAGCTATCACCTTTTTTTTCATATCACCAAAAGAGCCTCGCCTTTGCCACAGGAGTTTAAAGAACTTTTTGAACACTGATAATTCACGTCCACCTCAGCGTTACTACCCATGAGGCTTCACGCCTGAGCAGTGCCAGGGCTTTGGGTTCCATTCACAGCTTTGCATGAATCTCACACAACAACAAAAAAGATTGGAGGCTGCATGTGGTCTGTTACAAAAAGGACAGTGGGTATAATAAAATGTGAATGTTGTTGCTATTGTGACACAATATTAACAATATAACACTTGAAAAAACAGTGAGGAAGCTGCTATGTGCTGCTCAGGCGTGCTCACAAACATCACATACTCTGTCACCTGAAACCACACTAACTGTAGCTGCACTGCAAAAACTGAAACCTCAGCAAGTGTTTACGTTTGACAGAGATATAATAAACCATCAGTCAGATCTAGTGATCACTAAGGGGACCCATATTGAAAGATTTCAAACACCTGGAGGTCCCTTGATGGTTTAGGAGGTCAGTTATATAATATAGGCCAAGATAAACCTTTGTTTGTCCAATAAAAGAGAAATGTACAGTTACATCAACAAACAGGAAAGAATACAATACAAAATTTCTACTCTGCCCTGTTTTATTCCCTCTGGTGCTGGGTTAACATGGTTAGCACTTCCATAGTATCAGAAATAGATCTTACATACTCCCCCAGCCTCCTTTTTCTCAGCTCTAAGGGAACATCGGACCTAGCACCAGTTAGCATCGACATGCTACAGGCTGCTAACAGCTGATCCTTCCTGTAAACACTGTGACTATGGTCCAAATAGGATCCCAGACAGGCACAGGCATGAAAATTGTTAAGACATTATCGCAATTGAAATCAGTTCGGTGTCTATGACAAACAAATGAGCCATAAAAAGTAATCATAGGCTCCAAATTCAAACTAAGAAGTGAAGAAAAAAGAGAAATGAAGCGGAGCTGCAGTTATGAGCAGCCACACAAGTGGCACTCAGCAACAAAAACCACTTATGTATCTACATTTAACCGATGAGTCAAAGAAAATGTTTTATTTCAGGTTTAAGACAAGAATGAGGTCTGGATGGCTTGAAACAAGACAAAAAAAAAATCTGCGAATGAGATACGACAAAAGTTTCTCGTTTGATGACATCTTTCTAATTTTTCAAATTTTTCTTATCCCATTGGCAGATTTTTTTGACTTGTTACAAGCAATTCACACCTCATTTTTGTCTTTAAAAAACTTGAAATAAGACATTTTTATGACCTGGACAGGTGAATGTGGCTCTAATCAAGAAAAATGAGACAATTTTTACAACAAATAAAACACAAGTACTTGCTTAGATTTCAGTTTTTGCCGTGCATCAGGTTTCATAAAGACGCCTCACCTCATGCTCCCATCACTAACTCCTCCATAAACATCCCACAGTCCAACGATTCGACTCAGAAAGCACAATGTAAAAATGAGTGAGTATTGTGACTTAACGTTGAAGTGAGTAATAAGAGGTAAATGAGTATTTGATGAGAGTATTTAGAGATCTGTAGTGATACTATTTACCTGCTTTCTTCCTTCTTTGGAGCTGCTTTTATTTAAAGGTGCCATCTCTCCATCACTTCACTCTTGGGTCTATTTTCTCGACTTTCCTCTGACGGTTATTCTGTCATCTGCCACTGCTGTTCTGGCAGTGAGCGAGGCTCCAGCTACACTGATACTCAAACTGATCCAGCAGCGTTTTCGCCCTGTGGAGCTGTGAGCTGCACTCAGCTGGGCAGGTCTGTGAGGAATGTGGAATTACCGTTAAATAGATGAAGAATATGAGGAATAGGTTTTAAAGTAGGCTTATAGAACAGGCATGCTAAGGCGCCGCGACTTCCTCTGTGAAAACGTCTGGACTGCTTTTTCCAATAGTGTGTGTTAAAGATGCCCTGTGGAGCGAGAAGTTCACAAATCAGCTCCTGTTGCTGAAACAGGAGCTGGATAAATAACAGGCTGTGGTCAGTCTCTGTCGAGAAATACAAGCAACTCACTGAAAAAGTCAATAAAGAGAGGCTGTTAGCAAGCAAAGTGTGTGTAACAACGCAGGGGAAAGAAAGGGAGAAAGAAAGAAAGTGCTTTAAAAGTCCTTTTGGTAACACTTTACAATAAGGGTCCCTTAATAAACATTAGTTAATACATTATTAGGCATTAACTAACAGTTTAACCCTCTCGAGGCAGGTGCTGCAGATTTGCAACGGCTAACGCTAGTTACCTAATTACTCCACATCCATATTTTACTTCGTTGAGCATTAGCAGCAAACAGTTTCCCACTATGGAATCCAGAGCTGTGTCACTTCCAACATGGCTGCCTCCTTGGTTGCACAGAAACAGATTTTCAAGGCATCAACTGCATAAGATGAATCCTGAATATATATATATATATATATAAACACAGTTCATGCCAATTAGTAGATTTTACCTCCTCTGGGTTTTTCCCCAGGGGTAGCTTTATTTCAATCTGCAACATCCCAGAATGCATTGCTTGTGACTGTCTCTCTAAGAAAAAGCTAGAATTGTATATTACTATCCCATATGATAATTTCCCCCCAAAATCTGTTTTTTCCTGTTACTTAAGCTTAATTTGAGCCTGAGAGGGTTAATAATGTGTTTATAATCATGATAATGTATTACCTTACATGAATTAACATATTAGTTGATGCATTATTAAGGATTGATAAGAGTTAAAAATTGTAATTAGTTATCCTTATGTATGCATTACTCTTTATTGACTTATATATCTGTAAATTTTCATAATGCCCCTGAGAATCATTTATTAATGGTGTTACGTGAGAATGAATGAACATGAAGTAACAGCTTCCTAATGCGTTCATTAATTTGTCTCTAATACTGTACATGTTACCTAGATGGGCATTGAAGAACGATTATTTAGAGTCTTGAGTCGTCATTTCCCCTAAACCAGACCTAACATGAAGGCATTACTTTATTTTATTTACCTGACATACACAGAAATAAATGTTAAGAGTCCTTTACAAGCATTATGTAACCATAGTTAACCATTACTGAATACTTTTTGGACCCTTATTGTTAATTGTAACACATGTATCCTTCTACTTGAGGGTTAATGTGTAACTTACACATTATATATGCTTAAAGAGAAATGCATACATAAGGATGACTAGTTACATTATGTAATGTTTATTAATGCTTAATAATGTAGTAATTAACTCTGAGCAGTGGACAGTCTGACATTATCTGATGTGTTAGTTAAGGTTAGGCATTGCATTATAACAGTTATTAACATATTGTTAAACTGTTAGTTAATGCCTAATAATGTATCAACTAATGTTTATAAAAGGACCCTTATTGTAAAGTGTTACTCTCCTGTTTTAGACTTTGCTGATTCTCTCTCACTCAGCTTCCATCCAGCTGACATGTTGAGGTTTGGATGAGGTTATGATGGATTCAAAGTGTTGAAAAGCAGCTGTGTGTGAAGCTGATGGCCTCTAAGAGTCCAACCTAAAGAGACACTAATGGACATTGAAAACTGGACTCGTCCACACACATTAAAGTAAGATAAAGACACACACCTGAAACAATAACACTCGACATTATTTTTAAACCCTGCAGGCAGAAATCAATACTCTTATATTATATTTTATTACAGGCTGCTGTTTTTGCCTTTAGCGAGTTTTAGCTTGATGACTGTGGTTCATTACTCATCAGAGCTGGACCTGGAGTCAGTGCAGAGAACAGCAACAAAGTCTGACAAAGACTGAAAACAGACAGCTCTGTAACTTTAGATTAACTTTAGATTAAACTCTGACTTCTTTTTGTTATACAGCAGCTTTCTTTCAATCAAACATGAAGCCTGAAGTTCTTCTAAAAGAACGGTTGATCACGATGGAGCCATGGCCATAACCCAGTCCAAAAAATAAAATCAAATTGTAAAATAACATGCGTGTCAATTACCTACTCATGGCCACATGGTAACAAAACTACTTTCGTACCAACATTGCCTCCTTCTTGGACGCTGTATGGCAAACTTAGAAACTGACATGTGGGGAAGATCCTGACGTCTTCTTTTCTGATAAAAATGCCATGTTGTAAACGTGATCTTTCCCAGGGCCTTGTCCTGGTCAGTGAAATTAGGTAAGGTCACCTGGCTCTCTGGTAAAAACCTGTCCTTGCAATGCCTGGCTTTTCAGAATATCTTCTCGACTCAGTCTCAGCCTAAAATAAAGTTAAATCATACATCCAGTCCATCGAGCGGCTTTAGCCCCTCTACTGCTTCGACCTTAGACCTCAGAGAAGTGCACTCGCTTTTCTTACCCTGCTGTCCAGAAATAACATGAGTATTATTAATTCATATTTAATGCACATGTAGGTTATGTTGTGGAAGCTTTTTTTTATTTTTATTTTGCTTGAGCATATGGTCCATGGCTCCCTAGATAACAGCAATAGCTGAGAAAAGTTGCAGAAATACAAGAAATAAAACCTGACGTCAGTCCTGGTAAACGCCACAACGAAAAAAAAAATTTAAAACAAAGAGAATAGAATCATAAATATAAAAATTTGATAATATTTTCAGATGTACTATTCACCAACTTAAAATCGAGGTAAAACACCTGTTATCTTTTTCTCTGTCAAAGTTTAGTTCTGGGACTTTGTTCAAATTCACTGAGGTTTCAGTGACCTTACTTTTCAGTATTACAATATTCCAAATACTTTCAATGTACCAAAACACCTCCCCTTATCACAGTTTCTTTGTCTGTCTGTAAGAAACACTGATAGATATGAAATGAAACTTAAGTCGATAAATGAAGTACAAAAACAGCAAACGTAGGAAATAAATATCATCCAGTCTTTTCAATGTAGATTTTTAAGTTGATACTTATTAAAGTAAATATGTAAATAAGTAAATTACTTATTGTGATTTACTTATTGATTATTACAAATAATAATAACAATGAAAAATATGTTTAACACTTTTTAAATTTCAAAAATAAAAAAACACTATATAAGATTAAAGAAAAGAAATAAAAGAGAAATAGGAGAAGGATAGGGATAAAAAAAAATACAAGATTAACAGAAGAAAATACAGCAATGTATAACGGTTTAAAGCTAACAACAAATAAAGTAGAATAGAGATAACACTTTACGATAAGGGTTGCATTATAAATGTTAGTTAATGCATTATTAGGCATTAGCTAACAGTTTAATAATGTGTTAATAACTATTGTACCTTACATAAAGCAACATTTTAGTTGATGCATAATGAGCAGTGAATTTATAGCCACTGCTCAGAGTGAAGTAATATGTTATTAAGCATTCATAACGGTTACATATTGTAATTAGTTAACCCATTGTATGCATTACTCTTTAAGAATTTGTAATGTGGATGCAGTAGGAAGCTGTTAATTCATGTTTATTCTTTTTAATTGAGCCCTTTTAGTAAATGATTCTTTGTGGCATTAATAAGCTTTACTTGTTTATCAATAGCTAAAGGGTAATGCATACATAAGGATAAGTAATTACAATATGTTACAGCTATTAATGCTTATTAACGCATTAATAAACTGCTTATTAATGCATTAATTAATATGTTAGCTAATTTTAGATAATGCATTACGATTATTAACACAGTATTAAACTGTTAGTTAATGCCTACTAATGCATTAACTAACATTTATCAAAGGACCCTTATTGTAAAGTGTTACCAAAAAAGACATTAGAAAAATATATAGGACAAAAAACAAGGGAGAAACTGTCTGACAAAATGAAGTCCATCCATAAAAATGTATTTTCGAGAGTGATTTAAAAGAGTCTGTGTGTTTACTTTAGTAATTTAAAGGGATATTACACATTATTAACACTTCAGTACAGCATCCATGTAAATATGACAGTTAAACAGAAGTCTGATTTTCATCTGCAGGTCAGATTCTCCAGTAGATTCTATGACAAAGTTCAGATCCTGCTCTCAGATGTTAAACCTGTTGCATGTTAAGCTCCACAGGTGACCTTTAACCCCTGTGTGTTAGGATCCAGAGAGAAGCAGCTGTGTTCTGAGTAGAAACCTAACAAAGCCATACTGCATGGATTGATGTTTACACGTCAGTGACTTCCTGTACTGATGATAGCCATAGTTTTACAGCAGAGCCCAGCTGAGTGCAGCCTCCCTGCTCTGAAGGACTTTTTCCTCCCTGTACATTGAGCCCAGCCTGGTTGGGTTGTGTAAATGAGGTAGATAGTGAGTGAAGTGTCAGAAATGCCAATACTGTTTCCTATCAATACATTCCTGAATGTCCCACAGACTGTGCAGCCTCTTCTTTTCTATCCTCTTCTCCTGAGTGCAACCTGTGCTTGGTCATACAATGAAAGAGTTTCGCTTTTGAAGAAACACACATCCAGACACGCAGCTTCAGCTCTTCTAGCTGCGTTAAAGCTGGCAGACAGACGGCATGTTGTCAGGTTTACCTCAGCGAGCTTTGTGACATGACGACAGGCCCATAAGGAAACATCTGAGCAGAGCGATAACTCTTCCCTTCTATGACCCTCTTCTTTTCTATCCTTCAACTGAGTGCATGTCAATGAATGTCCAGTAACTTCTTTGCTGTAGTATTAGGCCATGCTACTCCTCAATGGGTTTTGTGCATTTCTTACCTTCTTCTTTCTTTTTTAGTATTCCTAAAAGAGACTGAAATATATTATATTAAAAATATATGACTAGAAAAATGGCATTGAAGAATGAACATTCACTTTTATGGCAATGTTTAATGAAATATTAATTCTTAATGTATGTTTCAGTAAAACAGCTTTCTCTTCGTTAAGTGTAGAGACTTATTGCAGGGATGCAAGTATTATATTTGGTCTTTAAAGGATATATTGTTGAAATTCTAGATGATGTAGAATGAAAAAAATTCAATAAAACTATTAAAGTGAAAACTCTGTCCTAGTGTGTGTTTTCATTTGACATTGCAGTCAAATTATCCAACTGGAAACTTCCAGATGTCTCTGTTATGGTTTGAGAACCATTTGAATCAGGTAAGTTACAGTAATACTCATCACCAATGAGCATGTGTCTAAATTTTGTCGACATCTTTGGCATCACCACGTCCTACCCTTTTAAGAAAGAGGGACTGTGTTTATCTAGAGCAGTGGTTCTTGACCTTTTTGGGCTGTGACCCCATTTCGGCATCACACAATTAAAGGGGACCCCAGAGACATTTCTTTCTACACTGATTTTTTTTTTTTTAATACTGTGTTGCAAATACATAGTAGCCAGGATTAGAGCACAAAGAGACAATTGTATTTTCCCCAATATGAATAGTTATTCCCAAGGGAAAATTAAGGCACATAAAAAAATACTGAATCCAGGGAAATCAAAATAGAAAACAAATTGCTTGGGTACTAAAATACTAAAAGAAACCAAAATACTTTAAAAAAAAAACTAAAAATACAAAAAAAACCTAAATAACAAGATATTAAAAACATTGAAATACTTAATAAGTGAATGATAGACTAAAACACTTATTAGTAACATACTACAACACTGAAAAACTTTTTATAAAATGCTAACAAAAAAGTTAAATATGGAATAGAGTCGTTTAGTGTGTTTTGTTTCAATTTCAAAAAGAATAATAGTAACTCAAAAAAATATATTTTTAGTGGTCATTTTTTTTAATCATTTACTGGACATTTCAAGGGACCCTATTTGGATTAAAGGCGACCTCATGTAGGGTCACGACCCCATGGTTGAGAAACATTAATCTCGACCACTGATTCCCAACCTGTGGGCCGCAGAGATATGGAAAAGTGGTCCACCAAATCCTTTCCTAAATAGTAGGATTTTTGTGTGTGAGGGGGTGTAATTACATAGAGAAACAAACAGAATGTCTTAACGTTTTTCATGTTTTTTCTTCTTTTTTTTTCACCTGTCACATTTTCACTCACTGTGGTCTCATTTTTGTCTACAAAGTGAAGTCCAGCTCCTCTATAGATTCAGAGAACATTCAAAAGATTTTTAGAGTGCTAACACATAGTGTATATTTATCATTTAGGGCTCAATAAAAGCAGAAAAAATGTATGTATATATACACAGTTGTGCCCAAAAGTTTACATCCTCAGCAGAATTTCGGATTTTTTTGGCCTTTTCGCAGAAAATATAAATGATAACACAAAATCCTTTGTCAGTCATGGTTAATGGTTGGGTGAAGACATTTATTAACAGAAACTACCAAAATGACTCTCTTCAAAAGTGTACACCCCCCAGTTTTTAATACCTTGTATACCCCCCTTTTGCGTCAACAGTTTGAAATTCTTTGTGGTCATTGTGGATGAGGGTCTTTATTATCTCAGATGGTAAAACTGCCCATTATTCTTGGCAAAAAGCCTCCAGTTCCTGTAAATTCTTTGGCTGTCTTCATGAACTGCAAGTTTGAGGTCTCCCCCCACTGGATTGATGATATCAAGGCCAGGAGACTGAGATGACCACTCCAGAACCTTCATTTTATTCTGCTGTTGCCAATGGCAGGTCCACTTGGCTTTGTGTTTTGGATCATGGTCATGTTGGAACGTCCAAGTACGTCTCATGTGCAGCTTCTAGGCTGATGAATGCCAATTTTCCTCCAGTAAACATGTTGCAGGCATCCATTTCAAAATGAGTTAATATTTGTCTTTGTGCTAAATTCAACTGAATTTAGATTGAAGAGGATTTTCAAATCATAGTTTTCTGTTTTCATTTACATTTAACACAACGTCCAAACCTCATTGGAATTAGAGTTGTACATGTCACAGTCACCTGTTAGAGGAAGTTCAGCCTGGTGGACAACAAACAAGGACCTGGTTCAAAAATCCAACCATCAAGAGACAAACAACTCTGCCACTGATCCACAGCTGCCACCACAGATGCTGAGTACATGGAAATGTTAGCATTCATCAAAAAAGATTGAAACATTAAACAGAAGTTTGATGTAAACATTATTTTTTTAATCATCCGTTTATGAACTTTAAATGTGACTAAACTGCTTTACATGAGACATAATTTCACACATATCAAAAAGAGCTTTTTTTTTATACATACAAGAGATCACAAAGACTTATTTACATCAGCACCCAAATATACATGTAAAGAATTCACTCCCATCACTTGTGGCACTCTTTGCTGCTCTGGAGTGAAAACTGAATAATTAACATGGAGCTGGAGAAAATAGAAAAACAGTGAAATGTGAGACTTCCGTTTGGTTCGTACAAAACTGTGAAGCTTCAGAGTCCAGTGTTTAAAGAGGGAGAATATGTGAGTGTTGTCTGTGTAAAAGTGAGTCTGACACAAACCAGCACAGGTACACGGTGATTATGATGATGTGACAAAGTGAAGAGATACCTGAGGATTCTGGACAGTATTTCAGCTCAGCACACAAACCTAATTTTAGCTGAACTCTGGTGCAGCTAACAGAGGAGAGATGAAAGCTTTGAGCGCTGCTTGTTTGCTCAGGGGTCAGGTCCACGGGCTTCAGAGTCCCATTACACACCACCAGTTCTTTGAGGACAGGGGAAATGAGACGGCTCTGTAAGATCCTGTAGGAGGGGGAGGAACGTTAGATCCTTCCCATGATCTGCAGCACGGCGATGGTTGTGCTCTGTCCGAAGATGAAAGCTCCACAGATCAAGGTCACGACTCCCCAAAATGTAAAGATGACTCTGGAGAGGGAGGTGGGAGAAACAAAAGAGAGATTGTCACTGTAAAAAAAAGGTAAAGGTACATCTTTGATCAGTTAGAGAGAAGAGCATGTCTTTGGTCTTCTTCAGAAGTTTCAACACCTGACACTGGGGGCACCTCTCAGCGTCAGAGCCTCCTCAGACTGACAGGTCTCAGTCACACCAGGCCCCCGAGAGGATGGGGGGGGGCAATGTTGATGCAAACTGTTGCAATCACACAGGAAACTGAAAAACTTGGCTGATTTGTTGTTTATCAGCCATCACTGCAGCTTTAAACGAGCCTATCTGATGAACCATGATTATAGCAGCTTAAATTAGACTTTATTAAGGGTGCACAACAAATCGTAAATGTATCGTCATGGCGATATCAACATGCGTGATCGACAAACTGCAAATAGCTGCTCTAACAGGGATAAATTATACTCCATGTGCCATGCATTCATAACCTTGCAGAGCAGATGGACCTGTCTGATTTATTTCCTGAAATCCTGCAGATTGGTTTAGCCAAGATCCAATGACAAACGATCTCACGTGATGTGACGTCAGGGGGCCCAAATGTTTGAAACCAATAGCAGCGTGTGAAGCCGTCTCCATGGATGTGACAATATCTGCAGTTTTATCAGAAATGAACTTAATTTCCTCTTTAAAAGAAGAACAGAGAACATAATTTAAAGTCTTTTGGACAGGAAATGATGTTTTTGCGGCTTCCCAACTGGTTTTGCTGTCAGGTTACACATCTGCTACGTCATTACGTGGCTTGATGTGGATTGGTCTGTGATGTGCATGTTGAACAGAACTGTCATCCAATCACCAGCTGCTGTATTTTTATAATGAGCCGCCTCTGAAAACACTTACGAGCGGCTCTTTCCCAGATGAACTAGTGAAATATCTCCATGGCGATATTCCACATATGGAACTGTCTGGTGTGTCAGGTTAAAGCATTCACTCATGCATGACAATGTATTTGGCCAATCAGGTGGCGTCTTTTCTATGACCTGCAGACCCAGGGTGCAGAAGTGTCAGCTCGGACCATACGTCATCATCTGAATGAAAAGAAGCGCTATGGCAGCACACTGAGGAGAACCCCACTGCTGACCAAGAGACATAAATAAAACAGACGGGAGTTTACAAAAATGTACCTGGTAAGCCTAAGTCCTTCTGGGAGAACGTTTTGTGGACAGTTGAGACTAAAGAAGAAGATTTTGGAAAGCAGGTCATTCTGCTGTTTACAGAAAACAGAATGATGTCTACAAAGAAAAGAACACAGAGCCTACAGTGAAACATGGTGGAGGTTCAGTGATGTTTTGGGTTGTTTTGCTGCCTCTAGCACTGGGGGCCTTGATGGTGTGAAAGGAGTCATGAAATCTGGAGATTATCAAAATCTTTTGGGCTGTAATGTAGGGCCTAGTGTCAGAAAGCTGGGTCTGTGTCAGAGGTCATGGGTGTTCCAGCGGGACAATGACTGAAACATTCCTCAAACAGCACTGAGAAATGGTTGGAAACAAAGCGCTGGAGAGTTCTGAAGTTCATATTTTTCAACAATTTTGCGTCTCAAGTGCTCAGACACTCTTCAGCTCTTCTTTCTCTTCTCCATTCTTGGTGTGACACACAACGGCTCACAACACATTTTGGCCCAATTTTTGTGTTTTGTGTAAAATTGTGTCATTTTTGGCTTTTTTCTCCTTTTTTTTGTTTTTCCAACGCACATCTAGGAAATAAACACATTCATACCAAACACATTTGTAATTGCAACAACTTCTGGGAGAAATGGTGTATTTTCTGGAAAATTTCCAGCGGTGCCAATACTTTTATCCATGACTGTATTTGCCAGTTTTGTGCAGAGACTCCAGCTGAAAGATGAGGAACCTCCTGTCAGAGAAGGAGGCCACAGAGGGGGCGCAATTTATCTAAGCTCTGGGTCTTTCAGCCACTCCAGTATGACTAAAGAAATAAAAGCTCCACATAAGAGGAGAAACCAGTGAAGCATCATTTCCTCATTTGAAAACAAACAAAAAAACAATGTGTCATTTTTTTAGATACATTTTTTTCCTGTAATTCATCAAAATTAACACTAATGTTCCAGCCCTGATGACTGTATATGAATAATGATGCCAATCAGGCTTGTGAATTAATATATATCATAACATGTGTGGGACAGATAAATACTGCAGAAACAGACCTGACACATCAGAAATGAGCAGATCAGATTTCATTACTTATTCAATTAAGATGTTGTGTTCTGCTGAAAACACATTAAAGTGTCCAACATGCTGATGAGTCACTCTCAGATAAGCACAGCTACAGAAGAAAACTTCTCTGAGTCTGGACCTGAGACAGAAAACATCATTTCTCTCAGAGTGAACACTGTGATTAACACCCACTCACTCGGTGCAGCTCATTGTTTCTTCTGCATTTCTTCACATTACCATGGGGATGTATATTTACATTACATTAACATCTAAATGAAGTTTATTCTCACCTGGTCTTCCAGGACACCGGCTCCGACTGCATCGCAAACATCAAGCAGAGTCCTGTTCAAACACAGGGTTAGTTTTATTGGCTGAAGAGACACAGGCGATGCTTTTGATCTGATCTTCAGTTTTACCTGGAAAGATGAAGATGAAGAAGGCGCTGATTCCTCCGATCACACTGATGACTTTGCTGATGTCGGGTACACACGTGGCGATGAGCAGCGTTACTGCTATCCAAAGGATTGTTAGCAAACAACGGCTGCGGCTTTCAAACGCTGCTGTCACGTCACCGTCACGCCGCCGCCGCCAGTTCAACAAAGGGTCCTGGATCACTGACCTGGTGAGCAGGGACAGGTGTTTTTATGACCAGGAGAACCATCGTCCTCACAGGTTGAACATGTTAGGTCAGGGTCCCGCATCACTCTTTCATACAAACATCCTTCAGAAACCTCAGGTCAAATATTTTCATCAGAGCTGAAGATTCTGGAGGATTCCAGAGATAGAGCTGAAAATGTCCATTCTTTTTCATGTCTGTGATTTACATAAACACATGACAGAGGCCTGACCTGCCCAGCAGAAGGATGATGGGATAGATGGTGATGATGGAGACTCCAAACAGCAGCCTGGCGATGAGCATCAGGATGTCGTCCCCGGTGTACGACATGAGAATATCAGCCTTCACATTTCTCCCAAATGTCAGGTACCCATAAACCCCTGCAGGACAAAAAAAGGAGTCTTAGGTCGAGTGCCTGCTACAACGACAGAGTATAACGACAGAGTACATACAGCTGGAAGTAAAAACAAAAGTCAATGAAGTGAGTCAACTTGAAAAGTGCATATTTTATCCGAAAGAGGATAGAAAAACTATTCCAGTGTTTTGCTGATTCAGCATTTCTGAGCCTGAGACTAAAAGCTGAGGTGAAAATGATACAAAACTTTTCCACTGTGGTCACAGAGAGCCAGGCTAAAGCTGCCACTAAAGCTAAAGGCTGTCAGTGATTGTGCTAGCTAGAACACAAACATACACGACTGATTTAAATTTAAGGACTAGTTGAAAATTTGCGAGAATTTACATTTTGCACTGTTGTACCTTTAAAAAGGCTCCAAGTAGAGTTTCAAATTAAAAGCACAGAAATAAGTGTGAGATAAAAAATATACTGAGTAAGCATTTTATTGAAACAACATTAAAGGTAAATAGTCTGTTCATCAGCTGAAGTTGAAGACCACAAACTTTAAAGGAGGGGTATGCAGGAATTTTCAACAAGCTTCATTTATTTTTTCAGACTCAACATCCAAACTGGGCTCCTCCTCCTCTGTGGCTCACTGTCAGCGGCTGCGCATGCTCACTGCCTCCAACTGTAGCTAATAGCATTGCTAACAATTGTAGCTTTGTGAACTCACCATTGCCAGTAAAAACAGCCTAGCAAGCACCCAAAATTTTGAGCAGGCAATTTATTGCAAACAACAATTTAACTTAGGCTGTTCATCAACTGATCAAAGTTTTAGCGCAAAAAACTTTTGGTCTCTTGTTCCCATTTCCTCTTTTTGTATATCAAAGCTCTACTTAGAACCTTCCTAAGATCCAACAGTGCAAAATCTAAATTCATGCAATTTTTAACTGGTCTTGTGATTTCGATCAGGAGTGTATTTTGCTCATATCGCCCCCTAATGGAGAACATTTTCCTTAGTCAGAGGCAGGGTTTGCTGATGTTTATGCAGCAGGTAACACTGCAGTAAACTGAGCACTTATCATCTGGTATGAAGAGACACCTAAGGAACAGGTGAGCTTTGATTTCATCAGTCTGTGATGATGGAACAAGGAGGTCTGAGAACATGCAGACACTGATTTTTACAAACTGTTCTACAAAAACAATCCAACAAAATGTCTTCAACAGGCCTGTACAAACTCAGTACACAGTTTATTCCTTCCTGACATCCTCTCTGGTGCGTACATGGTGCTTGAAATGTATAAGGAGAGCTATGAGTGGGATGGGTAATGAAAACTGGTTCCTGTTTGGAATCGATAAACAGTTCGATCCATCATATCGTTGGCTGTTTTGCTCAATGAGTCCTCTCATCGCTTCTTTACAGTTTCCCAAGAAAACTCTCATTCACGATTTTTTGCTTGAGGTTTTACTGTAGAAGCTGTAAAAGTCTACACACAAAGAAATATACACTACTGTCTCACAAGAGGTTTATATTACATCCATTCAACATGTTATATATTTCCTATTGTACCAAAAACTATATGGTAAACACAGCGCTAGCTTGACGCCAGAATATTTAGGAATCAATAAGGGTATCGATAAGCAGAATCAATAAGGGCATCAATATCAATAAAATCTTATCAGTACCCATCCCTGGCTAAAAGAGAGGAAGCAGAAGCTGGTCTGACCTGTGAGAGAGTAAATAACCAGACAGAAGATCATGGAGACCACAGAGATGAAGACCCAGTGAGACAGCCGCTGGTTCTCCATGCTGCTGTAGATGGCGATGGAGGCTTCATGGCACTGGATACAGAAAAGAGAGTGCAGAGGATTAACATTAATACAAATGGTTGGGCTGAGGAGACTGAAAACATTTCCAGGCCGAGACATGGGCTGTTTTCCAAACATCCCACTACACTAACAGTTCCTATTACTTTGACTGAAATTCAGTTTGTAGTAACAGTATGTGAAAACTTGTCAGCTCAGCAGATCTGTGTACTAAACGCTGGCTGTTTTCCAAACCGCCTACTACACTAGCGATGCCTACTACTTCGGCTGAAGTTCAGTATTTAGTAGGCAGTATGCGAAAACTTGCGAGATCTGTAGTAAACTACAAGTTCCCGGATGACCTACTGATCGGAGAAAATTTCTCAGTATGCAACGGACCAGTCTACCTGCCGTACTGTTTCCCACAATGCACGGCGCTAATGCCGTTTGTCAGTTTGGGGGCGCTCAGGTTGAGGTGAATTACTGACACCTACTGGAATAAATCAGCTCAACTACAACACAACAACAAAAATGTGAAACGGTCTGAGAGATAAAAGTGAAGTGACAGGAAAGAAACAGCGGTAAATCTGCTCACTTCATCATGAAAGAGCTGTTTACTTTTACCAAATTCATAAAAGCCCCTAAATCATTTATCACTTTTTATTTTACACTAACAGCCTACATGGATAATGTGGACGCAGTTTTTTCATCAGCCTTGAAAAAGTCAGTCGGTTCCAGATTTATTTTCAATACACGATAACTTTTGGTGTAACATTAAAAAATAAATATGGAAATTTTGCAGTAATTACAAATTTCATAAAAAAACAGGACCCCGAAATTTCTCCTTGATTTGTTTTGTTTCCTAAACAAATTTAAAATGTCCCTTAAACTACTGAAAATATTAAAGGACCAAAACCCACAAAAACATTTAAAAGTACTATTTCCCTCCCATGCTTTAATGTATTTATTTGTCAATATATTTTATTAACTCCTAATTTAACTTATCTTACTCTATTGTTCCTGTACAGGGCACTTGCAGGTTTCAGCACATCACATTTAAGAACAAAAAAACTGCTTCCATATTACCAACATAGGCCGTCA
Organism: Thalassoma bifasciatum; assembly: GCA_008086565.1. Lineage (NCBI taxonomy): Eukaryota > Metazoa > Chordata > Actinopteri > Labriformes > Labridae > Thalassoma > Thalassoma bifasciatum. Next base: position 120,989 of record RPOG01000416.1, on the reverse strand, counting down.
GTTAAAAAAAAGTGAATAAGTGATTTATACTGACTTTTATGAAAATGGTAGAAGTAAACACCTTTTTCATGTTATGAAGTGAGCAGATTTGCAGCTGTTTCTTTCATGTCACTTCACTTCTATCTCACAGACCGTCAAACATTTTTGTTGTTGTGATGTAGTTGTGCTGATTTATTCCAGCAGGTGATGATAATTCACCTGAGTGCTCCTGCAGAGACAAACAGCATTAACGCCATGCATTGTAGGAAACAGTATGCCAGGTAGACTGGTCTGTTGAAGACTGAGAAATTTTCCCAGAATCAGTAGAAACATCCAAAACATCGACAGATCTCGCAAGTTTTCGCAAACTGTTACTACAAACTGAATTTCAGCCAAAGTAGTAGGAACTGTTAGTGTAGAAAGTTTGGAAAACAGCCATAGTTCTGACAGACTGCCTCGCTCCTCTTTCTCTGGATTCTTCTGACAGAGCCACATGAGGATCCAAAGACCTGATTAGCTCTGATCTTTCCCTGACTGATGAACTGGGATGAGAGGGGAAATGAAGTGAAAGCCGTGGGCTCAGAGCAGCACAATAGGGTGAGTCCAAACGCCCCAGAGGTCAGAGTACAGTCTCTTGTCCCCACTTGATCCCAGCTGTCATCAGCCACTTCTAAATCTCACCTCCGCCTTCCTGTTGTCCCTTTCTNAACTAGAAAAGCAATTTCTGAAGAAATTGCGCTGTGAATGCAGAAGCTGAAGCAGCTTGCGCTGAACTGCTAATGCAGAATCCTGAATATGCTGAATGACTGAATTTATCTGAAAATGGTTGAATGAATCTTGAAAAAGCTTGCGCTGAACTGCTGAATGCAAAATGTTGAAGGAGAACCTTTGAACATGAACATGAAGACTTGGCTGAAAGGATGTGAAATAATGTCCAAAGTGAAAAAATGAATGGGTGAACTGAAGAATAAATGGAAATGAAAGGAAATCAATGAATCACAATGAAAGAATTTTTTATCCCTAGAAGTTGTGTGGGAATTATCAGAATTATCAGATGTTTGAGTCAGTGAAGTGTGTGTGTGTTTGTGTGTGAGAGAGAGAGAGCTTGTGTGTGTGTGTGTGTGTTTGTGTGTACATGGTTAATATGCTTGTGTGTGTTGTGTGTGTGCTTGTGTGTGTGTTTTTGTGTGTATACGGTTAATGTGCTGGTGTGTGTGTGTGTGTGTGTGTGTGTGTGTGTGTGTGTGTGTGTGTGTGTGTGTGTGCGTGTGTTTGGTGTGTTTGTGTGTGGGTATATGTTTGGTGTGCTGGTGTGCTGTGTGTTGGTCAGTGGTGCAGAGAAACAATCACTTGAGTATCTTTCTTCATCAGTGTTTTGATCTGTAGGTATAAACAGGTGTGTCAGATCACAGGTCTCCATGGTAACCTGCTCGTTAGGCTGTTTGAAGCTGCAGCTGTTTGATTTAACTGACAGACAGTTGATGAGGAGCTGGATTCAAGGAGGTGGACAGGGTGTGAATATCCTTAGGCTGCGCAAAATCCTTAAGGGCTAGCAGAAAACCAAAACTATCATGAGATTCCCAAGGCCTAGAAGTATCTATTGATGTAAATTTCATGTCTGTTGAGCCACAGGTTTTACCAGAACAGTGAGTTAAAAAAGTGTAACTTTTTCTTCATCTCTCGGAAAATCCCTTAAAAATTAACATTAGAGCAGATGGGGGCAGATGATGACTTTCTGTGACAGTTGGCCACCTGCAGGCTTTGTCCTTTGTCCTTTTGGTGTCAAGGGTCATTAATCAGAAGCAGAACAAGATTACCTACGTTTTGAGCCCAAATTTGAGTATGTGGAGTGAAATTTGTGGCCCCTAGGCCTGTTTATCCAAAAAGTTTCCAGGTCATTTTTCTCTCCTGGTCCACACTCTAAAATTCAAATCCTCACTCTACAGTTTGAACATTCCACCACATACACACCAATGTTAAACTGCTGCAAGGGCTGATAAACTTCATGACCTTTGAAGGAGTTTTATGAAGAAACTATAAAAGCTAGAAAGAAGCTGAAATATACTGAAGAAAGCCAAACGATGGCTGAACATTTTGCAGGTAGAATGAAGTTTCTGACTGAAAGTATGACTGAATGAGAAGGGTCTGAAAGAGGCTAAAGTAATTCCCTGAAATCTTCAGAATCTGAAGCTCTCCCATGCTTTCCAGATGGAAGAAAAATTGTGAAAAAGTGAAATATCTCTGAAAGTACAAGTGAAACCGGTCTGAAAAGTCATAGCGCACCAGTCCTGAACGAGCCGGTCGTTTTGAAGTTTGAACGGTGAAAATCGGTTGAAATTTGTGGGAGAAGAAGCGATCCAAAAAAGTGGGCGGAAAACGGAAGAAAAAGAAAAAGAAGAATAAACTTTTTGAAAATAGAAGAACATAAGCTGTGAATGCCTTGCTGCATTCACAGCAATAATGAACAGCTCACTCTGCTGAGCTGGATCAGACCCACACTGAGCTTCAGCAGCTTCTCTGTAAAAAGTCTTTTTTTAGTCATGAAAAAACAAACAAGTTTGGATTGTTTAAAAAAGGATCTGTTTTTTTTTTTTGAAACTGCAATCACAAGCGAGACTGTCGTTATCAGTGTGAGAGACTATAAATAAGACCAGGGTTGGATTTTTTTTTTTTTTTTGGTTTGCAACGACAAAAGAGGCAAACAGGATTTAAAACTTCAGGACCAAACTACTTTTACTTCCAACGCTTTTTATTTGCCAACCTCAAAGGAGGAAGAGCTGTACAAACTGATGCACCGCTGCACCATAATGGCGCATTATCTGCTCCTGCTCCTCTGTCCCAAGTAGGGCTGACAACTTACAAAGATAATGTAGTTACGATTATTTTTCCTTTTATTGCTATTGTGATTGATTGTGCTGTTATTTTTAGATTCCCGAGGTATTGTTTATATCAACTGGTATATTGAATGGAACAATACTTTTTATCCATTGTACTGGTTTTGAATGAGGAAAACACAAATGTGAGGTAGAAAAGTGGAATCTAAAAAAAAAAAAAAAATCCACAAAAGAAACTCTGTTTGCATTAAGAGGTACATTTAAAAAAATAAGTTTATTATGAAAAAGTTCAATATAAAGTATTAGTCACTCATTTGTGACAGTGAGATCCAGTTACTAAATAGACTTGTGGTTCCCAACCTCTTCAAACTCAGGGCCCACCTTAAGGTCTCTTAAGTTTTCTTACCCCGCAAATACAAAGGTCACATGACGCCTTCTCAGGGCACTTTCTATATAGATACATATTTAAATATTTGAACATGTTTAACCCTTTGAATTTTGCCTGACGCAAAAAAAAGGCAAAAAATGACCAGAAACTGCTGAGTATCCCTAGAGTCATAATCCTTTTTAATGTGACTGACTTTTAACGTTTAAAACATTATTCTGTTTTTTTTTTTTCACTTTATATAATTACATTCTAACACAAAAATCATGCTATTTTGGAAAGATTTGGCAGCCCACTTCTAATACCTTCACGGCCCACCAGGGGGCCCTGACCCACAGGTTGGGGATCACTGCTAGACACTCATGAGTGTCAAGAGTGACTTATGTGAATCCTTTACGTCTTGAAATGTTGATGATTATGTCTTATGGAGACTGAAAACCCCAAAATTTACTGTTTACAAAAATAAGAATATTACATGAGATCAGAACAGAAATGACAGGCCTCTAACGAGTTTTGCTACTTTCTTGTGTTGAGCTGTTACATTTCTTTTGTTTCATTTGTCATTTGCAAATTACTGAGTGTTGGTACACAGTGTTAATAAAACCTAATTTGCAAAGGCAGTTGAATACATTTTTGTACAATAATGCAGCTGTTCATTGGTAGGTGTATGTACAATCTGCTGCTTCACACACTCTGTCTCCATTGACCTCTGTATTGACACACTCACTTGGAATCCGAAGCAGATGGTGGGGATGACGCTGAACATGGAGGCCCAGGAGCTGATCCTGCACAGACAGAAGGAGACAGAAGGAGACAGAAGGAGACATCAGAGTCATTTTCTGCTGTTCGCAAATGTCACAAGAAGAAGAAACAACAAGCTAGTACAAGGCCAGCGTTTCTAATGCCGTGGCATTTAAGGCCGCTTCACTGTAGAGATCATCTGTCAGTCAGAGTGGCCCGGCTGACAGGAGCAGCAGGGACCAGCCAATGAGTAAGACAGAGAGTCAGCAACAGCAGACAAGTTCAAGGAGAGAGAGAGAGAGCGAGAGAGAGAGAGAGGAGCTGAGGGGTTTGGTCTTTTTCTCACCCACATTCAGAACACAGGAGTCAGAAGATCTGAGCGCAAACTCTCAGAACATGAATCTGGAAGGTTTGTGAAACAGCTCAGAGGAGCGTAACAGAAAACATGACTAAGCAATTTCTTCAATTTGTTTTTCTTCATTAAAGTTTAATCACAGTAGTTTCTTTCTTCTTTCTTAGTATCCGTTTTACACATTTTACCAAAGTTCTCTCAACAACAGACTATGTTTTCATCAAATCAGAGCAAACAGTTGTTAATCTCAGAGTGGAGTCTCACACCTGTGTGTTCAGAGTCAAAGCGGTTACATGAGTTTTCAAGGACTCTGTCCACTGAGACTGTCCATGACTGGTAGAACTGGGCAGTATTCTCCTTACAGACAGTGCGATATTTCTATAAACTGACATGTGTCAAAATAACAGCTACAGTTTTTGCAGCAGATGTTTTCTGCTCTACACCAATGAGACAAACTGTTAAAAACTACTTTTACAAGAAATCTAAATGGTAAAAAGAGGTAAAAACAACAAAGGGTAGCGATAACACTTCATTTGATGTGGTGAAAAATTGCCAAAAAAAAACAAAACAACAAAAATTGGCAGATATATTGGGATAAAACCTGGAAATACTCAAAAAGTAGCAGAAATGGTTCAAAAGTGGCAATAAAGAGCAGTGTTGCCAACTCCTCAGTAAGGAAAGTAGCTATTGGCTGTCCCAAAAGTCGCTAGAAGTTGCTAGAAGTCGCTAGATGGCGTCATCACCTTATTTGTATAATCAGGCATTGGAGTGTTATTGTAAGGAATGCTGTAGGAGTAAGGAATAATGTCCTGGAAGAGACAAAAGTGGATAATAAACATCCTAAATGTTTAGAACGACAAATTCGATTTTTATTGGATTACTTCTACAGTGTCATTCCAAATGAATGATGAAAAAGTCATAATTTTTTAGGGAAAAGTCGAAACTATGACTTATTATTATAAAGTCTTGACTTAGTATGGCGAAAAAAACTTTAAAAAAGAATGCTGTTTTTAATTTTCTTTATTTTTAACCAACAGAAATTGGCTTTTATATTCATCTCTGTCTCTCTCAGCTTGTTTACAATTTAATCCGTTTATTTTTCAAATTTCTAACTCATTTTCAGTGTCTTTTCTTTTGAGAAAATAGGTGATGTTTCTCTGCATTATAAGACCAAAAAAGTAACTGTTTTACAGAGTTTCTTCCCATTTTTAGTTATATTGTCTGGAGACAATAAGATATATTTTTTATTATTTTGAAGGTTGGGTGCAGAGGAGACTACCAGGCTCTTCAGAAACAATTTGGAATATGCAAAAAGAGATTTTCTTAAAGTCAAGGTAGTTTTCAAGACTGCATATTGCTAGTGAATCTATTTCCCGTCCCAGCATGCAGCTGTGACTGGTTTTGAACGAACGCTTTAAAACAGCAGCCGCTCTAATATCTTCCTGGTCCTGTGTACCTGTGAACTACTTTCGTCTCTGCTTCCAGCGCTGTAAACCAGCGGCGGCTTAGTGCACGCGCAGTCTCCTCTCCTCTGACTGCAGCTGCGACTGCTGCGGGAGTCGAGACTGACCTGCAAATGCTTTCAGACGAGGGAGGAGCTCACGGCAGAACCCGCTGCTCGATGAGGATGGTGACTGCAGAATGATACATGCTTTCACATCAGTCGCCAAACACTAGAAAAGTCGCCAAACACTAGAAAAAGTCGCTGGATTTGTCGCTATTCGCTTTTGACATAAAAAAGTCGCCAAGTGGTCTGGAAAGTTGCCAGATTTTTTTTTTTTTTAAAGTTATTTTTTTGGCCTTTGTGGCTTTAATGGATAGAGGAGGACAGTGGATAGCGTTGGAAAGGGGAGAGAGAGTGGGGAGTGACATGCGGGAAATAGGCCACAGGTCGGACTCGAACCCGGGCCGCCCGCTCGAGGGCAAACCTCATGGTGCGCAGCCATATCCACTCGGCCATCCGCGCCCCGGAAGTTGCCAGATTTAGCGAGAAAGTTGCTGAGTTGGCAACAGTGATAAAGAGTGAAAAGTGACTTAAATTCCCCAAAAGCAACAAAAATTAGCAAGAAAAATTTTGTAGGAAACTACAAAATTCACAAAGAAGCAAAAATGCTGAAAAAAGTGACAAAAAAGGAACAGTGAAAGTTGGTTAGAATGGTTATAGTCCACAAAAATGTCAAGAGAGTTGGGATTAAAATTTGAGAATAGTCAAAAATAGTGCTTTAAATTGTCCCAGAGTGGCACAAAGAGTTAGAAGTGTAAAAAATGGGCAAAATAACCAAGATTGGCAAGAAAATGGTGAGTGAACCTGGAAAATAGTGAGAAGGTATTATGGTCCAAAAGTGGCAAAAAAGAAGTGGAAAAATGGACAAAGGGCAGACCCAGGTGTAGTGGTAGAGGGTTGTTGTTGTTGTGCTGTAATTAATGTAACTGTTAATGTGCCACACTGTTTGTTTAAAAACATAAGATAGGAACCCAGAAATTATCGCACAAACCATCACAACTCCAATATAGGAAATAACAGCAATCAGATTACTTTTTGCCAATCATTTATTATTTTTAGGTTCCTCATCTTATGTTTTTTTTCAACAAACACAAACAATAAATCATAATTCATTTAAGAGAGCAGCATATTGGATGAATAAAACTGGGAGTAAACATCTTAACCTAAAAAAAGAGGAGTTATTTTGACTCATATGGAATATCTGAAATCAATTGCTATATTGAAGAGGGTGAACCTTTTCACTGTGATTTTTGTTAAAAAAAATAACCAAAGAAACTCTGTTTGCATGAAAGACATCTGAAAAACTTAGAATATCACAAAAAAGTTCAACATTTGTAGTCACCCATTTAAAAAAGTGAAGATTCTAAAACATTTGAGGTTGAAAAAATATTGCAGCCTCCATGATTGGAATATTGCATCAGGCCATATTGGGATTATATCTCATTTGCAATTTATTTTCCCAGCCCTACTCTATTACCACAGCACAATTCTGCTGCAGCTGGATCGCTGCAGGTGTCTCAAAAATACCTGACACTTACCTGCTGTAACAAGAATTTTAACTAACCAAAAAACTTGGACCTGATACTTCAACGGCTTCAAGTGCAAACACCATTCGAATCAATGATGACGATGTTTGTCTGAACCTTGATGAGAAACCAGCCAGTTTGCTTCTGCAATTTGTTTAATATCCAACGACCACTGAATATGACATCATCAACCATAGCCTACAAAGAGACTTCAGGATTAAAATGGGGATTAATGATTATGTGCTAGGATATTCTTGAGCCCACAAACTCATGTAAACTTTGGCAGATAGAAGTTCAATCAAAATAGGACATGGTTATATCCAGGTTGTTCTAATAATAATAGAAAAATGCGTAAAATTGGATCAATAACTCAAAGAAGACTTAAACAACACACTCACCCATTGGTGTAGAGCGGGGTGACATGAACCAGAACAGATGGCGTGGTGTGGTATTTGATGATGATGGCAACAGTCAGGTAGGTTGCAGCCAGAGTGCCGAGAACACTGTGAGAAGACAAGAACACGACACTTAGGCCCCATCCACACGAAGTCAAAACGTTTAACAGTTTCCAAAACGATCGTCATAAAGATGAAGGCGTCTCAGAAAATGTGTGCGTCTGTATGAATGCACTCGATATGCATGAAGATGCTGTAAAACACTTGCCAGACCTCTAGGGGCGCTGTAACGATATGGGGGAAACAAGCGGAAACAGAAGAACAAACAGTGGGCATGAACACTTGGCAAAAGTTGTGCCGTACTGTGTCCTCTATGATTGTTTGTTCAACTCTGTGGTGGTTGAGAAGGAGATTTAGCTGCTAAAGGGATAGCAGGGTCACCAGCTTCATCAACACATACGCTACATAGTACGCCGCCATTGTTGTTGTTGTTGTTGCCATAGTGACGCTTGTGGCGCATGTGTATTCATGACGATGTGAAAATATGACGTCAGCGTATCTGAAAAGTTGCAGAGAGCCAGTTTACAGGGAGCCACGTATACGGCGTTTCTAAATCTTCCCACTTTGGAACCTGGTTTCAGAAAAGATCGTTTACAGACCCACAAAACGCCGTCTCCGTATGGATGATACGCAGATTCGGCAAAAATCTTATGCGTTTTGACCTCGTTTTGTCTTCGTGTGGATGGGGCCTCAGTTCAGACAGAATCAAACTCTGAAACATTGGGGGGTCGTACGATGAATGTTTGGATCATTGAACCACAAGTGTGAGTGTCTACAAGGGGTCACATCAGCAATAATTCAACATAATATGGATGTGTTTAGAGACGCCATGGCCCTCAGTATTTCATCTGTTTTTTTCTTGAATCATATTTCTGATCTGGTTGTGTTCTCTATCTCAGACCCTGCTGTTCAATCTTACATCATTTATATGGTCCTGCCATTCTCATTTGGCTCTTTTCCTCTTTGCTCAAGTCACTTTTCTTGCCCATTGTTTAAGTCAATTAGGACTTTAAAAATAATAATAATAATAATTTGGAACACAGTGTAGTCTCACTGTAGCATGACCTTTTTTATTTCACCCAAAGGTAGAATATCCAAAACTTTTTCATGTCAACTAATTTTCAAGCAGCGCAAACTGTTAACCAGACAATCAACACCTCAGTAAAACACTGCACATTCAGCATCACATCATGGCTCTGAAGTGACAGGATACAAGTGCTGAACACAAAAATGTGACAAAGGAGACGCTGATCAGTGAAGCAACTACAATCCAGTGACAGGCAAAAACAAGATGTTTCATTTCCACAGCTTCAGAAACTGGTCTCTCTGGTCCTAAATGTTAAAACAGAGCTCTAAAAGCTGTCTCTCTCTGAGCATATTTTTCATAAAACCAGATAAATTTCCTTGTTTCAACGTCTGATATGTTGTCTCTGCTTGTAAACTAATTGAAAACAAATTTGTTTTTTAATCAACATTTTATGCAGCATCTCAACTCTAAGTGCTGAAGTGGGATTTCACACAACATCTTTTTTTATTGTCTTAAATTTGGTCTGTGTTAAATTCTTGAGCTGGAATGTTAATGTTAGAGGAACTTTAATAATCTACAATGGCAAAATGACAGTGACGAGCAGTTGTTCTAACATGTTTGCTCTCAGGGTGCACATTTACTGTACACACTCTCACGTGTGTCAGGAAAAATCTGACCTGATGTATTTCTGGATGCTGATCTCTTTGGGGATGGACAGAGGCAGGATGAGGAAGACACAGAGCAGCATCAGGGCGAAGCGCTGATCCGTGTAGAAGTGATACTGCATCTCTGTCTCTGGTAGACCTGTCACCAGCTCGTACAGGGAGCCACACACTGGATGAAGAAGAAAAACACCAACACACAGAATGTGAGAAACATGTCAAAGTGAAGCTATGAGAAGCACATGTCCATCTCTTTGGTTTCCGAATTCCACAGAAGTGGGAGGCAAAGAAATGCATCAAGTACAGGTTTTCTATTGGGTCTTTAGATCATGTGTGGGTCTAGGTAACCAATGACTGTGTGCAGAACAGACAGTGAGCCTTTATTTCTGTCTACTCAGGGATGCTGAACTAACAACAACCCCCTCTACCGGGGGGGGGTTCATTGCGCTAAATGATGTCTCCTCTGTCCTCTCTCCTCTGTGACACTGGAACTAGTTCATGAACTGCCATATTGAAGACTGTCCTGTCTGTGCTAATTTGCTCAGAGGAGAGAGGAAGGAGGAGACTGGTCGGAGGAGAGATAATCGAGAGAACACGAGAGCTGGCTTCGCAGGAGTTTTTTCACTGACAGACACGCCCCCACATGGGATGAAGGTCTCTGATTGGACGCTGCTCCGGTTCAGCAACTTTCTCTGAAATTTATCAGCGGAGTCAAATGAGACAGAGCTGAAAACAATCTCTGAGGATTAATCTGAAACAGTCAGAAAGATGGGATTAAAAACATGTTTGATGTGAGTTTCAAGCACAAAATGCTGAACACAACTGTCATTAAATCAACAAAACAGATCAATACAGAGTTTTTATAACTGTTATGGTAGGATTCATTGTCCATTAATTTATATATTTTTATAAAATAGAGCAAAAATAGAAATTCATGATCAGTTATTTTACCTGTTTATTTTCCTGCAACTTCTCTCTCTTAATAGAGAGAATCTAAGTCCGAGAAAGTCTGATGGGACAAACTGGTTAAATTTCCGTTTATGAAGCTTCATTCATAAGCAGGAGATTTGCAAAAAGAAACATGATTTCTATTTTACCCTAAAATCTAACTTTTCTAGTGTTCCTATAGGTTATATTAATAAGTTTCAGAGTTCATTATCAGATACGCTCTGGATAAAGGATAAATATTTAATGAAGTGACACATTTTACCCCTTAAGTGATGTGTGCGCTTCTTAACTGGACACAGAATAAACAGAGCTCAGGTTTTCTTCATGTGACAGCGTTTGTTAAACAGATAAGGAACTAAGATAAAGCTGTTTCTGTTTATATTTTATTAGAGTTATTACAGCACATGTGCAGACACACAAACAGCTGTTAGAGCTGAATGACAGATGATCCTGATCAGCTGACGCCGTCATCACTGAAAGACCTCACGTCATGAAGGAAAGGACGTCTCATTTGTCTTAAAACTAATCTCCTCCTGTGAAGTGTTGCCGTGTAAACAGGGCCTAAACCTTTAAGGACAGATGTGTTGGCATAGACACATTTGCATCTGCTGGAGGATCTGGTTATGCTGTGAAATACCTCTATTTTCACAAAATAAGAAAGAAAAGTCTCATAAATACCACTTCACTAAACCTCTAACATCTAATTCTCTGTATGTGTTTTTCTTCAGTTTAAACTATTTTTCTCTCACATAACATGCAGTTAATTAGAAATAACGCCAGATATTGAAAGTTCAAAGTATTCCAAAAAAAAAAGGGCCTAAGCACTGACACACAGGACAATTTTTGACCGTTTATCATCAAGATAAGCAAAATAGTCCAGGCAGGCATGTTGGGGCTCAGGTCTTCAAGGTTTAATGTTCCATTCAAGTCACTTGCCAGAGATCTTCCCGGATAGTAAAGGATAAGAATGACAGTTTTGTTTTTTTAAATCTCCATATAGGCTGTTTTATGGACATGTCAGGTGATTTTGGCCCATTTTCAGCCTGATTTTGACCAAAAATAGGAAAGAAATGTAGTTAGGTTTCAGTTGTTTGTGTTATGAGGTAGAAAGTCCTCTTCAGATCCCTTCATTGAACCCACATATGAGTGTTTTAAGCTAACTCATGCTAACTCATGCACATAGAGCAGACTCTGAAACTCACACTTCTCCAGCTGATCATCCACAATCACCAGAAAAGCCACAGAGATCATAAAGAGGTTGAAGACGAAGCAGATCTCACACAGCTGACCGATGGCTGGCCCGCACACCTCCTTCACCACCGCCTGGTACGTACACTGGCCGCTGATGGAGGAGGAGTAGCCCAGGATGATCAGACCGCTGATCAGGAACACCAGGGAGATCTGTGAGGAGGAAGAAATCAAATAACAGAGGCCAACAGGTTCAGAGGGCACTTAATGATCACGTGTGCTCAGACCTTAAACACACATTCACTTTCACACATGATACCATCAACGGTGCAAGCGTACGTCACTCAAATGCTTGTGACCACTGTGAGGGTGACACTGCAATTCAAAGTAAACTGAAGTCAACAGCCCCCAGGTTTCCACTTCTTCCACAACAGAGTTTCACAGAAATAAATGTATTTCACTATTAAAAAAACAACAGGACACACGACCTGTTCAAACACCCCTGATCAAAATCTTAAGACTGGCTGCACAAATTTACATCTTGCACGGTTGGATCTTAAAAAACATCAAAGTAGGGTTTCAAAATGCAAAAAAGAAATGGGAGTGAGTGAGAAAAAAAGCTGAAAACAACAATTAAAGTGGAACAGCCTCTTCATCAAAGTCAAAAGTTTAAGACTACAGCTCAAAAAATAAATAAAATAAACAAAAATCCTTAAATAGGACAAAAAGTTTGAAAATAGGACAAAGAACTCAGACAACAACAACAAGGAAAAAAAAAAAAAAATAGAAAAATTGCATTTCCCCGCAGCAAATGTGTTGAAATGCTGACCCTGAATGAGCGAAATCAAGAATGCAAAATAAACTTGCTAAAAGTCATTAAACAAACTAAATATGTGGAACCTGTGGAATAAAAAAGCTTTATCTGTTTGAGGTTTTGACTCAATTTGATGGTGATTTTCTGTCTCTGTGTTTCATCTGCTATTGTCGCTGGTCTGAATAGCTTCCTCCTGCCATCATCAACACCCAAAGTCACTTCCTCACCAATCATGATGTGATTGGCTGGAATAGCCATGTCTGCTCTTCCATCACTAATGGCAAGAGAATATGGGCCTGTAGATTCACTGCCATTGCTTTAAACAGATCAGTGTGTGGATGCAAAAGATAAGAAAGTCTTGTTGGTCACCTTAAGACCCTGTAACACCACATTATGCAACCATATGCAATACGTACAAAATTTTCACTTCATTTTGTCATGACACCACATTTTGTAATGAATTTTTTTAATGCAATATGTAATAAGCTTTGCCTCATTATGAAATAAGTTCTTACATATTGAGTCATAATGCGCCAAATTCTGTGGCAGATTATCAAAAAATGTGGTATTGTTGCATAATGAAGTGAAACTATTAAATTCTTACATAATGCAGTATTATTACATAATGTGGTGCTACAGACTGTCTCTCCAAATATTAACAATCAGGTTGGAAATCTGGGGGTAATACTGGACTCAGACCTGAACATGAACAGCCACTTTAAATCAATGACATCAGGCACTTTTCACCATCTCAAATATGTACAAAATCAAAGGAAAAGTGTCTAAACCACTGATTCCCAACCTGTGGTCCGCAGCCCCATGGTGGGCCGCCAGGGTCTTACAAGTGGGCCGCCAAATCATTTCCAAAATAGCATAATTTTAGTGGAGGGTGATAATATAAAGATACAAATATACAGAATAATGAATGATGTTAAAACCGAGATAAGTTTTTAAACAAATTAAAAATGTTCAAATAGTCATATAGAAAAAAAANAAAAAAAAAAAAAAAAAAAAGAAAAAGAAATAAAACCGAAAATGACAAAGTTGCTGGGCCGGAAAGTCACAAAAAGAATGCAGTACAACCCAAAATATAATAACTGACCCACAATGTAACAACTTGTCACACTCTGTATTTATTGGGTCAGAGGTGGGCCGCAAACATTTCTGAGACTCAAAACTGGGCCCTGAGTTGGAAAAGGTTGAGGACCACTGGTCTAAACGTGACGTAAAAAGACTCCATGGGTTTGTCCCCAGCAGGCTAGTTTGCTGTCTGCTACATCCAGAATGCTGCTGCTCAAGTTCTGACCAGAGCCAGGAAACACAGGGACCACATTAGTCCAGGTCTCAGGACTCTGCACCAGCTTCTTATAGCTCAGAGAATCGACCTTAAAACAGCTCCGTTTATGTACAAGTCTCTTCATTACTGATGCACAAAATTGGATTTTCGGCTGATATCTGATATTTTACAACCCTCTTATGGCGCTTTTCCACTATACAATTCCAGCCCTACTCGGCTCAGCTCTACTCTACTCGGTTTGGTTAGCTTTTCCACTAGCCCGACTACAGACCATAGACTGTATAAAACAGCTACAGGGGAACCAGAGTCAGGACTAAACACAGTGAAGCTACATTTCAGTTTTACGCTCCTGAAATCTGGAACAGTCTTCAGGAAGATGTGAGACAGGCCTCAACTCTGACAATGTTCAAATCCAGGCTAAAAACAAACAGTTTAGCTTTGTACATGGCAACTGAAAATATTTTATCTGCACTGCTCGCTTTAAACTAAATTTGATAACGATTATGTTTTACAGGATGATTTTTATTTTTCTTCCAGCAGGATTATTTCTGTAAAAGTCGATAGATCATTTTTTAGAAAACTCTCACAGACTCCACCTTAAATTTCTGTCAATGACTGAAAAGTGTGTGAGACTGTGAGTGTGTTGAGTTAATAGGCACCAGAACAAGACCAGGCCTGTTAGGACTCCTTCTCCCTGTGTTTTAGCTCACAGAGTAATAACTGAAGGAGCCAAGAACTGAATTAGAGATGAAAAACAGAGGTGATTTTCTTTATGAACAGAAGCAGCAGAAATTTACCACCAAAGTGAGCCTCAATTTTTACAATTACACGAATGAAGTCCACAGTCCAACACACTTTATAATCCTACATTTTCTAAACCAGAGAGAGGGACAGAGAGAGGGAAGGAAGGGAAAAAGAAACAGATACAGGTACTACAGGATGGTATTGGAGGGTTTTTTTTAAATCATGATTTTAATGTTTCAATAGTGACTGTTTTAAATGGTCTCATGTTTATGTTGTTTTGTCACTAAATGTCAAAATGGATGTTGTCATCGTCATTATCTGGCGACAAAACAAATGTCCACACAGGTAAAAATAACCTGACCTCTGTCTGTCACCATCACATCTTCTGACACATTAACCACTTAAAGGTTGAGAAACACTTGGTTGTTGTCAATGTTCATCAGGAGAAATAATAAGTTGAGATTCAGGTCAAATGTGAAAGTCTAACACTACAATCAGCAGAGGTGGGAAGTAACAAAGTACAAATACTTCGTTACTGTACTTAAGTAGATTTTTCAGGTATCTGTAGTTTAGTTGAGTATTTATATTTCTGACGACTTTCTACTTTTACTTCTTACATGTGAACATGAATATCTGTTATTTCTTAAGATGCACCGATAAATCAGCAGAGATCGTTATTGGCCTTGATTTCTTTAATTTTGGGGGATCTGTGATTGGCCTATCCTTTCATGTGAAATCGATCTTCTCAACCAATCCTCTCTACCTCTGCAAAGGTCTGAAAGTCAGCCATTGTACCTTTTTTTTTGCTCTGCTAGACTGACAGGTTATTTTTTAAATTTGGAAAATGAAAGACTTAAGAAATTGATACAATTTAGAAGTTTGGACACCAATATTCCAAACTTTTCATTTAAATATGTGAGAGAATTACCTCATGTGCTGTTAAGAAAATCAAGTTTGTATTGTTTCACAGGTATTGTTTGATATTTTTTGATAAAATAAGATTGTAATATTAAAGGTGTGTGCTACCAGTTATTCAAAAGATCAGGCTTTTCAAAGATGGGTGATCAGCCAGAATATTGTGAGCGGTGCACTTTTAGTACCTGGCTTTATTTAAGAAATTCCTGTCAGCTAAGATGTTATTGGCTCTAAAGTTTAGTCTTTATTATCCTGTCTGAAATTTGGCTAGCAGAAAAACTAGGCTGTCCATTGATTGTGTTTTTTATGTGCAGGTTGTTACCAAAGAACGAAAACAATCTTATTTTGTATGCTTAGAACTTTTTTTTTTTCAATTTGCAGAGCTACCAAAAAAGGCATCGTGTATCATTGAAGTTACAAAAAATCATTTCTACTTTTTACTTTTGAACTTCAGCACATTTCAGAACATTTACTTTCTTTTAATTAAGTAGAGGAGTTGAATTAGTACTTTGACTTTTACCAGAGTCTTTTTTTTTCATAAATATCTGTACTTCTACTTCAGTAAAGAACATGGGTACTTTTGCCGTCTCTGATTATCAGGAGCATCGGCAGGTCTACAGTTCTGTTTTATTCTAACTTTGAAGCAACAGCATGAAGTGGTTGCGTCAGCGTGTTGGTGCATGTTGCAGCTTTGAGACCTAATCTAGTTTAGAGGGAGCCAATTCCAGGCTCACCAGTTTGGGGATATTTTTTACTTGTTAAGCTCTGTAGTTATTATAAGTTGTTACAGTTTATGCTTCAAGAGGCAGAAGTAATGTGGCTAAATATTACACAACTGATTCAACAAGTTCCTGAAGAATCACCATGATAAAGAATTCAATGATTTAGTAAAGAAAGACCCAGCAGCTGCTGTCAGACAATATGGGACAAACCCACAAAAGCAATGAACATAAGACAATAACACAGAGCTGAAATAATAACTACTTTTACATGGGTACAGAATAGGGTTGGGCAATGAATCACAAATTAGATTAAATAACAATATGTCATGTTGCAATATTCTAATTGCAGACAGTGCAACATTTCTGTAACCTGAAGTGTGTCAGAATATCAGATAAAGTTTGTTGCAGCAGATGTTTCCTGCTCTACACCAGAGTTACTCAACTCTGCTCCACCAAAGAAACAAACTGTTAAAAACTACCTATGCGAAAGGAACAATCTAAATGGTGGAAAGAGGCAAAAATAGCAAAGAGTAGCAATGAAACTTAGCTGAGGTGGTAAAAATGCCCCCCCAAAAAACCAAGTGGCAGGAAGTGGCATTAATGGTGAAAAATGTTACAAAAAAACCAGTGAAAAATGATAAAATGTCCAGCGTTCACAAAAATTGGCAAGAAAGTTTGGATTAAACTTGAAAAATATTCAGTTTGTTGCAAAAAATGGTCCAAAAGTGGCAAAAAATAAGTGAAAAAAGACAAAAATTGACAAAAAGCAGTCACAAGTTACTGTTGTAGTGGGCTGTTGTTGTGCTGTAATTAATGTAACTGTTCATGTCCTAATCCTACTGTGTGTTTGTTTAAAAACACAAGACGGGAACCTAGAAATAACCACACAAAAAATATTGCAATTGCAATATAGGAAATAATAATCACAACTACATTCTCTTTGAAAAATGGTTCAACCCTAGTATAGAAACTATGTTATCATGAAGAAATGCAATATAAAGGGTGTTTACATCACAGATAGATAATTCTTGTAGCCAGAGTAAATGCCTTTATACTAAAGAAACAAACCCAGAGTGCAGGAGTCTGCTGTATTAATGGTTCTGGTCAATAAAAGCCTGCAGCTCATTGAAACGACTGCCTGGCTGAACACTTGGAAATCAGATAAATAATTTTCTTACTGCTCTGCCTGAACTCAATGACATAAGAAAAAGTGTGCAAACATATATCAGCAGAGCTAAACCAGCTCTGATGTTTGTTTTCAGTCTTCAGTCTAACAACACACAGATTAAAGGATGGGTATGTCAAGCCAAACTGGGTGCAAACTTTTAGAGACAAGGGCTGAACAATATTAAAGAGGGGGTATTCTGATTTCCTTCACTTTAAACATGGATAGAAAGTAACAATGCTGGATGATCAGACTTAATGTGAGCAGATTTTCAAACCTCTACATGTTCATATGTTGACTGTGTAGTAGTACTCTGTCTGGCCAAAGAAAAGTCGCCACCAAAAAAATGTCACACACTCTAATATTTCGTTGGACCACCTTGAGCTTTCATTACAGAACATATTCTCATGGCATTATTTGGATAAGCCTCTACAATGTCACAAAATTTATTTCCATACTATACAGCTGGGTATACAGTACAGTAGGCACTAGGCATGATGGGTGCATCACTTTACCTGCCTCTCCTCTTACCCTGATGCACCCATCACTCTAGAACAGGGTAAATCTGGACTCATCAGACCACATGACCTTTTTCCATTTCCCCAGAGTTAAGGCTGGGCGATATGGCTGAAAAGTGTATCACGATATAAGTGTTTAGTATCAGTCAGTATCGATTATAATTGATCATTTTTCTTAACCTTTTTAAAATGAGGGGCTAGGAAAAAAAAGACTGAATTTAGATTAAAATTGTTATCTTATTGTTTATCATTCCCTAAATAAACAATAATTTACACAACTTTGATGGTGGGATGAATAAATATGCAAACACTCAACATTTATTCATCTGTTCCACTTACTGCTAAATGATTTTGCAAAATTTGCCGAACAAAATCATTATTATTATTATTCTTTGTTAAAGCCGTGGCCCATAATCCTGTATTTTTAATACATAAAAGTGAATATACATTCTATTTTTTGAGTGTGGGCACACACTATTTATGCCTACTGCTGCATTAATGGGTCAGGGCACCCCAGTGTAAACCATCTGGACACGACCCTGCTTGTCAGTGTGTGTCTGGTTGCAGGTTGGTTACGCTGCTTTGCTCATCAACAGATGGATTTATGCTGAAGACAGAGTACAGTCCGTGGAAAAAATAGAGTTACAGTGAAAGAAAGGACTCAAATTTTCTCCAGGTCAAGTCAAACAACTTCTCAAGCATTCATGTACAGCTCTTTCTCCAGCTTAAATGACTGTCCATCGCCCATCAGTGTCCTTCTCCCTCCCCCAGCTAACCAGCTTCATGATTCATAATCCATCCAAAACACCAAAAAGGGGATTTTCTTCAGTAGAATATTATTGGTCTAAGAAATACTGATGTGTGTTTCTTAATTTTCTAAATCAAAAAATGATCAGAGGATTAATTTTGAAGAGCAGCAGGTTTGACTCGTGTGTGTCAATCGCACCAATAATCATCCTCAGGTGACCCCGGAAGGATCCTGGCTTTGTGAATGTTTCAATAGAAGAGCCAAAAGAAACTCCTTAAAAGTGCCAGAAGTTGCAGAGGTGCCTGGTTCTGGATCCGATTGGATCATCGTTTTGTGACGGATTTCAGTGACATTATGGAACATTCCATCAAACATATTTTCTATTGATATTGATCATGTGTCTATCGCAATAGATATAATGGTTCTAATGCCCAGCCCTAGTTCTAGCACTTTGTCACAGCTTCTATCATGATACAAGCCAAATCGAGTCTTATCTTTGCAGATTTTCTGCATCATGCAGTCCTGAGTCAAATGACCTCACCTCCTGACTGGAGGCTCTGATAACATTCATAGAGATGAAAAAGTAGCTCCAGATGTGGAAATTAGTGAGTTTGCCTCATAACACAGGTTTGTCTATCCATCAGGGTGAGACTTTCAGTCCTAGCATAGGAGGGGCTTTTCACTATTTTGTGTTGCGTTCCTATTTTACAAGAAAACCCTCAACACAGTACGAATGAAAGTGTTTGGATCAGTGAACTTTATATTACATAAGACTTCTTACAGTTTGGTTGCTGCGACAAGCTGCGTCTGTGCTGGCTTTCTTGATTTACAGAATAATACAAAGTGCTTCAGCTGACATTTGTGCAGCGTCTTAGAACCTCTACTCAGACTAATTTACGTGATTTAAAAAATTAAAAAAAAACCATTATCTTATTGCTACAATTAAAGTTCATATTGAAGACAGAAAGAGAGTTTAAGAGCCACATTAAACTCTGAATAATGAAAATCCAAGAGAAAACATTGAAGAAAGCTGTGAGGTCTGACCTCTCATGGCCTCTCCTGTCAGGTGAAACAGATCACAATCTCATTAATTGACTGAAGTGGCCTTCTCAGTCCGTCAGTCACAGTGTGTAATAAGATGCACCTCAACTTAACCTTTAACTTTTAATACATTTATGTGGACCCTTATATCTGATAACCTTACAACACTTTGTTGCATAACTTCCCAGATATCTGCTAGAGAAGATAAAAATTATCTCTTAAATTTAACAGTTGTTTATACATATGTTTTGTATATCTGAAAAATTGTAAATAGTACACTCACCAGTTCCACAGTGACCGCGCTCCGGATGCCTCCAGCCCTGTCGAAGGCCCAGGGAAAGTTGAGGAGTCCGGCGCCCAGAGCAGACTTCAGCATGATAAAAATGGCCCCCATAGAACCGAGCCGAGGCCCGGAGGCTACGTCCAGCGAGGGCTTGGTGGAGGCTGAGGCCAGCAGGCTGATGCTCTCTCTGGCTAACTCCTCCATGCTTCAAGCGGCGGGAAACTCAGAGCTGGACACGAGGAGGCTCACGCGCGCTCACTGCCGGCACATACACACACCTGAGCGGGCGGACGGATACAGGCGGAGGGACAGCTGCTCTCTGGGCTTGGTGCGGGGCTCTGAGGGCGGACACAGAGCAAGGTAAGGCGGGCAGAGGGAGGCGGAGGGGGCGGCACAGCCATGTGGAGGGGAGTTAGTGCTGCCTTCAGGTGCTGTCCAGGAAAGTTTATCAAAACCACGCGGGCCCGTAGACGAAGAGCATTGCCGCCTTAATCATTGAGGTCTATTAAAATATTCTAACTTCAAAACAATAATAATTAAAAAAATAGAAATAAAATTACAATGGCACTCAATGTAGGCTGGCATAGTGATATGAATAGGGTGAAAGTAACTGATGTAGGGGAGAGTGGGGTAAAGTGAGACACTGCTCCTCTCTAAGCAAATAAAATGATATATCAGTAAAATTTAAACATTTCCCATCAATTCAGGATATTTCCCAGCAATGGGAATCATCACACTGTATTAAGGACAAAAGGCGCAGAAAAAATAATTGTTTAAAAAAAATAATAATAATAATAAAAAAATTGGTCTTGTCACACCTAACCCCAGCTATGGGGTAACAGAGACAATTAACCACAGAAATCAAGGGGGTAAAGTGAACCACTTTCTTTTCTCCACTCTGAGACAACCATAACCATAACTGTTGTTACAGTTAGAATCCTGAAAGCTGGCTTGACAACCACCCAATCCAGATTAGTAACAGAATCGTGGGGTTTGGTCAATAAAGCACATTTTATCTTAACTGGAGAAACTGTTTAGCAAGTTTTTACAAACATCTAGCAAGCTTCTTCATCTCACAGGTAAATCTTCTCTAAGACTTTTTTTCCTTGCTTGACCTAAGTGGCTGTACTCTCCATCTCCTTGAGGGGTGTTTTGTCTTGGCATGACGGCTTTTCTATGACATTAAGAATAAAAGATATGTTATGTAGTATTACATTAAAATATGTGTAAGCCTAAACGTAACTTGTGCCCCATGGTGAGGTGATGGGGAACACTGTCTCACTTTGCCCCACCACCACAATTTTAGAAAAGAGGACCTCTCTTGGCAGTTTAAGCTAATCTTCAGCTAGAACCATCACATGGTTCACGCTGGTAGTTCATCAACACTTATGATTTATGTTTTTCTACCTAAGAAAACTTTTTAGAAAAACACAAAAAAATGGAAGGAAAAAAGCTTAAATTGATAAAATTTTACACGGAACAAAAATTCAGCTGGACAAAACTGTTGGCATCGTTTTAGAATAGAACAGTTAATGTCCCCTTGGAAGCCAAAGAGCATGTTAATGTGGAGCCAAAACTCAGGAGCCAAAACTCCACCAATATGCCCACTTAGGAGCCAAAACCTGTGCTTAAATGTCCTTTTGGGAGCCAAAACACTAGCTAAATTGCTCTCTTAAGAGCTAAAACACCTGACAAATTACTAATTTGGGGGTTCCACACTTGATTAAGTGCCCATCTGATTGGTGAAACGCCATTTCCTACCTCTGTGACTGGATTAAATGTGCTGAACTGTCCTCCTTGGGAGCCAAAACTTGTGATTAAATGCGCCCTGGGAGCCAAAACACTACTCATGTATCCTTTTAGGAGCCAGGACTTGTGCAAGAACTTCAACTTTTGCAAAGTACTCTCAGGAACCAAAACAAATGCTCAAGGGCTCTCATAGGAGCCAAAACACAGCCCCCCCTAGGTAGCCATAATGCCTGTTCAGTTGCGCTCTTGGGAGCCAAAACAAACACTAAATTCCTTATAATGGGGCCTAACACCTGATTTTGTGCCCGTCTGATTGGTGGAACGCCATTTCCTACTTGCTAAACCATCCTCTCGGGAGCCAAAACACACTAAAGTGCGCTTTTGGGTGCCAAAACATGTGATAAAGTGCCTACTTGGGAGCCAAAATATGCAATAAAGGGCGCCCTTGTGAGCCAAAACTTGTGATTAAATGTTCCCTGGGAGCCAAAACACTACTCTTGTATCCTTTTAGGAGCCAGAACTTATGGAAGAACTTGAACTTCTGCAAAGTACTCTTGGGAGCCAAAACAAATGTTTAAGTGCTCTCATGGAAGCCAAAACACAAGCCCCCCCTGGGAAGCCGTAATGCCTGTTAAATTGCCCTTTTGGGAGCCAAAACACACACTTACTCCCTCATTACAGGGCCAAATGCCTGATTAAGAACTCATGTGGTTAGCAAAACACACTGAAGTGCTTAAACATGATAAACTGCCCTCTTAGGAGGCAAAAATGCTTCATTTTCTTTTCGCGCCTGCATGTGCAAAAGTCTGTCTAGCACTTCATACAAGACCATGGAGATGTCAAAACAGAGCTTAACCAAGACAGGAACAGGCAAAGCTTTGATGTAAGTACCATTAAAGCAAGAATTTAAAACCACGCTGATCCTGGAGGTTTGAACTTCTTTCTGCTGAATACAGCCACCATACACAGCACATCTCACACAGCCTAAACAAACCTTTACTGAGCCCTGAGTGTACGGTAAATATAGCCCTGAATAACACTAAAATGCCTTCTGGCTGGACTGCAGGACTCTGATAATATCTGCAGCACGGTCAACAACGTCTTGTGTCCCCGCTGGCCGGCTTAAAGTCAGCGAAAGTCAAACAAACAGAACTAATGAAGCCGTGAGGGTCCCACGTGGATGAGATAACATTCTCACTTACTCAGAGGATCAGATCAATCACTGAGCTTTGCTTGTTCAGGTTAGAAAAACCTGATTACATTTCACACTGCGAGGAAAGTCATCTGTGTTTTCCCATCCAGCTTTAAAGTCTCAGAGTGACTGAGTGAGAATCAGAGCTGGTCTCTGAGGCGCAGCAAGGACAAGGACTGCATCAGAAAGTCAGATTTGTATTCAATACCTTTCAGTCCACAACCTCCAGAAAGATAGATTGCATTCTCAAGGTCGTATTAAATTCTAATTTAATCTGCCACGTACACAGACTTGGCGTGCAGACAATAGGTAAATGGATTATAAACATTGGTATTCTTTCCCGGGGTGGGGTCTGCTGGCCTGCTGTTAAACAAAAGTTGGATTAATGTCGCTGTTTGTCAAGTCCCAAGTCCTGAGCCTGGTGCTGAGTTATACTTGGACTCTGATATGTACACTGATTGTCCTGAAAGGTGAGAGATACGTGGCTGACTATTGGATAAAGAGAACCCTGTAGCCGTGAGGAAGCTCAGAGCCCTTTTCTTCACCTCACGTCACCTGAAAAGAAGATGGAGATTAGCATTTTAGATATGGCCCCTAACCACCAGAGGCTTTAAAATCTGCATCAGAAACAGATAAGTGATGTCACAGAGGCTGCCTCCATATATTTTACAGTCTATGATTCTTATGAGACAAAATAGTGTGCTTTGGTTAAAATGATTTAAACACTTATAAACGTAATAAGTCACATTCTTCTTCCATTTTTAAAGTTATTCTTTAGGCTTTGTCTGCCTCTAACTTGATATGAGAGGAAACAGGGCAAAAGTGTGGACTGATGTTCACTTTGTACACCTGAACAAACTTAGGGATTAAATTTGACCCTTTTCTGATTCCTTAAAAACAGTTTGGATGGGACTTTCTAAGAGATCTTGAAAATATCAGATACAATATATACATGATCATAATTGTGAAATGAGATTATCAGCACTGAAATGCGCTATTTCGAAACACAATTTTTAAGCTTCCTGATTGGGTCGGTAGTAATAGTGGAAAAACAGTAGCTTCACTGTCTGACAGAACAGGGGCAGAAGTACAGAAGAAAGCTAAACAGGAGAGTGATGGAGCACAGGCTAAAGGATAAAACATGAGCTAAAAGCAGGGGTATTCAATTAGAATTTAAAGAGGTTCAGTTGGACAACATGTCCTAAAGCAAAGGCCCAGGAGATAATAATGTCCAGTGTGGTATTTAAGTATCGAGATCTATACAATACAGGACTGTCAGATTAAATCATGTCAGTACAGATGAAAAGCATTTTTACATCATTTATTGTTACACAACATAGAAATTAACCTAATTGTATGACTGTAGGCATGTATAGATAAAAAGTACACACTTTTCTTTTGTTTTTGTGCTCAGTTTGAGAATTGAGTTCCAGTTTCTTCTGACAATATTTTAAATCTGGGTTTGAATAGTGAGGGCGAGATGGAGCTCAATTTTCACACTGAACAAGAAAGTGAGGGAGTGAGATATAAGAGAGTGATAAAACTGTTCAGTTGAGATTTATAATCTGTGAGATTTGTTGAGACTGTTGTGTTAAGATGTGAAACAGGAAAAGGGAAACTCAAGCTTTTGCTCTTTTTTTTTAGTTTTTTGGAATTACAAACTTTATTCAAAGATTTATTTTCATGATGTTTGAATTTTATCGCAAATTAGGTTAAATCGTAATTTGACCTGATGCAATATTCAAATCACAGGCAGTGCAATATTTCTATAACCTGTGTCAGAATACTTGATCACCTTTTTTGCAGTTTATGTTTTTATGCTCCTTATTGGTGTTACTCAACTCTGCTCAACCAAATGACAGAATTTTTGAAAACTACCTTTACAAGAGAAACAATCGAGTAAGCAATAACAATCATTTTAAGATGGCAAAAATGGCCAAGAAGCAGCAAAAATTGGCAAGAAAACTGGGAGAAAACTTGAGATATATTCAGGCAGTAGCAAAGAAATGGTCCAAAAAATGGTGAAAAAATAATGAAAAGTCACTAAACTGGCCAAAAGCAACACAAATTGGCAAGAAAATTCTGAAGAAACTTGGAAATTAGTGAAGAGAGTAGCAACAATGAGGAAAAGGGCAATGGAAAAAAAGGAACAAAACAGTGAAAAGTGGTAGGATAGCCAAAGGTGACAAAAAATTGCAAGAAATTCGGGGGAAAAAACTTTAAAAAACAGTCAGAAGGTAGCAAAGATGGTCCAAAAGTGGTGGGAATAAAATGTAAAAAGTAACTAAAATGGGCAAATGCAGTCAAGGGTAGCAAAAAGAAATGTCATGGGTCATTCTCATGTTAAAGTTAATGACAGTGTTCATTTCTTACAACATTTTAAAAACACAAAGATGGGGGACCCAGAAATAATCACATAAAAAATTGCAATTGCAATACAGGGAAAAATATTGTGTATTATAGTGTAGCAAAAAATGGTGAAAAAACAGTGAAACGTCACCAAAGTGGCCCAAAAGCAACACAAGTAGTAAAAAAAAAATCTGAAAAAAAAAGGAAATAGTGACGAGAGTAGCAACCGTGAGGTAAAAAGGAACAAAAAAGAAACAAACAAAAAACAGTGAAAAGTCGTAAAAATAGCCGAGGTGACCAAAAATGGCAGGAAAGTTTGGATAAAACTTTCAAAAAAATTGTCAGAAGGTAGCAAAAATGTTCCAAAAGTGGTGGGAAAAAATGTGAAAAGTGACTAAAAAGGGCAAAGAGCAGTCAAGGGTAGCAAAAAGGGAAGGGTAACAATTGCAATACAGGGAAAAATATTCAGGGTGTAGCAAAAAATGGTCACGAAAATTTTGAAAAAAGAGTGAAAAGTCACCAAACTGGCGAAAAACTCTGAGAAAAATGAAAAATAGTGAGGAGGGCAGCAACAATGAGGGACAGAGGGACAGAAAAAAGGAACAAAAAAAGAGTGAAAAGTAGTGAAAAGAGCCAAAGGTGACAAAAAAATTGCAAGAAAGTCGGGAAAAAAACTTAAAAAAAATAGTCAGAAAGTAGCAAAGATGGTCTCAAAGTGGTGGAAATAAAAAGTGAAAACTAACTTAAATGGGCAAATGCAGTCAAGGGTAGCAAATAGAAATGTCATAGGTTGTTGCTGTGCTTAAGTTAATGTGTTTGTTCAAAAACACAAAGATGAGGGACCGAGAAATTATCACGCAAAAAATTACAATTGCAATACATGGAAAAATTATTGCAGTTAGATTATTTTCTGCGAGTTGTTCAGTCCTAGAGAATAATGACCTGAGTCTTGTTAGAGTCCAGGTCATGTAAAGAAGATGTGAGGATGAATGAGGGGAGAGTTAAAAACAGAGGAACTGTTGTGACAGCAGGTGAAGTGGAGGTGTAGAAGTAAACCAGCCTTTCACACTCAGACTGTGGTGGTGGAGGAACAGCTCTGAGGTTCAGGCTGCTCGTTTCATGATGAGGGACCAACCGCTGAATCCAAGCAGAGGTCGAAGGTTCAGCTTATTGCCGCCACGGTGTCTCTTTCAACTGCCCGTCAGGGACGTGAGCAGGTGACCCCGATGGCTCCACAGGAAGTCTTGGCATCTGGGAACTGTGAAGGAAAAGAGGGCATGTGACCTCCACTCAGCACCAGCTTTCCCAAATCTTGTTAGCACAGCTAGCTGGCTCTGGGGTCGTTTCCCAGTTTCCCAAGGTTCCAAGGGAGATTAGCTGTCCGGCGGGGCCGTCATCCAAGAGGACGGGTGACAGATTCACAGGCTGATCTGGCCTATTAGGCTCAGAGAAGGAGCCAAAGCTCAGAGCCCCGAGCACATCGACACACATCACCTCTGATCAAATCATCCTGCATCACTGACTTCAACTCACAACTGATACTGGAGCACGAGGAGCTTTAGTCCATTCAGTCCACAATCATCTCCACACACAGATGCAATTATTCCTCCTCAAAGCTGTGCCAACAGAACTGATGGAGCGGCCTTCAGAAACCCGCAGGAGGAAAATAATGAGCTCAGTCACCGCTCAGAGGTTCAGACCTTAAACCGCTCAAAGTGACTGGAACCAAGTGATGAGGCTTCGTTTCATCTCATCTTTGTGTTCTTCATACAAAGAGCACCACAGACTGCTAACACTCAGCTTGTTGCTTCAGTTTGAATTTTGTCAGTGAAGTTGAATTGTCCTGCAGTTTTTCTCCATTGTTAATAAACATTTTCTGGTACTTAACATAAAATGACCACAACATGTCACCCATGCACCAACTCCCTGAACCAGTTCTGCTGAACTACAAACACAATTCCTGCTTTACACTCAGATTTTATCTCTAAATAGTGGCTCCCAACCTTTTCCAACTCAGGGCCCAGTTTTAAGTAACAAAAATTTTCGCGGCCCACCTCTGACCCTGTAAATACCTGGCCTTTTGATGCCTTCCCAGGGCACTTTTTTTATATACAAATACATCATCATATTTAACCTTTGGATGCCAAACCTGCTGACAAGAGCAAAAAAAAAACAACCTCTCACTTTTAAATGACTAGCATTTAAAAACTATTTGTCCAATCCAAAACCTGAAAAACTGGCGTAGGCGTCAGATTCTCAAGTTTCCTGGAGTACCTGAATGTATCTGGGGTGACGTCAACAACATGCATTAACAGCAGAAATGACAAGTTTATCAGCATCACCTTTATTCTCATGTCCTCTATTAGAATTTACAGGATATCAACTATTTGCACAAACTAAATTTTGTGAGCTTTTCTTATTTCACCTTGTAGAGAAAAATGGGACCAAAGTGATAAAAATGTGAGAGAAGCAAAAAATGATTAGAAACTGTTTGGTATCTCAAGGGTTAAAATCATTTTAAGCATGACTGAGTTATTACATTTCAAATATTACTCTGTAGTTTTTTTTTTCTTTAAGTAATTACACCCCCTCCCACACACACACAAAATGTTTTTCCATTTTGGAAATGATTTGGCGGCCCACTTGCAATACCTTCACGGCCCGCCAGGGGTCACGACCCACAGGTTGGGAATCACTTCTCGAAAACACACTTTTTTTCTTAACACAACACACAATTTTTGTTTTTCTCCGTCTTGTTGAGGGTTTATTTCCTACCTGGAGATGTAAATAAAAGTGTTTGACCAAAATCCACAAATGTATGTGTGTCTTTTTTAAGCTATAGCAGATCCATGTGGAGATAAAGCAGGTGATGTTTTTCATGGCTGGAGTCGCCATTCTACGTGCTATTTTCACCGCTGCTTGACCAGGGAAAACACTATTTGGGATGGGGATGAGGTGATGTGGTCAGATAGAAACAGAAGAGAGACTAACATTGTTTTTTTGTTTGTTTTTTACTGTAACCATGTTAAAAAATTCCTCACTTGTTTTGCATGTAAACTACTGTACGCGGAACTTGGTGCTGGTCGGGATGTTTACTATGTACATTTCTTTGTACATAGGGGGGGTGTGTTACCTCTTATTTGTGTTCAGATTATGAAAACAATATTCTAAAATATTTTACAACACACTTATGTGTGTACTGTTTGTGGTCAGTGTAACACTTAAAAAAAGGTCTAAGTCATTATGAAGGATTTGTCTTTTTAATTTCATTTTCATGAATGGAGAAGTGTCCTTCATTCATCGCAGTGTTTCACACTGTGCACATCAGTGTTCAGCTTGTTCTTATAAAAGTCTGTTTATATGGTGGTTTGTGTGTGACATTTGAGAACAAAATACCATTTTGAAAAGAAATAACATTGTTTTGAATGTAAGGTTTCATTTTCAGAAGAACTGAGGGGTTTTGCTTATTATGTGTGTGTATTTTTCCTAACTGTACGTAGAGTTCTGGGAGTAGGAGGCATGCTTGTAGGAAATGTATGCAAACAAACCAGAAAAAGTGTAATTTACATGGATTCTTCCTCAAACAGATACATTTTTGCTAATATCAATGGATCGTTAATGGATTGTTTTTTTTCTGACATAGAGATCCCTCCTGCTTCTTTTAAATGTCAGAAACTGTCTTCAAACTCTCTGATTTTCTTCTGTGAGCTCTCAGCTGACTGGAATGACACCCACCCACCTCAAAACAGCATCAGGCAGTCAAAGTCAAGGTGCAGAAACTGACACTTTCTAACTGATGGTTTACTTTTCTTCAGTCGGTCTGATACACTTCAAAAACTGAAGTGTTAGTCAGTGTTTTGTCTTGTATTTAGTTTAGGTTGTTATATTAGACTTAAAGGGACTGTGAGGAGAACCTATAGTTAGTGGCTCGTAGTGACCTCTCAGCCACAGGACTGCTGCAAACTGTCATGATGTATTTGTTTTGAAAGTGAAAGAGAAAGTAGATCAGAGCTTCTTTATACACTCTACTTTTTTGTTCAAGATAACTTTTTACTGGATACAACACAATGAGGTAATATATTTATCAACAGTTAGGCCGCGCGAGTATCTGAAACATGACAACAAGCAAACTTTGTAAGTTTGAAGCCTAGTTTAGAAGCCGACCATATTTAATGGTACTCACAGCCTGGTGCTCTGAGATGTGTCTGCAACATTTAATGTTAGTGAATACTGGTTCTGTCCTTCCAGTGCTCATCTACCAACTCCAACCTCACCAAGCAGAGCAAATGTAACCTGGTTCCTCATTTAATTGATAGACGCTCAGGTTTGAACAGATCGCTGCAGAATGGCTGCTGCATGTGGACAGGGATGAACATTCGCACAAACAGTTTAGCCACTGTTTCAGCCTTCAGCCTGTGTTGAAGCCTTTAGCTCATGTTATAATCTTTAGCTTGTGTTTAAGCCTTTAGCTTGTGGTTAGCCTTCAGCCTGTATTTTAGCCTCTAGAATGTGTTTTAGCCTTTAGCCTGTGTTTTAGCTTCTAGCATGTTTTGTCCTTCAGCCTGTGTTTTAGCCTTTAGACACTTTTTTTTAACCTTTTAGCCTGTGTTTTAGCCTTTAGTCTGTGTTTTAGCCTTCAGCTTGTGTTATAGCCTTTGTCTTCTGTTAAGCCCCTTATCTTGTTTTAGCCTTTGTCTTGTGTATTAGCCTTCAGCTTGTGTGTTAGCCCTTATCTTGTGTTTTAGCCTTCAGCTCATGCTCTATCACTCTCCTGTTTAGCTTTCTTTTCCTCTTCTGTCCCTTTTTCTGTCAGATAGTCCAGCTCTTTTAACAAACATTACTACTCAATAAATCACAGAAATCAAAAAGAAAATTCTAGTGGACAGAAACACCAATCTGTCTCATAACTGCTAAACTTCGACAGCTGTCATAGCATCGTCATTGAGACCTTAACTTGCTGTAAACCAATCTGGTCCAGTCTGACCCAATCAGGAAGCTGAGAAATAGCATTTAGAAATAATTTATTTTGGCGTCTGTAATCTCATTTGAAGTTGTGGATTTTGATCAGGTATATAGTTAGAGATGAAAATGTTTCAAGATCACTAAGAAAGTCCTCAGAGTTTAAGTCTAGTTAAATGGAGCCATAATTACGGACTGAGATTTTAAGTTTTCAGCAGTGAGAAGCATCAGAGTAAAACTCAGCGTAAGGTCTAAGCTCTTTAAAGTGTGTCTCATGGACTGAAAGTGCTTTTGGTATTACACTGATCAAAATAAGAAATGACATAAAAGCATCAGCAGCAGCACACAGATCCCTTTGATTATGCTTTTTAATTCATGAGATATATTCAAACAAGTCTTGCAATGTTATCTGTCGACCATGAGATCATGAAAGAGGATATCAACAGCCAGAGTTCATTCGGTATACAAAATGGAGAATAACGGGACAGTTCTTTAACACGGATACGGGCAGGACCAGCTCACTGTGGGTCACACTGTGGGTCACACTGTGGGTCACTGTGGGTCACACTGTGGGTCACTGGTCAGGAAAACACTACTCCATCCTCTGGTGGTCCTTATGTTAGAAATGACTGCATGTGTGTGTGTGACTTCCACTGATTTATCCTTGTGTGTATAGAATGTGTTGTTTTTCTTTGTCTATGTGTGGGAGCATAAGATCAGTCGGGATTCGTGTGTGTTTGTGTGTGTGTGCATGTGTCTGTGTAAGGGTACAAACAAATTCAATAAATATAAAAGCCGAACACATTTCATTCATAGAGAAACATTTGGTCAAAGAAGAGACAGGAAAACGTGGACAGGTGGGTCTGAAAAAGGCTCTTTAAGGGCGAGGTCTGTGCTGTGTGTTCCACAACATGTGTTCAACACTTTGTAATACTGCCTATTAGTACACAAACACACTAACACCCACTGACGGCCTTAAAAAGACGAGAGGCACAAAACTGTGGAAGCCTCGGGGAGGCGTAGAGCGGTCGAGTGGGACAGGCTCGGGGTCAGAACAGTCAGGAGTCTGTCTCAGCAGCTCAGCAGAGTCCACCTCCACTCAGGAGTCAACTTGTCCTTTTGATAGAGTCTAAGTTTAAGAACGCTCTCAGCTCTCAGCTCTCTGCTCTCTGCGCTCCGCTCTCAGCTCAGAGGTGATGCAGTCCGTGTCAAACCGTGGGGTTCTTCCCCGTGGTTTGCTGCTGCTGCTGCTGGAGGTACGTGGGCCGTTTGATGCGAGGTTTCCTGCGCTTGGGTTTGCTCTTGGTTTTCGTCAGCTGGACCACGAAGAAGGACAGCACCACCATGGCTCCCAGGAAGGCGAAGACAGGGATGGTCTGACCCACTTCCTGGTTATAGCGCCCCGGCATTATCCCTGATGGAGGGAGAGGGCAGAGGTCACATGAGGCTTCTTCACTAACTGTTATCATCCTCATCTAGAATCTATGGCTGTTTTCCAAACCACCTACTCCATACTACATATGAAAGTATCTGTTTCGTCGTATACTACTCTGGATCCCTGTTTCAGAAGATGGAGCTGATGGATTTTTTTTTTTAATCATAAATATAGAAAATAAACTATGGGCCCACTTGGCATTTCAGTTATAAATTCACTGTATCAATCAGAGGTGAAGTTACAGGAAAGTCAAATCAGAAGTTAATAAAATACATAGAAAAATAAATAAATGGAATTAAGCAAGGGAAGGGAAAAGTAAATGTAAATGTTTCTTCAGTGTTTTTCTTCTTGGTCTTTTCAATATTTTCAGAGGTTCAAGGAACATTTTTAATTTATTTTTAAAAAACAACAAATTCAGGGAGAGATTTCAGGGTCTGGTTTAATGAAATTTGTAAAGGTATAGAAGTTTATTACAGCAAAATCGCCACGTTTCATTTTTAATCCTACATCAAAAGTTATTGTGTATCGAAAGTGTGAATGCTTTAACTATATTTTAGGTTTGACTTACTTGACCCCAAAATTATTGCTTCAACCAACCCAATACATTTACATGGAACCAGGTAACAGCAAATTTAGTATATTGTTAATTTAGTGTTTCATTTTTTGGGGTGTTGATGGCACAGAAAAGATAAAGAAAGGATGGAGAGCTCAGCACTGAAGAAAAAGGAGCACATTAGAGTGCAGTAGGGAAATTGTCCCAGCTCATGGTTAACAGTTAAAAATGACTATTTTTATGATTGTTTTTCTCCAAATTGAAACCCTGAAATAAAAAAAATACATGATTGTATTGTGTTATGACTTTACCATTAAAATGATGGATTTAATGGTTATTTAGTTCATCATATAATTTAAACTCAACAGGACATTTTTCCTCTCTGTGCCTGAAAGTCAAGAATCTGACAATAAAACTTACAATGTATTAAAATCTATTTTATTACTAATCTTATGCATATTTAAGTCTGATCTTTAAAAAAATCATAAGCCCTCAAATATTTATCATATGGAAAATAACTTATTTTCTGTGTTTTTTTCAAAATAGCTTTTAATAAAGTTTTTATCAGTTATTTTTTTATGAGTTCCTGGACATTTCAGGGGACCCCATTTTGGACCGCGACCCCAAGGTTGAGAAACACGGCCTAAGGGGACCCGCATGGTGAAAGTGTGATTTACCTCCAGGGATGTCCCAGGCCCCGCTCTCCCCAGGAGAGAGAGGTCTGACCTGGGGACGATACGCCCTCACGTTAGGGAGAGCCACTTTGTCCAGGTCCACTGATAGAAGCTTCTGGTGCTTCCACAGGTTACTGAGAGCACGGGAGAGAGAGAGAGAGAGAGGGAGAGAGAGAGAGAGAGAGAGAGAGAGAGAGAGAGCACAAGAGAGAGGGGGAGAGAGAGACAAAGCCAGACAGAGAGAGAGGGAAAGAGAGAGGTACAGCGTAAGATTAATGCATGTTTTGCAAAAATGGTTCTGCAAACAAATATCAAAGTGAATGATGAAGCTTTGTTGATAACTTTGATAAACTTCACATTTTTGTCAGAAAAAGATTCGTCACCAACAGAAATAAAAACTACATCCATTTTTTCTCCCCTTCTTTGTGCAGAGCTTTGAAGTAAACACAAAAGTCGCTCTTGTAGCTACAGAAACACTTTGTCTGAACTGTGGTTTGAAGTCTTATGTATGAGAAAAACATGAAACCTAAACTCTCAGAAAGCAGACGCTGACATGAGTCTGTCTCACAGTTCCACAGACTCTGTTCAGAGTTAAAGAGTTCTGACTTCATCACTTCTTTCTGTCTTTATGCTGAGCTACTCTTTCAGAGTCAGACTGGAAGTGAAAGAAAGAAATATCTGCAGCACTGATCGTAAAAATCACGCTGCGTGAAATTTATTATCCATCCTGTGATGGAACTTTACATCCTCTCTTCCTCTTTTCCAGTGCTGAGGCTGAAGAGAAGGGAATAAAACGTGGACTTAAGCAGCAGGCACAGATAGAAACTCTGTCTGAGAAAAACAGTCTCCTAAAAACCTGATAAGAAAGACGACCCCAGTGAGTTAGAAAAAAGCTCTGTGTTGATGAAACTCAGAAACTCAGTCTGTCACATCATGATTTGTCGTCAGGATATAGAAAGAGTTAGAGGAGGAAATGACAGACTCCATGATCACAGAGCTGCTACTCTACCTGGGAGCTGTCTCATTTACTGGCTGTGGCTTCGCCCAAGACAGGTGGGGGCAGGCTGGTAGTGGGCGGGGCTTAGGGTCACCCAGATGAGCCTCCAGAACCTTGGAGTAGCGGTACAGATGGTTGCCTGAAAACAGAAGGATGATAAGCAGAGTTTTAACAAAAGACAAATGTGTAGGGCTGAATGATTCACAAAAATAATCTAATTGCAATAATTTTACCCATATTGCAATTATCCCAACCGATATGGGATACTTGGGGCCGATGCTGATACTGGGGGCAAAAAAAGGCCCATATCCCATGTACATGACACATGAAATACTAACATTGATATATACTTTACATGAACACAAATTGTTATAATACCCAAAATATGATTGAAGACTAGAGATGGGGATCGAGAACCGGTTCCTGTTAGGAATTGATAAGAAATGGTTTAATCCATTGATATCGTTGGTGTTCTTGCTTAACAATTCCTCTTATTGATTCTTAACACAGCAGCAGCTGGACCTCATGTTCTCTGCTCTGCCTCAGTTAGCTTCACCTGGCAGATAGATAATAGTTTCCCCAGAAGGTATAAAACAGCCCTGCCAGCACCTTCAGCACCTTCAGCATCACGTGAGAGAAACTAAAGAGCCGTACACTTAACTTCCCGCAGGTAAATGAGATGCACTGCAGATGTAGAATCATTTTTTCTGTGTTATGGCCGCTAGCGTAGCCGCACAGTATGGGATCCCCCACTCGCTATCAGCAACACACAAAGTCACATGCACACTGGGTACACTGTGATTGGCTGGTTATCACCCATAAAAACTCCTGCTCTCCGTCCAGAAGTGGCCCGGGTCCATCATAATATTAACAAAACAGGTGAGGGGGGGTCTATAAGGGGGGGAGGCAGGCACAGAAACTGACACACAAGTACAGAGGCCCAGAGACGACGGTTGAGCAGAATTATTTCTGCTAAAACTAAATATTTAGTTCTTGTGAAAATTCTGTATACTCTACCTACAAGGATTTATGCCACATACAGTTGTGCCTAAAAGCTTACACTCCTCAGCAGAATTTCTGATTTTTGGCCTTTTCTCACTAAATATGAATGATAACACAAAATCCTTTCTGTCACTCATGGTTAGAGGTTGGGTGAAGACATTTATTAACAAACAACTGTGTTTACTCTTTTTAAATCAGAATGACAACAGAAACTTCAAAAATGACCCTGTTCATTTTCTACACACACACACTGATTACAAGCAAAAAGATCACAGGTGAGGATGGTTACCTTTAGTAAACATTCAAACACATTTGTGGCCAAAACCACCAGAGTGTGTCAACTTCTCAACGGGGTCAATTTTGAAGTTTTTTGTTGTCATTATGATTTAAAAAGAGTAAACTTTTTTTTTTCATTAAATGTCTTCACCCAACCACTAACCATGAGTGACAGAAAGGATTTTGTGCTATCATTTATATTTTCTGAGAAAAGGCCAAAAAATCAGAAATTCTGCTGGGGTGTGTGTGTAAACTTTTGGGCACAACTGTGTATGTTTGTGATATAGTAGCACAGTTTGTTTACATGACATAATGGCAGTTGATTTTTTTTTAGCACATTACATGTAAATACTAGACACATAAATGTAATGATCTTCTGCAGAAGCACTACTATAGATGAGTGCCCCCACCCTCAGCAGACATGAGGGTCCAAACAGAATCAGAGCTTCCACCTGGTGTCTCTATAATGATTTAAGGGGATGATGCTAACCACTGTAGCATGATTTCATTTCAGTATCATCAGTGATTCCCTCTCTTACCCTCCAGTCTCTGTGGCAGTGGGCGCTCTGTGCCTGTGGGTGGTGTGACTCTGCTGTGGGAGTGGCTGAGGCTGGGAGGGGTCATGCTGTACGACGTGTACTGGAGGAGAGCGTCCAGCAGCCAGAAACAGTCTGAGGGGTGAAACACACCAGAGCAGGACAAATTAGTGCTTTTAGACCAGCGAGATGAGTGAGAATGACAAAGATGTTTCAGGACGAGAGAGGAAACCTTTCTGTCTGTGGCTGTCGTCGATGCAGTTTGAGTCCCCGTACAGAGCGATGCGACCGCCCCCGTCTGACGGTGTCTGGTACAGACCCAGGACAGGGACTCCTTCCACCACTGCAGTCTCCTGCTTTAACACTTCCAGACCTGTGAGACCAAGAAAGCACGCTGCTGTTACTGTTGTATAAGAGAAGGAGACTAAAAAGTTCTCTCTTGGCAAAGAATGTGCTGCACTGGGCTCAGTCGATAATTTCAGCGAGGTGCTGATACCTTGGTCTTTTAGGTTTTTGGCAATCACTATTCCATCGTCTGGGAAACGAGCAATGCTGCAGCCCGAGGCGTAGTACACTAAGACAGAGAGAGAGAGAGAAAGAAACAGTCTTTAATTTTAACAAACATGACTCTGTAACTCTGTAACAGTCCTGAACACACACAGAGGAGAACCACGTGTGTAAGTGTGTGTTTCTTACTGTCATGATCAGCCAGAGTGAAGTCTCCCTCATACAGCCCGTCACTGAAAGCCATCCCCCACACTGAGATCAGGTCGTTCAGAGCTGGTACGTTGGCGCCCCCTGTGTCTGGCATCCACCATTGCCTGCAAGAAATGAGGAAAATCATCTGTAGTAACATTCATCCAGGGTAAGAGTTTCACATCCTCTGGGTCACAAAATAAATGGTCAGTGAGAAAAAGTAGAATTGTCACCTGCATGTTGATGACAAAATCATGTCTGATTTCTAAACTCTGAGAGGATTTGAATTCACATGGTGACATCAAAAAGCTGCTTCACTATGATTTTGATGACTAAACTTTCCCTGCACAGGACGGTGAAGCCTTTCCTATTTTCAGGCAGAAAGAACAGAGAGCAGAAAACCATGTGCTGGCCCACAGGGAGGTGTGTGTGTGTGTGTGGAGTCCACTTTCAGGGTTTGAGGTTTCCTGAGCTTCAGAGAACTCAATCCAGGAGTGAACCGTATCTCCTACAGAGGAATATCGAGCGAGGTTTGAAAGAGATGGTCAGGTTACCAAAGTAACTCTGCTTCTCTGGAAAATTCGCAGGGATTCACTCCAGAGTGGATTGTAGCTGCCAGTAGCACCATTTTCTGCTGTTAACAGCTTTGTCTCAATGTCCACTTCACAAGACACATTGTGCTGATGATATTCAAGCACACGTCGCTCACCAACTGCAGGTAGCTTCACTGTGACTCTGTGTGATTATTACAGTGAGACTCATTTGCATAGAAAGGGTTTTTTCAAAGCTCCAAATCAATGAATACTGGTTCCTGTAAATGAATGCAAACAACCCTGCCACATATGGATGATATTTTCATCATAGCACAGTTTGTGGAGCAAAATCTTTGCACACATTGACCCTCAAAATGTAAATTAGTGCAATTTCTCAACTGGTCTTGAAATCTTAATCAGGTTTGTATACAGCAAATGACTGCTTAAAAAGAGCCATGTGAAAACTAGTGACCATATTTATCAAGCTTCTTGGCACAAGAGATGAAATTATAGGTCAAGTCTGAAATCATTACATATCCTCAGAGTTTCTCCTTCAAGACTGGATTTCAATAAAATGTATTCACAATTCAAATGAGCCCTTAAGAAAGCTTTTCGGAAAACTGTTAGGAGAGCTTAAGAGCTTATGAAGCAGGGGTGAATCGTGGAAAGACAGGAGAAATGTACCCAGAACAATGAAAGAAAATGAGTTATTTAGATGCTTTGCAGTGACCATGTTAGCTATCACATCACAAAACCAACGCAAAGATCAGATAGTTTGACGAGTGGATTCTGTTCTCACAGCAGCTGAGTACATAGAGGGGGGCTCGTAAGGGATCACGCAGCAAAGTTAGTGAAGTTTAGAGTAACATCACCAGAAAAACGCAGCACTATGAGAAAGTTATTACTCTCTTTAACATAAACACATCACTCTCTGTATCTTCTGGGACGCAGAACAGCAGATCTGTCACTGTGATCGTCTGTAGAGTGTGTGCAGATCAAACACTGTGTGTATCGATCTCAGATGGCACTTGTATACAGAGAAATAAAAGAAAACTGCATCAGCTAAATTCCCTGCAAACACACTCGGGCAGCAGTAAATATACCCTGGTAGTTTGCCCAGGCAGAGTCTGTGTGGGACACGCTGCTTTAGCAGTTGGCGCTTGAAGAGGCTTCTGTCCTTGTGGACATGTGTTTTCAAACATTCGTTGGCTTTTTCGCTATGGCTGACGTTTGGTTCCACAGGGGTAATAATAAACAGAAATGAAGCATAATCCCTGATCGGGCTGCTTGATTTCACTTTCTTGTGTGGTTTGTTTCTGACATATCTAATGGAAGTGACAGCTGGGACAAAGGAGGCACTGGACAGGAGTGTTGAAGCAGCAGAGGAAGTTAAAGCAGGTCAGAAAGTCAATAAGTGCCTGTTATGAAAGTAGAAGAAAGGTCAACCGCTTTTTTGTCCTTCTTCTTCTGATTATGTTACAAGTAACTTAAGGATCAGTTTTCTTGATCAAAGAATGAGCTAATGTGCTAAGAATGCTAATATAAAGAGAATTCTCAGTGCTTCTAAATGCAGGTACCAGTCACATACAGTACAGGCCAAAAGTTTGGACACACCTACTCATTCAAAGTTCTTGAAATTCTCCGGACTGACTGACCTTCATTTCTTAAAGTAATGATGGCCACTTGTTTTTCTTTAGTTAGCTGATTGGTTCTTACCATAGTATGAATTTGAACAGTTGTCCAATAGGACTGTTGGCTGTGTATTAACCTGACTTCTGCATAACACAACTGATGGTCCCAACCCCATTGATAAAGCAAGAAATTCCACTAACTAACCCTGATAAGACACAGCTGTGAAGAGAAAACCATTTCAGGTGACGACCTCTTGAAAAATACTAAGAGTGTGCAAAGCAGTAATCAGAGTAAAGAGTGGTTATTCTGAAGAAACTAGAATATAAAACATGTTTTCAGTTATTTCACCTTTTTTTTAAGTACATAAATCCACATGTGTTCATTCATAGTTTTGATACCTTTGGTGAGAATCTACAAAGTAAAGAAAACACATTGAATGAGAAGCTGTGTCCAAACTTTTGGCCTGTACTGTATGTTATGTTATTTCTTTTTCTACATTCCTTGCAGTGTCATTTGTGTGTGAGCTCAGTATTTTATGGTTACGTTGCCTGCGTGTTCTTGTACAGCCTCAGGGTTGATCTGTATTTATCTGACAGATAAACAGACAGCTCCTGTCCAGCCTGAGTCTGTGAGGGATATACGTCTTATCTAAACAATCACCCAGCTTCATGCTCTTACATTTAGATGGTTCATCTCTCTGAAGACTGACACAGCTGTGGGTTGGGATGGCTGTGTCAGTCATAGTTGATGGTCAATCATAAACAGTTGTTTTGGTGAACTCAAGCTCTGTATAAGTGTAGTCAATGACTGTTTCAAAAGTACAATATACAACATTTTTTCCACTATAAAGTGCACATAAAATCCTCCAATTTTCTCAAAAATTGACAATGTGCCTAATGTATCAATTCTGGTTGTGCTTACTGACATCGAACTAATTCTATATGGTACACAGTGCTCAAAAATCTGTCAAAATGTTTTACTACGACTTTGGGAAGATACGAAGCCGCAACGCTGGATGGATTGTCAGAGCGTTACAGTTACCGTCATAGTCAGTCGCCTCGCGGAGTAATACATACTGTGCTTCTACATACGGGTACAGTAACATCATGATCTGTGTATGTGGATCCCAAAAAAGGCACTTTGAAGAGACATTGTTACGAAGCGGATTTCAAGCTCAAGGCTACCAATCAGGCAGCAGAACATGGGAATAGAGCAGCTGTGAGAGAATTTAATAGTAATGAATGAAAAGTGGGTGTATTGTTTTATATTTCATGTGTTACAACTGAAAACTGTTGAGAGTTATTGAAGTTATTGAGTTATTCAATGAGTTGAATAAAGTTTGACTTATCCGACTGTTTTGTTTAGTTTAATGGGCCTTATGTAAAAAAATAGACACGTTCATTGACAGTGCGCTGTATAATCCGGTGCGTCTTATAGTGCGAAAAATATGGTACCCAGTTATCAGGGCTCACTCTTTGGGAGACGAGTAACTTTCCTTGTGACCTGAATAAAGGCTGAACTGAGATACAGCTCCTCTTCATGTGATTCTTGGGAGACGATCGACTGAAGAATCGAGTATTTGTTTCACACCTTGAGTTAATTTCTAAACCAGGTCATCACTAACTGCACTGTATCAGTAATGTTTGGTGAGACGTTTATTACAACACAAGTTAGAAACCAGGGGGAAGACTCGAACGAGCTCAGACTAACTGAGACAAAGAAGTAAAAAACTCTCAGTTTCAATGCTCCTCTCATTGTAGAAGTGGTTCTGCTTTCTGTAAATACCTGGTGTTCTCATCGTAGAACTTGACTTTCCTCATGACCGAAGTGTTGTACCAGTCGCTGAAAACGATGAGTGATAGTCCGTTGTCGATGTCTCTCCTCAGTTTGGTGATCTCTTCAGGGAAATACTCCTCTTCACTGTCCACCATCAGCAGTGTACCTGCAGACACACAGGAACATGTTAGCTTTGTTAGCTTTGTTAGCTCAGTCACAGACAAACAGCACTCCAAACTTATCTCATGAGGGAAAACAGTCTTTTTTTCCTCATTGGTGATAAAATCTGATGCTAATTGCAAAGAAGCTGTAACATCATGAGTCATCACTGCCGATTGAAAAAGAATTAAACATGAATAAATCGAATGGAACAAGGTCATATCATTGTCCATAAATTAGAAAAGACTGGACAAATAATCCCACAGATAAATTTAATACCTGATGAAATCAACTGGCAAGAGACAACACAACATTAGTTATTGACATTATACATTATTGAATTAAACCAAACAAAATGTCATCAACACTGCATATACAAACATGTTTTGCCAGATTCCTGCACCTAATGATTATAATGACCCCCCATGAGCATTGTCAGTGAAGGATTCTCACTCAGAGCAGCCTCTTGAAAGCTGGGATGTATTTTTCTAACATTTCAACTTCTAACAGGAAGAGGTTGGGGCAGCATCGCTCCCACTGTTTATGTTATTCACAGAAACAGAGAAGGAGTTCCCATGAATTAAGGCTGAGATCATGAAGGATGCTTGAGAAAGAAAACCCAGGGCTTCCAAAGTTCTGCAACATAATGTGTAAAACAAATCAGCGTAACAGGTTAAGTGCTAACTGTGAAGTCAAACTCTTCTACCATGGCAACAATGCAGCAACTCTTCAACACCTGACATGCATGTGCATGGTAAAGCAGGCCAGGTAAAACAGAGAGCCATACTATGCTAAAGAATGGTGATAAATCATCTAAACAAACCAATAATCATCAGATGCAGCCCTGTTTGTGTACAATCACTGTGACCTTCCCTTCTGTGCTTTTGCTTTTTAGG
Source organism: Thalassoma bifasciatum (assembly GCA_008086565.1). NCBI lineage: Eukaryota > Metazoa > Chordata > Actinopteri > Labriformes > Labridae > Thalassoma > Thalassoma bifasciatum. The sequence goes on along the minus strand of RPOG01000416.1, from coordinate 79,727 downwards.
ACACATTCGTGCCTTAGTATTTTAGCTGTTGGTTCTTTCTTCACCACAGTGTGAACTAAGGTGAAGTTCAACAGGAAACAGACTGTATCTACACTGACACCTTTTCCACTAGTGCTTGTGCTGGTGCCTGACTTAGCCTCTGTTCTTTGTGTTTCCACTGACAAAGCACCAGCTCCAGGTGCTTCAAAACAGGTGCTTAGCAAGTACCAACTCTTTGCTGGCAGACCAAAGCATTGATGTCAGGGTTACCATGACTAACAATCAGCTGTGAAAAACAGCCACTTTTAAAAGAAAATCTGCCAAGTTAATGGTCTGTTGTTTTGTTTCCTCATTCAGAACTGGAAATGTTGGTGAAATTGAAGCAACAATGCATCACTTTTCTCATGGATCAGGTCTATACCTTGTTCTTTTACTTAACAGACTAAAATCTAACTGTTATGTATCTTATTTACATGACAGGATCATTTCTGCATCATGTCACAACCCTCAGCCCTCCACATCCTGCATGGCAGAGTTCCTACCCGATGAACACAGACACACAAGCACGTGTGCATGTACACACACACACACACACACACCATATAGCAGACTATAGAAAACCACCACAAGAAATCAATCTCTTCTTTTTTTAAGCAGAGATCTCAGGGCCATCTCTCTGAAGAGAGCAACACTGTAAACCAGTGTTTCTCTCGGCCTATATCATAAATGTGTTTTTTTATCAATGTAAATTCTACCCTCCTTTCCTTGTCTAGTTGTTTTAAACAAATACAAAGTTACTGGGGGTCGGTAAAGTCCCCGGGTCCATTCAGAACAACAGAATGAGAGACTTTGGAAATGCTCTGGTGGATGTTTATACTTTAAAGTTGATGATTCGTTCATTTCCCTCTCAATCAAAAAAGGATTCGGCCACAGACGGATCATCCAATCATCGTGCAGAAGCTGATGGTCAGGGCCAGCCTGCTGCCCCGCCACTTTCTTTTTTTCAACATTTTAGGGGTAGCTGAGCTTCTCTTGCAGTCTTAGAGCAATCACCACTGCTGTAAAAAATGTCATCTCCTCCCTTGACCAACAGCGTGTCATGTTTTCTAACCAGGGATGAACATTTTGGTCTTTGCGTGCACATGTAAGTTCTGCTTTTAGCCACCTAACTTGAACTCATACAGCATTACTTGTGTGACCCAACTTTATTGATTTCTCCTCAGTGAATATACCAGGGAGGAAAATAATTCACAGAATTCAAATGTATAACTTTTCCATTTGTGGCTTCAGTACACTGAGCCAGATTAAAAAAAATAATAATAACGGTTCTACGGCAGCTTTGGCAACTTTCCAGGTAGCGTATTATCAGACAGAAGGCAACAGCACAATAAATACAGAACCGTCTGCTAAACCTGCGACATGTCAGCTGAGAAAAGTGATGTCTGGAAGTTCTGCAACAAAATTAATGAAGTTGATGTGCAGTGTGAGATGTGTGGTGTGATATAAAACACAGAACAAAATCTGGATACGCAGCTGCAGTGAAATGACAGCAGAATGTTGGAGTACATATGGATTGAAGAGACTATCACAGTTGTTGAATAAATGCATCTGAAAATTTAAATTGCTTTCTGTTGTAGGTTGTTCATTTAAAGTCATGTTTAGATATTAGACGTTTATGTTATTTTATGGCCATGAAGTTGAAAATTTCAGCCCAGTAAGTCCATATCCAACAGACTCCCTTTTTTTGTTCACAGTTAAAATAAAGAATTAAAATATTCAGGAGTACTCCAGTACTCTTCAGGTAGTTGGAGTAACTGAGTACAGGGTTCACTGTAAATCCCCATCCCTAGTTCTTACCATACTGGCTGGCATCAAAGCAGGTAATGGGTGCACCCAGCACTTCAACAAAGTATCCCATACTCCTCAGGTGTTGGTACATGTCCCTGAAGTTTGTGTGGATGTGATCTCCATTCCTGGAAACATGACATCACATTTGAGGGAACAGACATTAGGCACAAAGAGAACTTAAGATGAGCTACGAGCATCAGAAGAACACGTGAAGACACACACCAGTCCAGGGGATCGTTTTTCATACGCAGGTTGTCCCTGGGGAAATAGCCCGGTGGGTAGCGAAGGTTGTGGTACTGATCCCACAGCACCCTCTTACTGCGCGGGGGGGTCGGCACAATCTTCACCTTGATGGGGAGTTTGACTGTGGAGGTCAGCTCGCCACCGACTTCAGACTGAAACAAGGAGAAGACAAGAAGCTGAGAGAGACATTCATCAAACATGAGCTGGGGGGGGGGGGGTCTATAACCAGCTGCAGTGGCCTAAATGTACAGCAACCCAGAAAACAAAGTCACTTGGCATAAACGATGAGTAACATAAAAAAAAATTGAGATAATCAGAAGTAGAGCTGAACGATTTGAAAAAACAATCTTATTGCAATTATTATTTCCTAAATTTTAGTTGTGATTTCTTTTTGTGTGTGATTATTTCCTGGTTCCCATTTTATGTTTTTTAACAAACACATTGTAGGACATGAACTGTTACACGAATTACAGCACAACAACAACAACAACCCACTACGACTACAACCTGTGACTGCTTTTTGTCAATTTTTGACACTTTTCACTTCTTTTCTGCCACTTTTGGACCATTTTTTAATAACTTCTCACTATTTTCCAGGTTCACTCCCAATTTTCTTGCCATTTTTTGTTGTGTTTGCCCATGTTTGACACTTTTGCCTCCAAACCATTTTTTTCAACACTGAATATTTTCAAAGTTTCATCCCAACTTTGTAGCCAATTTTTATTGACTTGGCCGTTTAAGTCACTTTTCACTCTTATTTTTTCACTCACTCAACTTTGCACAACTTTCCAGGTTCACTTCCAAATATCTTGCCATTTTTTGTTTATGCCCTTTTTAAACACTTTCCACCCTTTTTCCCACTGTTAATCCATTTTTTGTGTAAAAAATTGACTATTCTCCAAGCTAAATCCCAACTGTCTTGCCACTTTCGTTGACTTTGGCTGTTTTTAACACTTCTCACTGTTTTTTGTCACTTTTTTCACTATTTTTGTTCATTTCTGATTTTTTTTGTTTTAAGTTTCCTCCAAAATTGTATTGCCAATTTTTGTGCTATCTGGCCATTTTAATCACTTTACACTCTTTTTCGCCACTTTTGGATAATTTTTTAATACTTTTTCACTCTTATCCAGGTATTTTCTTGGTAATTTTTGTTGCTTTTTGAGAATTTTAGTCACTTATCTTTTTTTGCCATCTTTGGACCATTTCTTGCTACTTTTTGAGTATTTACAGATTTTGACTCAATTTAAATGCCAATTTTTGTTGCTATTGGAAATTTTTACCACCTTAAACTAAGTTTTATGGCTGCTCTTAACCAATTTGGTCTATTTTCCACTTAGATTGTCTCTATTGTAAAGGTAGTTTTTAATAGTTTGTCTCATTGGTTGAGTAAGTCTTGTTGTAGAGAAGAAAACATCTTCTGCAAAAACTATATCTGATATTTTGACACATTTCAGGTTATAGAAATATTGTGACAGGACATATTTTGATTTCATGTATTTTTCAACGAATTGCCCAGCCCTAATCAGAAGAGAGTGTTTAGCTATTGGTGCTGACACTTACGTCATTCTCTGCAGGTGATGCCACTGTGACCATCACGTGACCTTGAGCAATCCCTTCCCATGATGCAGCTTTCTTAGCCACAGAGATGGACACAGCCAGGTAGCCGGCCCACGGCCACAGCACCGGTGAGTAGGAGACGGCCACGTCGATGTGGTCGCCGTTCTGAGGGAGGTAGGGCTGCCAGATGGGCTGAAGAGGAGAGAAACACTTTTAGAAAAACTCAGGTCACTGCAGAACCAGGTCAGCACTGGATCAAACCTGTCCTTCATTCCTCCTTTACTTAATAATTGTTATTAAAAATAAATTCTCTCAGTTTGTGTGATATTGCTTAGGAACGCACCTTGTCGATGATCCTGCCAGTGACGCCCATGCCGTTGAGGATGGTCACGTTGACGATGGTGGGCATTCCTCCATAGTAGATGGGCTGAGAGCAATAAGGCCACATGTACGGACACTCTGTGAGGTCAATGTAGCTGGGAGACAGACTGGGGAGACACCAAGAGAAAAAATTGTAGTGAAAAATTCAGTCAAACTGTGTTAAAGGCAACTCTGCACCCAATTTGTTCATGTCTGAGAGCAATCACCAGGACCAAGGAGGCAGCCAGGTGGACCTACATGTCCATTAACCAATGAGCTCCACCTCCTCCATGAGAGATTAAAGTCTGTTATCAGTCATCAGGTGAACTTTGATCTTATCTGTAGTGATGAGTAATAACTTATGTACACAGGCTGAGCTCAGAGGCTCACAGGGTTTGTCCGCCTCCTGTGTTTTGCCTTTTCTGGAGGCTTGAATAAGCTTTTTTCCAGAGACATGAACCATTGAAAAGTAATGTTTGGAGACATTTTTAGAACAAGCACAATCCATGTCGTGGAGATGCTCCACCTTGCAAAGAAAAAAAGATGATTTCTACAGGAAGCAAAGCAAACTTTTGCTCAGACATTAAACTACAACTGTCATCATAAAATCTAAACGGCGTGGGAGGGAGGATGGGACATAAATGATAAAATGGAGGATAAGGAGATCCAAACCCAGAGCTGAAAAACAAACAGAGAGTCTCTTCTTACTGACAACAAAGCTGAACAAAGCACAGATCTGACGCCACTGCCTTTAACCCTGAAAGTCTTAAATAAAGCACTTTATGTCATATTGACTATACACAAACTAATGTGATTGGGCGTTAACAGGCTTCAGGAACAGAAAGGCTCAAATGTAATTGCCTGCTCCAATTTTGAAACGTGACTATTGTGCGTGTGCACGTCTTGAAAACGTTGCTGAAAGGATGTATCATGCTGCTCTGATTCTTCCTGTAATTTACAATAACTAAAAACTGTCTTGCTGCTGCAATTCTGTAAATTTCCCAATGTAAGAGACATTAACCCTGTAAAGCCCAAGCTATCAAAAAATAGTCAGAAAATTCAAATTGTTTGAAACTGAGATGCTTATTAACCCTTTGAACAAAATCTACAAAAACATATTGCTTTATCATTTCATTCATTATATATTTCTTGTATCACATTTACACACTGGGCAATTTTGCGAACTATTTTATTCAAGTTTTTTTGTAAATGTGCATTTATTCTATGAAGAAAACACTCATTTTTCTTTTTAAAAAGTAACTATTTCGATGTTATTCTTGCTGCAACTTCTTGAAAATCAAGCAATGATTTTCCTGAAAATATGTGAGTGGATGATTTCATGAGATTTTGAAAAGGGCCAAAACACAACTTCAGCTGACTGTAGTGATATGACAATCCTCAAGGTGGTAGAATATGATTTTAAAATATTTCTAACAGGTTTTTGAAGAAACTATTTATCATTTTGATGAGACAGAGGTCTTTGAACTCATGTATAAAATATGATGGTTTTATAGGGTTAAAGGTCTCATGTTATCATACTGTATCTTGAAGTTTGTTGTCAGTTGGTAGCAGCTGCAGCTTTATGTGGATCTGTTGACTTTCACTGACTCTCTTTGAGCCGTGTGAACTTTAATATCAACTCCAAGCTGAAACAGCTCAATTTGGTTTTACTCACACTGGGCACAGCAGGTACAGTTATCTCCATTTTGTGAACAACTGCTCGTCTAAAGCCCTTGGAGCAGCTTCAGCTGGGACTTATGGGAAAAAAAGCGGCTGTAGATACTGTGAGTCTTTACGTTGCTACTTCTAACCCACCTGAGTGTAAGTGCAGGGTGGTAAAGCTCTCAATTATTGTCACTGGAGTGCCTTTGTTATGAAACAGCCACATCAGGAAATGGGAATTCAAATGCACGAGCTTTGATACATCTTTTTAAAATTCGAGACAGTGAAGCTGCTTAAAGCCTCTGATTCGTGGACGTGGATCTACGGTGCTTAGGAAAACCTGTCTGTGCCTCAGAAACATTATTAGCTGTGCCATCAGCTGGCTGCTAACACAAACAGATAACATGGCTGAATGTAGCTCCAACAGGATGAGCTCAATTTCAAAACAAACAGCAGCATGAACAGTGAACAGTTGAGCAGCTTGTTACCAGTTTCTGTTGAGATATTTTCTCAGTGATCCACAAAGGCTGCCTCGCACCAATAAATCTGGAGGACTGGACATAAGTCATTATTCTCTTCGCCCTCTGAGATAAAAACCCAAGTTCCCGTACGTTTCCCTACCCTCTCATTCTGAATAATTTACCTTTCCATTCTATTCTCTGCTTTTTAAACCCACGTTGTTCACCTGCAGATGGAGAGTGTCTGATACTCAGAGAGAGTTTCAGTCAAGAGCTCCTCTAAATGATGACTGTAATTCTACCTTTTTGATCTCTCTGTTCCCCTCATGCAGACAGAAAGCAGCAGTACTGGCTCGGTCTGCTTGCAGGTTATGTAAGTTTCATTTGTGAGTCTACGCGTGCAGAAACTATTTTTGAGACTTTAAGTCCCAACACAATCAGCGTGGCTGTTCGCCTCTGCGCTCACTCAGGAGCTCACACTTGGAAATGGCTCCTACCTGGCCTGGGGTCTGTAGCTGTTGAGGATCTGGTAGGCTCGGATCAGGTCCAGTTTCCCGTGACCCTGCTCGAACATGTTGACTCCTGGCAGGCGGCGAGCTGAGGCGATGAGGGCCTGCTTCATGGAGGCGGGGTTCACCAGCTCCCTGTTCAGGACAGTACTGGACGATGGAGGAGGAGAAGGGGGTTAGATTGTTTCTGTTTGCTGGTTTTGGCAACAGTTAGACAAGGAAAGAGCTGATGTATGTGTGTGTGTGTGTGTGTGTGTGTGTGTGTGTGTCACACTCCTGGGGGGTATAGCTACATCACTTTACACATGCTAGAGTTATTACCTCATCCCTACCAGCTTTTTCTCAGAGTGTTGCTTGAAATTGGCTTTAAATCTGCCGTGTCTAAAGTCAGGCCCCAGGGACAATGTGGCCCAAAGTCCATTTTCAGCTTGGGGGGCTCAGCAGCCCCCAGCTTTCATCTATAAAGTGTCTTAATGTATTCATTATGTCTCTGAACTGAAGTGAATCAAGTTCTAAATTATGTTAACATTTACATTTTCTGTTGAGGTCTAAGCCAAACCAAAGTCTATCTACTAAGTCCTCAGTAAACTCCATTTGGACTCTGCATTCACTGCTTGTATGAAGCTAAAGCTTTGCACATTCTGCACAAACTCAACATCTCCTAAAGCTGACATCTCTGGTATCAAGAGAACTGGAGATGATAAGGGTCATAGAAAAGAAAGGTTGAATAAGATAGATCTGAAGTAAATTAGTCAGCATTCTGAGATTACAGTCAGAACATTTTTTCTCCAAATTTTGACTTTATTCTCAAAATTCTGACTTTTTTCTCACAATTCTGATTTTTTTTTCTGAGGATTTTGAGATAAAAGTCATAATTCTGACTTATTTCTTATAAGTCTGACAGAATTCTAAGAAAAAGGCAAAAATTATTACATTAATGCCAGGATTCTGAGATGAAAATCATAATAATGACTTTAATCCCAGGGTTCTTGGTAAAAAGTCAGAAATATGACTTTAACTCAAGAATTCTGACTTCTTCGTCGGAATTCTGAGATTTAAATCAGAACTCTGGCTTTTTTCACAGAATTTGGAGATTAAAGTCAGAATTCTGAGATAAAAGTCATCATTCTGACATTTTTAACAGAATTATGAAATTTAAGTCATAATTCAGAGATAAAAGTATGTAAAAAAAACTTAAAAATTATAAAAAAAAAAATAATCAGATCTTTTTTTCTTTTCTTTTTTCAGTGGCTTTACTCCTTCTCCATAAAACCGAAACCTGAGGGACAGGTGAGTTTTGATTTTATCAGTCTGTGATGATGGAACAAGGAGCTTTGAGCAAGGGCTGAACAATTTAGGAAAAGATCTAATTGTGATTTTTCTGGCAGATGTTGTGATTTCAATTTAATTTATAATTTTCTTCAAATCAAACTTCAGTGAAGTTTTCACAATGTACAGAAACATTTACAAACTTTACAGAAAATTACATCAAAAGCTTTTACTCCAATGTAAGGATGAAAACTGAAGGTGAGAAATGTTTCTAGCTTTTAGATAAAAGGTCGATATTTTAAGAAAAAAAAGTGGAAGTTTGGAGATCTAGACAAAATTTTGAGATAAGAGTCCAAATTTTAATTTTAAGAAATCAATTTAACATTATGTGAAAAAAAGTCTAAACTTTCACATTTAACATCAAATTTGAGATAAAGACAAAAGTCTGAGATAAAATGTCAAAATTTTCGGTTGAAAAGTCAAAATTTTGAAATAAAGGCAATTTTTGAAAAAAAGTAGAAATTTTGGTATAAAAAGTCAAAATTATGAGAAATAAAGTCAACATTATTTAATAAAAGGCAGAATTTTGAGAAAAAAAGATTTTGAGATGAATAGTCAAATTTCTGACTTTAAAATACAATTCTTTCCATTTCTAAACTGGACTTTTTTTAATCGTATATTTAGTTATAACGACTGAAAAACATAAAAGAGCTATCTTTGAGTCTTGAGTTTTAAAAATGATGTAGTGAAAAATATCCTTAATTGTGTGTGAAATAAGATAAAACACAAAAAAGTTTCAAAAAAGACTAAGTTCAAAAAGCGATAATTTAAAAAAAAAAATCAAACAAAATTCAATTGCAAAAAAGGATCTTTCCAATAGTCTTACACTCAAAGGACGTGTGTGTGTAAAATAAGTGAGAACTGATCCTGGGTCGGTCAGGAGTAACAAAATTGCAGCTTTGGCGATCACATGATCATGATGTCTGAAATTGTTCAGCCCTTCTTTGAGCTAAAAGAATTAGCTATCAAACAGAGCATGTGGCCTCCTTTAAAATAAATTCAGACAGGCCTGATGTTAAGTGTCTTCCTTTAACCTGTTTACAGCTCAGTAATGTTCTCAGTGAGCAGAATGCAGCAGAATGGTTTCTCAGCTAAGGTAGAGCCTGAGGCAGAAACCTGAGTTAAAGATCATTATACACCTGATACGTCTACCAAGAGTTACCTTTGTTGAGTCTGTTTGCTAAAGACAGTCAGGATCCAGATTCTTTGTGGTAAACAACCCTCAGTGAAGAGAGGTGTGTCCGCTGTCAGCGAAAGCCCTATGATGTTCACCACGGCAACAATGAGCTCACAAACTGACCCAGAAGAATAAGAAGAGGCTTTCAGTGTGTGAGGCAGATATTGACAGACTGAGGATAATACCCGACATTAATCTGTGACACACCTCCCTCCTCTGGGACACATAACCCCGTCTGTTCATGTCGGATTACAGCACCAGAGACAAGAAACCTCTGATATTGACTCCTCTGAAGAGCGGCTGGAACAGCAGCTTTATCCCGTGTACCGATTTCTTCCTGTATAGCTGTTTTACAGTGCAATGCTTCTGGATTTTCAATACTTCAATTTTAATTCATGTCCTTGAGAATGGTGGTGATGAACTGTTTCTGTTTCTATATTGTTAGTTTTTGCCTGAGCTAGTGTCTCCATCTCCTGCTCAGGGACCACACATGTACTGTTAGCTCTAAAAAGGGCTGGAGTGTATTTGATGCAGCTGTTACAAAAGAGTCTCAGCGAGTTGGAGGATCAGCCACACACAATTTCAGTTTTTCAGCACAAAAAAGTGGAAAAAAATCAAAAGACTTTTTATGACTTCATTCCAGGACACACACAAAAAAGCGTTGGCTTCTTTGCATTTCAGATCATCTGAATTGAAACTTAATGACACAAAAAGACACAGAGCCGTGAAGTGCTGTTACAGTCGGCCTTCAGAAGAAGAGCTTTCGATGACCGTGCTAAAAGATGACAGAGATCATGAGGAGGATCAAAGGATTGAGCTTCAAAAACAAGCACTAAAAAGTCATAATGACTTGTTTTCTTTGGTGAAACCAGCCTGTGTTCTTCCCCCGATTACTGAAGAACAGAGAAAGGTAACTTTTTTTTCCTGATGAAAGAAGAGAGTTTACGTTTTCCTTTAGGCAGTTTCAGTGTTTAAATCCTCATGGAACATAGTATCCTGTGGGGGTCTTTAAAAATCAGTTCAGATGCTCTAAGACGACTGGCAGCCAATGAGTAAATGCTGTGGACTGTTCTCTTTATAGCAGCTTTTTGATGTTATGCAGATTTTGAGAATCTTTGGCAATTTCAATCTGTCACTTTTTAAACTTTTTCAACCCTGTGGACACCCTGACTTTTGACTGCCTCTTTGCAACAAAAACCTGTCTTTCATTCACAGTTAGAGGTTGGGTGAAGTCGTTTATTAACAAACAACTGTGTTCACTCTTTTTAAATCATAATGACAACAGAAACTACCAAAATGACCCTGATCAAAAGTTTCCATCCCACAGTTTTTAATAACTTGTATGCCCCCTTTAACATCAATGACAGCTTTCAGTCTTTTGTGCTCATTGTGGATGAGGGTCTTTATTATCTCAGATGGTAAAACTGCCCATTCTTCTTGGCAAAAAGCCTCCGGGTCCTGCAAATTCTAGGACTTTCTTGCATGAACTGCAGGTTTGAGGTCTCCCCCCAGGGGCTAGAAAATATTGAGGTCAAGAGTCTGAGATGGCCACTCCAGAACTTTCACTTTTGGATCATTGTCATGTTGAAACGTCCCAATACATCCCATGCGCTGGGCTGCAAATTTCCCTCCAGTATTTTCTGATAGCATGCTGCATTCATCCTCCCATCAGTTTGGACCAAGTTTCCTGAGCCTTTAGCTCACACATCCCTGAGACATCAATGATCCACCTCCGTGTTTCACAGTAGGAATGGTGTAACTTTCATCATAGGCCTTGTTGACTCCTCTCTAAATGTAATGTTTATTGTTCTGGCCAAAAAGTTTAATTTGGTCTCATCACTTCAAATGACTTTGTTCCAAGATACTTTGTGACGCCTGTTAACAGTTGTTTGTTAATAAATGTCTTCACCCAACTACTGAGCACGAGTGACAGAAGGTTTTTGTGTTATCATTCATATTATCTGGAAAATGGCCAAGAAATCATGAATTCAGCCCGGGTATGTAAACTTATGAGCACAACTTTAGATGAAAATGCCTTGTACACAAACAGTCATGTGATAAAGCTGAAGATTCACTCTAATTTAAAATGTTGTTCCACTTCCTGGTTTTCTGCAGCCTAAAGCCGGGAATTATTTGGAAAAACTGACCCACGGACTGGATGAAAGCATAAAGTAATTTTGAAAACTTACCTGGCTAAGAGAGTAACAGCTCCAGCCACCACAGGAGAGGCCACACTGGTGCCAGAGAGAGAGCGACATCCCTCCTTCATCCCTGATCCCCGCACACCAGAACCATAGGTCACAATATCAGGTTTCACTCTGCCATAGCCCCCTGGAAGCTCCTGTGAATACAGTCTTACCATGAGTTCAATGAGGACACAAACTCCCAAACTGTCAAAAGATTTTTTTTTAAAAGTACACTTCACTTGATACTAACTGGAGGTTTGTCCCTTTAAAGGTCACTCTCTACAGACATGAGGTATCACAAGATTCCTTCCAAGGAAATCTCATACAATCTCACCTTTTTCTACCCAAACAGAGCAAACATAAGATGTTGTTAAAAATACAGAACAGTGCTTTCAAACTGAACTCATGTCTGCTATTCAAACTTCGCTTCTGTGGAATGAGACATGAGCTACCTGCACTAATGATGTTAGAGCAATAAATGTCACTCTGATTGGATCAAAGCAAAAGAAATATCTGTACTTCAAAAAAAACGAAAGGAGGAAGAAATGAGGAAGAAATCAAGTTGAGAAAGTGAACTCTGACTCATGTGTTTGATGTATGCGACTCTGAGTGTGTTAGTCAGGGATTCCTCCTGGTGGCTGTCTGACGGTGACTGAGGCGGCACACAGACTTGATTTGAGAGTGGAGCTGTTATCAGACGTCTGCTTTGGGCTATGACGGATAAAAAAGAGGACCGTGGAAGTGTGTGTGTGTGTGTGAGAGTGAGTGTAAGAAAGGTTGATTGGATGTGGATGAGGGATCAGGAGCTGACATTATGGTTGACTAACTCCTGTGGCAGAGTGCAGGTCTCTGAGGTAGATGTCTCCAGAACTGATTAAGGATAGAATATGTGTGTGTGTGTGTGTGAGTGTGTGAGTGTGTGGTACAGACTGTGCAGTACAGACTGTGTGTGTCTCTAGAGTTGCTCACCCAGGTGGTCATGCCTCTGGAGGAAAATCGGGCGATGTTGTCTTCAAAGTCGATCCCTCCGACTCCAATAACATCCATCTGGTCTGCTGGGTTGTTCAGAGTCCTGAAAAATGAGCTTTCTTTACTCCACCTGTAATTCTTAATGGAACCATTTCAACATGGTGACACAACAAAACACGTCTTTCTTTCACTCCTGTACGACTTTTTAGTAATGGAGCATGTGGCAGGGTGTAAAACTTGTTTGTTCAGTGCTCATCTACCAACTCCAACCTCACCAAGCAGAGCAAACATAACCTGGCTCTTCATTTTATTGATAGACTCTCAGCTTTGAACAGATCACTGCAGAATAACTGCTGCATGTGGGTTGGAATCAATATTATCACAAACAGTCCCTGTTTCAGCCTGTGCTCTATCACTCTCCTGTTTAGCTTTCTTCTGCTCTGGCCTCCTTTTTCTGTCTGAGAGTCTAGCTCATGTTCCCACAAAGGCTGGGCGACATACCTGTTCATTCTGGTGTTTTTTTTGTTTTTTTTTATGACATGAATTTTTCAAGTAAAGAGCAAAGTGAGTGAGAGGAGCACACAAGGAGAAGAGAAACTGAAGCGTTACTATGGTCACAGATGTGATTAGAACCTCCTATTATACAAAAGCTTACTTATCAAAGTTTTATGTTGACATTTCTCTCTGGAAATACTGAAAAAATACTGAATCATTCTAAATAAATGACAAATTAAGTCCAGTACGACTTCTTTGAGTATTTTCCTTTTTTATTTCTGATGGGACTTTTACTCCAGAGGCACCTATAGTCCAGGAAATACAGTATTTATTTAATGCAATAATCCTCCTTTTATTACTTCAGAGCACAACCTGACACACAACCTTATCAGAGATGAATACCGGAAAATGACCTGAAGTGTCAGGTTGTAAATCTAGTCTAAGCTAACTTTAGTATGCCATTGTCAGCTCTAATGATATTTAACAGAATTGCCCAACAAAAAAACTGTGGTAAGTGAAGATACTGAGTGTCTAGTAACCATGGGAAACCATGAGCCACAGAAGCTGGCGAGCCAAAAAGCTCATGTCAAACCCTGCTGGTGACTTATAAAGGGCTGCAAATGTTGAATTTATGGCTTTCTAAGTTCAAGCTGCAGCCACATTTCAAACCTGTTTCAGAACTAGTAATGGAAGTGGCTTTAAAACCTAAAAACTGTTGTTTGGTATGTCTCTCTCTCTTGTTCTGTAAAGGACCTTAGGAGAGCACTATGAATAGGGTTTGGATGATTGTAGCTCTTTTATATAAAGTGGGTTGAAGTGCCACATTTTTAACAACTGTAAACTGTTGTGTTTTAAATGGTGAGAGCGACTGTCATACCCATACAGAGGTCCATCATTGCCGATAGCAGAAACCATGATCACCCTGTTGGCAGTGAGCTCCCAAACCTGTCGATCAAACATGAAAAGAGACACTTGGTTGTTATTGTTTTTCTTCACTCACACACTGTATGTGTGAATCTCTATCAACCAACAGTGTTCATGGCATTAAAAAGTTGCATTATGAAGTTGACAGCACTTATTGTGGATAATCCCGGTAAAATAACCGGGAACAACAGTGAAAGTGTTTTTTTTTCTTATCTGGCAGCTCAGCTCCTTTAGGTTTCCTGACTCTAGTTTTCTCTTTCACCTTATCAACAAAGGGGTGGTCCATGAAGTCAGGGCCTCCAATGCTGAGGTTGAGAACATCGATCTTCTTCAGGATGGCGTAGTTAAAAGCATCCAGGAACCATGAGGTGTATGAAACCTGGGGGGCAAAGAACACAGATTTATTCGGTTATTTTGTTGTCAGGTCAAAGCTGTTGACTATTTTTCAAACAGATTCTCCAAACATAGTGGTTCTCAACCTTGTTTGGGCCGTGACCCTATTTTTACATCGCAAATTCCTGACAACCCCAAGACGCTTTTTCTTTCTAGAGTTAATGGGCCTCATTTACCAATAAATGTGTAGAAATGTTCTTACTTCCTGCACAAAATAAGAAAATCCTCAAAATCACCGTCGTATTCATGACACGTGCATACCAGGCGTTTTTGTTTGTACCACAATGCCTATGTAATGAATCAAAATCATTCTACACTGCAAAAACAGAAATCTAAGCAAGTCATTATGTCTTATTTGTAGTAAAAATTGTCTTATTGTTCTTAATTTGAGCCATATTCACCAGACCAGGTCATAAAAATGTCTTATTTCAAGTTTTTTTCAGACAAAAATAAGGTGTAAATTGCTTGTAACAAGTCAAAAAAATCTGCCTACGGGATAAGACGAATTCGCCCCGGAAGTTTCTTGAAATAAGAAAGTTGTCTTAAAACAAGAATCTTTTATCTTATCCCATTGGCAGTTTTTTTTTACTTGTTACAAGCAATTGATGCCTCATTTCTGACTTTAAAAAACTTGAAATGCGACATTTTTATGACCTTGTCTAGTAAATGTGGTTCAAATCAAGAATAGTAAGACAAATTTGACTAAAAATAAGACATAATGACTTGCTTAGATTTCAGTTTTGGCTGTGTAAATCGAGGGGCGTGTCCCCGTTACCGGCATATTCAGAATATTACCACGCTTCAATTCATATACAGTACAGGCCAAAAGTTTGGACACACCTTCTCATTCAATGCATTTTCTTTATTTTCATGACTATTTACATTGTAGATTCTCACTGAAGGCATCAAAACTATGAATGACATGTGGATTTATGTACTTAACAAAAAAAGGTGAAATAACTGGAAACATGTTTTATATTCTAGTTTCTTCAAAATAACCACCCTTTACTCTGATTACTGCTTTGCACACTCTTAGTATTTTTCAAGAGGTGGTCACCGGAAATGGTTTTCTCTTCACAGCTGTGCCTCATCAGGGTTAATTAGTGGAGTTTCTGGCTTTATCAATGGGGTTGGGACCGTCAGTTGTGTTGCGCAGAAGTCAAGTTAATACACAGACAACAGCCCTATTGGACAACTGTTAAAATTCATATTATGGCAAGAACCAATCAGCTAACTAAAGAAAAACAAGTGGCCATCATTACTTTAAGAACTGAAGGTCAGTCAGTCCAGTAAATAGTAATAAAAATAAGAAAACGCATTGAATGAGTAGGTGAGAACACTGAAAGCCTTTCTGACAGGAAACAATGATTTCAGCAAAAATGGACAAGTGAAATATCTCCATAGCAGATATATGAACTGTCTGTCTGGAGTGTCAGTTTACTCATAGGCTATATCGTAGCGTGGCTTGATGTGGACTGGTCTGTGATGAGTACATCAGGCAGAACGCTTGTCCAATCACCAGCTGCTGTATTTGATCTGTAAGGTCCCGCCTCTGAAAACACTCTCTAGCGCCCCTTACCCAGATGGACCAGAGAAATATTTCTGCAGCGGATATATGAAACTGTCCGTCTGGCGTGTCAGGTTATAGTCCTGACCCCAAGGTTGAAAAACACTGCTTCATCAAAAAAAGAAGGTACAGCTCAGACAAGTAAGACGGGGAGATTTTGAGCTCCAAGAACATGGCGAGTTGAAAAAGTTGTTCTGCTGTACCTGGTTGTTGGTGAAAACTCTGAAGATGTGCAGCTCTGAGTCTGGGGCAAAGCCCTGACACTCCCTCATGCTGGCGATCACTCCGGCTACAAATGTACCATGACCCAGACCTGAGGGACAGGAGACAAATACATTATCATCTAATTATCTGTCAAAGTTATAGTCATGAAGATGATGAAGTTGAAGTGGTTTCTGCTTCTCCTCACCGTCATCCAGAGTCTTCTCATTGGTCCAGTTGGTCCTCTCCTTGACGTTCTTAAAATGTGGATGTTTCTCACTGAGGCCTGTATCAAACACCGCCACCTTCACACCAGATCCTGTTCATAAAGAGATGAGGTTTTTATTAACCGTGCAGAGATTTTCTGGCACAGTCTGTAAGGCTCCCCACTTTCCTGGCCCTCTCTCAGAGAAATTAAACGTCTCACCCGTGTGTCCCATCTGCCAGAGGACGTCCGCCTGCAGGATCTGAGCGACATGGCGAGGAATCGCTCGTAAAAGACGCCGGCTGGAGTGGCGACCTGTGGCGTGCCAAAACCCCGAGCCCAGTGACAGGCTGGTACGTCGGAAAGGTCGGGATGATTGCCATGATGGCCATTTTGTCCCACGGGTGGTGTTACAGGGTGCAGCAGGCTCAGGTGCTTTAGGGGAAAAAAGCAGAAAAAATGTGTCACATTTATCCAGGTTCTGACGGTAGAATCATGTTTCAGTAAACTCTGTGATGTTAGTGCTGTCTGCAACTACAGCCTCTTCCTCTTCCCCAGAAAACCCAATCTCCTGACTGACCTGATAATCCTCATTTCTCTCTTGCTGTTGTCTTTCTTTCTATCTCTCCCTTCTTCAATCTTTTTAAAGCCATCCTGATGAGATCTGGTTTGACTGTTTCATGTTAAAAAACCACCATTACAACAAACATTTATTGCATAAAGAACAGGAAAGTTGTCCTGAAGCACATTTCTGCATGATCCCCTTTAATATATAAATAAAAGACTGAATAACAAAATAAATGAATAAATCTCAATACCGTCTCGGGTGTAATAGCAGGAGATGCAGGGGATTGTTTTTTTTTGTTTTTTTTTTTTTGCAGTAGTAGGGGAGTGGAAATGGTATGATGAAAAAGGCACGTCTAGAAAAACTCATAAACTCAAAACAAAAACAAGCTCCTACGCGCAACAGACCATGACTGGCTCCATTAAGAGCTAAACCAAAGACTTTATTCTGTGTTTCTGTAAATGATAACCATTGAGAGTGGAAAAAAAGAAAAGATGTCATCTCGCTCAGCTCGGAGTCACAACAAAGACTGTTCCCACTGGTGACAGGCTGTGTTACAGGTCAAGAACTTTGTCTCCTCCATTCATTTGAATGGGAAAGTAGTCAAACTTCAAAAAATGATTACACCTGGTAGAAATGTTTCTTACATCTTTATGCTATGAGGATATGAAAATATCATTTGGATGCATTGTATTCAAGTCCCTTTTTTTTCTGAGAAGTTGTTTTTCTATTTGTTATTGGACGTTGAAAAACAGGGTTTTGTGTCTGTTTCACTAAGATGGACGAATGCTGTTTGTGCTCGTCTTTTGGGGATAGCAAGATACAGTAGAAACAGAATAGCCAGATAGAGTTTCTGAAACTTCAAAAATGACCCCGCTCATTTTTTTATACACACACACTGATTACAAGCAAATTGATCACAGGTGAGGATGGTTACCTTTGGTTGACATACAAACACATTTGTGTCAACTTTTGCGCATGTTATCACTCCTTGTCACTCTGAAGTTTCAGAAAACCAGTGTTATAATATTGCCTTGTCCAGTGGTTCCCAACCTTTTCCAGCTCAGGGCCCATTCTTAAGTCTCAAAAATGTTTGCGGCCCACTTCTGACCCCATAAAAAATGCATTGTTTGAGACTGATTTGTAACAATGACCCAGTATATAGTAATCACAATGCAACAACTGGTCAATAATGTAACAAAAGTGCTAAGCCTGAAATGTAATAGGAAATTTTAATAAAACCCCAAATGTAATAACTATTAAAAATGTAACAGATGCTGAGCTCAAAACATGATGACTTTCAATTTTTGCCCAAGTTTAACAACCTCTTTACTTTTATTTTAGTTATCACATTTCAAGTTCGAATACATTTTTTTAAATTACATTTCAGGTTCAGCCCTTTCGATGCATTTTTGGCAGGCTAATACATTTCAGGTTTTATTACATTTTTGAAATTACATTCCAGGTAGTTATTACGTTTCAGATCATTGTTACACACTGGGCTCTAACTGGGCTATTTTTAAAGGACTTTTGTATGTATGAATATTTGAACCTCTTTAAAATATCCTTTCAAACACAACTGAGATTAATATTTTCAACATTATTTTGTATATTTGTGTCCTCATATTATAACATCCCCCGTACAAACAAAAAATGATACTGTTTTGAAAGTGACTTGGGAGCCCACTTGTAATACCTTTGCGGCCCACCAAGGGGCCACAGCCCACAGGTTGGGAATCACTGGTCTTGTTCTCAAGAATCTAATACTATGTTTTCATGGCTATTTCATGGTTTGTACTCAGGGGGAAACAAACCAATAAGTAGAATGCTAGTGACTGTGTCTTTCTCTGCACCACAAGTAAACAAAATAATTGGGTATGTTTCCACCCAACTGGGCTTCATTCAAACACTTGAAAAACAGCATTGGGCGGGTTGGTAAAATCTGTGCTGCTGTGCAACATTTGGTGGGTTCTGAGACAATATTCTGGAGCAAATATTAACAAAATATTTGCCATTATGTGGCAAGAATGAAATGGAGAGAATTGGCTAAACTTGACACCATCTGTCAGTGATGGTCGTTGATGAAGAGTCAATAAGAAATGATATTAGTCAGGGATGGACATCAGCCACTTTCTAACTTCCTCAGTGTTTGTTGGAGAGACCTGATTCCTCCATGTATGAACCTGATACTCAGCTTTCACTGACTGTTCATAGCTGCTCATGTTCAACATTCCTCCTGTCAAATAAGGTCACTGATATACTGTGAATAGATAAGATCACTGATTGTTCTGTGTGTCACTGCCTATCAGCTGCCACAGGTTCAGTCTTAAATGATCAGGGAGCCTGTGTATGTTGCTTCTTGTTTATCAGGTGCAGCTGCTTCTTATGGCTGACAGTGTTTTTTATTACACTTATAAGAGTTTTATGGTTTTATAGGCGTTTCTACAGAGGTTGAAATTTGGGCTGGGTTTTCATAAGATGGGCTGGTTTCGCACTGTGTGGAAATTGTCAGTCAGAGTTGGCAATTCTGCAAATAATTTGAATTCCTAGTGTTATTCACGACCAAAAGCACAGAGCAGAGCAGGAAAACACAAACGGCAACAGGACAAGTCAGGCGACCTGAAAGAGCCGAAATCTAAACATTTATACGGCCAAAATCCAAAATCTAAACATTTATACGTCTTTAATCAGCACCTAAGTGATTTTAACTTTATAAAAACTTTGAGTGACTCTTTTCAGGGGTAAAACTAAAAGTTACAATGAAGAGAAATACACACTAAACTTTTCAGGCTGCTCTGTGTGAAAATATCTAAGTGATGTATCTCATTGTCGATAATAATAATACGACCAAATCCCAATGATGAGCATGATTCATTACAACATGTTGAGTTTGAGTCATATCTTTAGTAAATGTGATACTGTCTCTTACTCTGGGATTTATCAAGCAATGAAGGATATAACAGTTTGGTGCTTCAACAAATGGAGTTAAAATTCACACTTTTGTATTATTGCAGAGGGAGAACAGGATTGCTGCCCCCCCCCCATAAGAAGCCATATCCCTAACTCTGACGCACTGGGCAATTATTCGCATATTAGATTATATCGCAATATGTCCTGTTGCAATATTTTAATTGCAGACAGTGCAATATTTCTTTAACCTCAAATGTGTCAAAACATCAGGTACAGTTATTGCAGCAGATGTTTTCTGTTCTACACCAGAGTTTCCCAACCCTGCTCAACCACAGGGACAAACTGTTAAAAACAACTTTTACAAAAGAAACAATTTAAGTGGTAATAGAGGAAAAAAACAAGGAGCAATTAGACTTAGTTTGAGGTAGTAAAAATTGCCAAAAAGCCATGTTTAAATTGGGATAAAACCTGGAAATACGCAAAAGGTCACAAAGAAATGGTCCAAAAGTGGTGAAAAAGAAGTATAAAGTGAAAAAATAGCAAACAGAAAATTCAGAAAGTATCAAAAATGGTGAAAAAAATGACCAAAAACAGTGAAAAGTGCCGCAAAAATGGCAAGAAAGTTGGGATTAAACTTGGAAGAAAGTCAGAATGTATTTAAAAAAACAGTACAAAAGTGGCAAAAAGACTGAAAAGTGTCACAAATGGGCAAAAAAGCAACAAAATTTGGCAGAATTGGAAAAATGTATAGTGAACTTGGAAAATATATTCTTGTGCGTCTTCCTGCCCAGGGACCACAGATGAAAATTAGCTTTAGAGCTAACTCTGACTTGACAGTTTTTGTCTTGCATGGTCTCTGTCAAATAAATAAATAAATAAATAAATAATAGTGAGATCGTAACAAAAAATGGTATAAAAGTGGGGGGAAAAAGTATAAAGTGATTAATATAGACAAAAAGCAAAAAAATTAGCAAACACATTTTAGAGCGGACCTAAGTAAATCCAGAAAGTCTCAAAAATGTGAAAAAAGTGATAAAACAGTGAAAAATGGTAAGAAAGGGCCAAAGGCAACGAAAATGGCAAGAAAGTTAAGATTGAACTGAGCAAAAAAGTTAGAAGGTATCCAACGGTGGCAAAAGAAAGAGTGAAAAGTGTTAAAAATGGGCAAAAGCAAAATAAATGGGGGTTAGCCTGGAAAATAGTGAGAAGGTATCAAAATAAAATGGTCGAAGAGAAGTAAAAAAGAAGTATAAAGTGACTTAAATTGGCAATAATCAGTCCCAGTTGTAGTGGTAGTGGGTTGCTGTTGCTGTCCTGTAACTAATGTAACTGTTCATGGCGCACGATGTGTTTGTTTAGGGAACCTACAAGTAATCGCACAAAAAGTCAGAAGTGCAATTTAGGGAACAATAATCGCAATTAGATTATTTTTGTAAATCATTCGGCCTTGCTCCTCATTTTATTAATACATGCCTGCAAGTAACTGACTATCCAACCCACAGCACATTAAGGTTCAGTGTCATAGTGATTATTGAAGAGCTGAGCAACTATCCTGGCCAGCAATGATCAAAATAAGCAACGTCTGGAGATCATGATACTTAATTCTCCTGATCCTAGTGCATGTGCTGTTAATCATTTACAACAATGATCCATGATCTATCATAAGTCAAAGGAAAGTTACACACCACTGACTAAACTATTTGATCACATAGTGAACCTACAATGTCAAGGCCAGACCACGCTTCTCCTTACTGAACATGTTTCATCTAAATACAACACAGAGAGTCATGTCTGTTGGCAGCCTGACTGAAGGAAAGTGAAGAACATGTTTCTCTGGCCAAAGAAAAATCTGTCTGATCTCTGAAGGTTTGATGGGGATTTTAAAGTCTGCTCTTCCTTGTTCAGGGTCAAAAAGCCCAGAACATAAAAGGCTTCATGTCCTACACATGTCCTCCATCTTGTTAGAGCATGTGTTAGCAGAGTGAGGGCACACTGAACTCTTTCATCCAGTGCCAAGCTCAGCCCCCTCCCCCCCCACACGGGCAAACCAGCCGCAGCTACTGACCAGCTCCTGAGCAAACACAGACCTTCTCTGTCTTTCCTCCATCCCCCCAACACTCCTCAGACTTTCACTTCATGATACACAAACCTTTCTTACCTTTGAACACAGAGTGGAGTAAAGCAGAGAGGGATGTGTGATGTGACTAAACTTTTGTATTTCCCAGGTGGACATGTTACTTTTGGAAACACAGCTTTCTGTTTAATGACCCAGCACCGTGTGTGGTTCAGACTTACAGGGAACGTATTTGAGCACGCGGAACACTTTGCGTTGAGGCGTCACCCTCTTGATGTAAGGGTGCTCCTCCAGAGTCTTCAGGCTGCTGGGTGAAGGCTGACTGATGTGGACCAGCTCAAAGTCACTGGGGAAGTCGGAGGCTGGGTTTTCCCTGGGAACAATGTGCCACTCCAGCGCCTCGGCCCCGTTCCTAAGAGCACTGCTGATGTACAGGCTGCGGGCTTTGGCTGAGAAATACCCTGTGAATCCTACGATGAACTCTGAGGAGACAGAAAAGGACAAGTTAATGTCTGACAAAGTGTCAGGACTTAAGTGTATTAATAACTAGGGCTGAACAATTGATCGTTTTCTGATCGAAATCGTGATTTCAGACATCATGATCATGTGATCGCCAAAGCTGCAATTTTTTTTTGGCTCCTGACTGACCCAGGATCAGTTGTCCCTTGTTTTACACACACGCCCCTTGAGTGTAAAAGTGTTAAAAAAGATCCTTTTTTCCTGTTGATTTTTTTTTTATTATCGCTTTTTGAAATTACTCTTTTTTAAACTGTTTTGTATTTTATCTTTTTTCACTTAACACAATTAAGGATATTTTGCACAACATCATTTTTAGAATTGAAGAGTCAAAGAGAGCTCTTTTTGTTTTTCAGTCGTTATAACTAAAGAAACATGATTTAAAAAGTCCAGTTTGAAATGGGAGGAATTGTATATTAAGGTCAGAAATGTAACTATTTATCTCAAAATATTTTTTTCTCAAAATTTTGCCTTTTATTTAATAATGTTGTCTTTATTTCTCGTTATTTTGACCTAGAATTTTGACTTTTAATATCAAAATTTCTACTTTTTATTTCAAATATTGCCTTTAGTTCAAAATGTTTACGTTCTATCTGAAAATTTTGACTTTTAATCTCAGACTTCTGTCTTTATCTCAAAATTTTGATAAAAGTTTAGACTTTTTTTCACATAATGTTAAATTGATTTCTTAAAATTTGGACTCACGTCTCAAAATTTTGACCTTTTTTCTCAGAATTTTGTCTTTACTTCTCAAAATTCTCACTTTTTATCTTAAATATTGACCTTTTAACTTCACGGGAGAAACAATTCTCACCTTCAGTTTTCACCCTTACATTGAAGGAAAAGCTTTTGATGGTTTAATGTAAATTTCTGTGAAGTCCATAAATGTTTCTGTACATTGTGAAAACTTCACTGAAACTTAATTTGAAGAAAATCCTGAATTGAATTGAAATCTCAAAATCTGCTTGAAGAATCGCAACTAGATCTTTTTCTAAAATCCTTCAGCCCCAGTGTGAAATGACAATAAAGTTGAATCTCATCTCCTAATCCTCCAGTAACAGCAGACTTGATGAAATACAGTGTTTTCTGCCGTCTTTAGTCTAATCTGAGCTCTTACCGTGCTCGACCACCTTAGAAGTGAACTCCAGTTTGAGGGTCATCTGGGAGGAACAGTTGGAGCCAGAGGCTGAAGGCAGAGACTCTAAGTTGAGGGTGGGGTCAGAGCCTGATTTGGCCCCTCTTGTTGGCTCCATACCCACTAAAGGCAGGAAACCCACCAGCAGCCCCAGCAGCATGGAAGCCCACACAGGAAACAGGAGCATTTTGAGGCGTACAGTAGAACAAACCATCAGTTTGAGCAGGAACTCCCAGACTCCAGTAGCAGCTGTGCTGTTACTGATTAAAATGAGCAGCTAAAACCTGGTTCAGGGGTCAGGGGTCAGGGGACAGAGCATTTCAGGTCCAAAGCTCCAAAAGTGAGTCCATACTGCAAACAGCCGGGGCAGCTAGATGATTTTCTTTCTGCGTTTTCTCTCCATGGTGAAGTCCAGGGTGAAGGTCAGTGACACTGCCAGAGTATGAACACAGCTGCCATTTTGAAAGATGGAGGGAGCAGCCAGTGAGGTGAAGGTAAACAGCCGTGTGCTTGGAGCAGCAGTAAACAAAGATGATGATGTTGATGTCGAGTTCAGCAGCAGGTCTTCCTTTCTTCTTATCTAGAAAAAAAAGAACACAATCGTTAGTTTTGCCATTACAAACATACAAAAATAATAATGCTAGAGCAGCCGGACCTCATCTCAAAAACTCTGCCCCAGCTAGCTTAGCTTAGCTTAGCAGATGAATAACAAGAACAATGTTGTTCACCGCTTTATGTAATAAGGTAATAAATTTTGACTTTATTTTGTAATAAACACGCATTTTGTAATAACTCGACGCATTTTGTGATAAAATCATTGAACGCAATATGTAATGAATTTGCCAGCATTGTGTAATAATCTCTTACATATTGCATTGGCTATCACAAAATGCAGGTGTTGCCCTTTTTTCTTCCTAGAAAATGTAAGAATTTAGTGCATTATGTAATAAACAACCAAAGCCGATGTCTTAATTAGAAAAAAAAACAACTTACCTTCAGAATTACATTGACTATCAGCATACCAGCATGAATTGTAAACATAAATTAATTTTAAAAAGTAGCAACATCATTCGTTGGTCAAATATATGTCAAATATAATTGAATTACACAGATTGTTTCTGGGAGTTCACAGAGACAAAAATTGCTCTATAACCTTTTTAAAATTAATTTATGTTTACGATTCATGCTGAAATGCTGATAGTCAATGTAATTCTGAAGGTAAGTTGATCTTTTGTTTTAATTAAGACATCAGTTTTAGTGGTTTATTACAAAATGCAATGAATTCTTACATTTTACATTTATTTATTACATATTGCGCCCAAGAATTTTATTACAAAATGCGTCGGATTATTACAAAATGTGCCGGATTATTACAAAATAAAGTCAAAATTTATTACATTATTACAAAATACGGCGTAACAACTGTCAAAGCATTGCTAGGTGGCCTACTTCAGTCAATAACACAACAAAACAACACATCGACATGACCTGATGTGCATTTTTTCATTCATTAATTTACAACCAGATATACTTAAATCCATTAACCAATTTTATATTTATTTACCTACAAATTAATGAAAGTGTTGTAAAGTGTATAGTCTACTTCAAGTACACAGAATATTCACAGCAGGAGGTGATAAGGGAATTTATATAGCATCAGATCAATAAGGCCATTATCATTAATACATTTGTATCAAAACACATCTTTATCATGTCTGTTACTATTATTGTATTATCCAGCACAATGACCAATAATGTCCAGATAATTCTTTAGAATGAGGTGAAAAAAAAAAGAAATGCTGAATGCATATTAAAGATGCCCCAATAACGATACTGATTCCCACACTTGTGCTGTGGGTATCAGCTGATACCAAGAACCGATCTGATACCAGTATGTTATAAAAAATATTATGCTGTGCCTGCATGACTGTTATATGATTATCATAGTGGTGAGGCCTGGCTCAGGTTAAACCCTTTGTAAAACATGAATAAATATAGGATGTTAAAGCCATTTATGTTAACATTTAAAAAAAAAGTATAACAGTATAGTAGGGCTGACAGATATATCGTTATCGTATCAATATCGAGATATGAAAATTCAAGATATTAATAATATCCCAATATCAAAGATATCAATGATGTGGATTTTCCCAGCTCACCCTGCATGTAAAGCTCAAACAGTCACATGATTATTGGTGACTTTCTGTTCATGTTGATGACTGACAGTGAGCTCTGATCCATCAACTTTACTTTCCACATCCTGTTATAATACCATGCTTTTATTCTTCTGAAAAATGGTTAGTTTTCATTAAACCCAGATTCATATTGTATCGTATCGATATCTAGATTGATATCAAGACATGAAATTTTGTCCATTTCGTTCAGCCCTAAAACAACACAGCAGTATCCAGTGTGAAATATTGCCGCACCGCCGACATGGTTGTACTAGTTATAGCTTAAAGCGGTGTCTATTGAGTCTGTGTTTTGTGATTAAGCAGGCTGCAGGTTACAGCATAGTGTCACTCTTTTAAGAGCAGCAGAAAAGACTGAGCCAGAGCCAAACGGAGCGAAACATTACATTTCTAATTTAATCAATTACCTGGTATCGGATCAGTCTCTGGACTCCAGTAGTTGCTGATACTGATACCAGCATTTTTGGCAGTATCGGAGCGAATTTCTGATACTGGTATTGGTATCGAAACAACTCTAATGCAAATGAAGGGGAACTCAAGCGCTAGAAAAACCAACAGATTAACTTGAATGCTGAGAGTCACAATCACAGAAGATGCAGCTGGATTTTGATAAAACAAATAAACACTGTAACAAATTTGCATAAATGTATCATCTTGTTGACTATAATGGCCTGAGACAGAACACAAGATCCCATTGTCAAAGTTGGCATGAATGACTCCAAGTCTCTCCCTCTTGGTTCAGCTTTCTTCTGCTCTGACCTATTTTTCCCTTTTGTCTGTTCAGCTCCTGTGAAGTAACAGTGTGAAAGAAAGCTCTAAGAAATATTAGGGCCTGACTTTCCTTAAAGCTTGTAGAAAATATCAGGAGTTCATGAGTTAAGGGGATGTGGGGTCAGTTTTGTGTAACAGAGTGATCAACAAAGTAGATGGCCTTGGATAAATGTAAGAGGGTACACAGCCTTCTTTGAGCCAATGGTTTTTATGACGTCATCAAATAACATCACTGTAACACTGACTGAACTGTTTGGTTTTTAAGTCCAAAATGACTCATTGTAGGAAAAAGTAGCTCAATTTGTGACTACCTCTAGTGTCTCTGCTGAAATAGAGAATTAAAGTACATGTCTAAACAAATAACCACCTTCTATACTTCACGCTGTTCGGATCCTTCTTTTTAAGTTAGGCTTCAATTTTGGCTTAATAGTTAGGGAATAATCTTGGCAGCAGCCTCATGGACGTTTGAAAACTATCAGTAAATCTTTTCCTGATCTTCAAACAAATGTGCTGCGGATAGGACTGAGTGAAAATCTCCTCAGCTGTTGTTTGACCTCAGGACGGCCTGCAAACACCTAGAAAAGTCTGTTTTAAAGTCATTCTACTGACAGAGGAAACCGATCCAGAGGTTTGTTCTCACTTCCATCACTGTGAGCCAAGGGGAAGGAAGTAATGTGCTGGTGCCAAACACTCCTTCTTCATTCAGCCTCACAGGAGAGTCTGGGAACAACACTGTTAGTAGACGGAGCGAGATAAATCTTCATCTGCCAGCAGGGAGGGGGATATATGACATAATGTGTTACACAGACACAGCCTCTGAGGACGTTCACCTTAGGAAACCTCACTGAAGTCAAACTAAGAGCTCTCAAGGCACAGCAGGGTTCATAGCTTTTCAATTAAGAGAGTCCTCCAGACCCCAGGAAGTAAAACGTTTTCTTTCTTGGAGACATTGTGAAGATGAAAAATTGATGAACAACAGAAGTTTTTAGATGAATGTCAAATTCAAAAACTAATGTGACGTCCTTATATTATAACAGCAATATGTTCACTTACTCTGGAAAAATGACTAAGTGAGCCAGTTAGTGGTAATTTGAAGTGATCAGCATCAACTATGTGAAAAACTGTCTTTTCATGAGGTGTTCAATACAATTAAAACATCCTGAATCAACATGCAACACAGTTCACAACAAGAGGAAAAGCTGCTCCGCTGTTTTTTGGACTTTAAAAGAATGGATTAATATCTATGAAGAGAGAATGTCCAAAAAGCTGAAGCTGAAGAGTGATTCTATAATTTAGGGTACATTTCACATCCATGGGATAAACTTGTACATTTTACAAAAGCAATGACTAATTTTACATTGAGTCATTTGGGTGATATTTCACTTTCATTTATCACAGAAAGTTGATACCTTCCATAATTTATTTAGCAAAAAATGTAAATTGTGTATTTGAATTTGCAGTTTTGGGACTGTCTAATTTCTTAATGGCCCTTTTCCACTGACTCGTCTTGGCCCTACTCTACTCGACTCTACCCGGTTTGTGTTGCATTTCCATTAGCGCGGTACTACACGTCAGACGCCAGTTTTTAGTACCTGCTCTACCCGGGTTTTAAGTGAGTAAAGCCGATACTAAAAGGTGACGTCGACAGACAGGCGGCCACACATTGGTCAGAGAATGTCGTCTCCGCAGCTTCTGACTCTGAACAAATCACTTACAAGAGGCAAACGGATAAGTCAGCGACGGGTTTTTCATGACATTTCAACCTGACGGCACAGAACCAGACTGAATGAACACAAAATACCACCTTAAAATGCACCTTCATGATTCCTAAATAAGTTTAAAGTCCTTTTTAAACAAAAAAGAAGTTAACAGCAAAGATAGTTCGGTTTAAAAAGTCTTTTAAATTAATTCAAAGTTTGTTGGCACAGGATCGATCTGTCTGCCACGAGAGTCTTTAAGCACCAATCAGTCCATTAATCCACAGGGAACCAAAAAGGAAAACCAGTTCAAAGAAGAATGATTGCTCAACAAAAAATCTCTGGTATACCAGGCCCAAAAATCAAAAATTAAAGTGATCTCACTGGATCCAGGGAAGAGTTAATGTCGTTAAGCAGCTCCTTCGTTTCCCTCTGCGTGCAGCAGCACCAGGCTGTTGTTTACCTCCGTTGTCATGACGCCCAACATTGAGCCGCTGTGTTACTTTAATGAAATCTTTTAAAAGCTTTGTTTTTTCCTTTAAAGACCACGGTGGCACATATGTTAGTACAAAATTATGTTTGTGTCGTGTTATAGATGAACATGCACGCACTTCTGCGCAGCACTTTAGCGCAGCTGTTATGAGATCCACGCCCACCGTGAGTCTGTAGTCGGGCTAGTGGAAAAGGTAATCAAACCGTGTAGAGCCGAGTAGAGTAGAGCCGAGCCGAGCCGAGCAGGGCTAGAATTGTATAGTGGAAAAGCGCCATTAGTGGTAATTTGAAGTTATCAGCATCAACTATGTGAAAAACAGTCTTTTCATAAGGTGTTCAATATCAAAGCATCCTTAAACAACATGCAGCGTAGTTCACAAAAAAATAAGGAGAGGCTGCTCCGCTGGTTTTGGACTTTAAAATAATGCATATTATCTACAGAGCAAATGCAAACTGCAATTTTTGCACAGTTTATTATTTTATTCTGTCTATTTGTTACAAAGGCTAGTTGATTGTGTTCTTCTTTTATTCTCTTTTTTATTGTATATTTGTATATATTTATTATTCTTATTACTACTTTGGGCTTGCTCCGGGACCAGGGTAACCTAATTTCGTCCCACCCATGTTTTACATGGGTTGAATTACAAATAAAACTCCTTGAAATCCTTGAGAGAGAGAGAATGTCCAAAAAGCTAAAGCTCAAGAATGATTCTACGATTAGGGGTGCATTTCACGTCCATGGGATAAACTTATCAATTTTTACAAAACATTGATTTCAAGCAATGACCAATTTTACATCAAGTCATTTCGGTGATATTTCACTTTCATTTATCACAGAAAATTAATACCTTCTATTACTTATTCAGCAAAAAATGCAAATTGTGTATTTGAATTTGCAGTTTTGGGGCTGTCTGATTTCTTAAATGTCAAGTTCGCTCTTCAAAATTATTACTAGAATACCTGTCTTATTCTATTATTTTAAGCATCATTTGCTCAAAGTAATCAACATATGACAAAGCTGTTTGAAAAAGTATTTAAATATTTAATACCCATGAAATTATTCACTTTGAATGTGTCTGAGAACTCTGTCGACCGTGTTACCCATTGAAAAAAAAAAAAAAACACAAATCAGCAACAGTTTGCTCTGAAGTCACATGACTCAAACCATGTGAGGTCACAGCTTTTTTGGTGGGAACCAGTTTGATATTTTTCAACTCCTCCTCATCAATATTTCATCTAAATGTCAGTCTGTAAATGTTGCGATTCAATTGTTCGTCATAACAAAGCGTACAGGGGCTTTCAAAATAAAAGCCTAAGATAAAAATGATCGTTTATATTGATGTTTATACTTCCAATCGATTTGACTGAATCATTGCTCAAACAATCAATATATTGGTCTAGATTGGTTGCACCTCTAACCAGTACCTGCTCAAATAAGGCCATTAAAAAAAAGAGATTTTTGTCTGCAGACTGGCTGAGCAGAGTCAGTGCTTTCTCTTGTTTTATTTGAACATTCTGATTTCTGTTCTAAATTTCCAGTCACCATCATTGTTTGCAGACATCAGTGTTTTCCATCCTGAATGACATCCAATCATGTTGTCTGTTGATGTAACTGGCAATCAACATTATACAGGGAAACACCAACTGAATTTTTTTTTAAAAAGAACCCAGGTTACCTTAAGTGACCGACAGCACACACACATACACTCTCTCTCTCACACACACACAAACACACTATTGTAGCCCTTTTGAGCAGCAACAAAAAGGGAAATTCTGGACAGGTACCGGATCATTTCCCTCTGGCCCAAGGCACCAAACTCAAGTAATTAAATACACATTAGCTAGATACCAAACACAAAGGCTGCCCAGACACACACACATACACACACACACTTGTGGAGGTCAAAACCAGACCTCATGAGAACTAGCTCTGTGCTTACTGAGGGTCATAAAATCACCTCCTAGAAGATCCTGGAACCTTTTCTCGTTAAGACTTTAGGGAAATCAATAATGGGCTTTTCAGCACATGTGACTCACTGCTTTGTGAAGACTGTTTGTTAATTATAAATTCATCTTTTCTGCTAAACTGTGCGGGGGCGATTTAATCTTTTACCTCCACGAATAATGACTGTCAGTACCTAATGAGCCAGCTGTTGTCTTCCTGCTTCAGCTTCAGTGAAGAAAAGGTTTGAGAGGAGCGGAGACAAGTTTGTATGAAGCCTGATGACTCTATACAAAGGCTGTCACAGCAAATCAAACACTCCCTCTAAAGAAACCAAGTTAACCTGTCCATCAACTGGAACAGAACATATTTTTGTTACCTGACATAAGGTGTGCTGGCTGGAGGAGTGACTACAAAGACACAAGCAGTGACAAAGAGATTTCAGCAGCAAAACAATAAAGAGAGAAATCATGAAGCTTCTGTTGAGTATCACTGTGATGATTACAGCCAAGTTCATTTCAACGTCTAAACTGATGGAGTGACGCTCCAAACTGCTTCTTTTTTCACATTAGATTCTCTGTGAGGTTTACATTTGTTTGTAGTGAGTTTGTCGTCCAGTAGAAATGAGATGAACTAATCAATGATTGATTGATGGTTGTTAAGAATTGGATCGATCACAGGGAATTTTGCTGATCTGATGTTTGTATCTAACAAAGACAATAATCACATCTGAATNAGAGTGTATTTTACCAATGAGACATCTTAACCACCTGATGAGAGAGAGTGAGAGAGAGAGAGAGAGAGAGAGAGAGAGAGAGAGAGAGAGAGAGAGAGAGAACTGAAGAACTCAACAGTCCTAATGCTTCATCTCAATTTGCCCATAATGTAAAATGAAGGGAGCAGAGCAAAGTGTATTGTGGGACTATTTCTACCATCACAACAGCTGTGGAGAGAAATTTGTGTCAATGTTACGCAATCAAAAAAATGAATTTTAGACAAAAAAAATGTTGCAAACAAAATTGTGATTTCAAAAATCCAAATGACACCAATGATGAATAAATGAAACATATTTGTGATTGAAATTTTTTTCTTGTTAAAGCCACATTTTTTCTTTCAGATCTAAGTTTTCATCTCACAAACCACAGATTTGTTTGTGTTTCCAGGATTTGCACCTAGTTTCCAGATTTTGCTTTGAAGTTTTCGAAGTTTTGTTTGCATTTCTTCATGGTTCTCATGGGCGGGGCTCCCTCTGAAAGATTAAAGAAGCCTCCTGATTGGTCAGTGTCACTCAGAGAGACTGTGTGACAACTTCAACTGTGACAATTTTCTTTTCGTCTCAAATTCATTTTTTTTATTATTATTATTGCATAATATTGACTCAAATTTCCCTCCGAAAATAGCTGCAACGATCAGTTGACATGATTGATGACATCAACTGTAAAAATTTGTATATGCAGAATTTTACTTGTCGACTAGTCATGTTATTGTTTTATTGTTGTTTTCATACGGTGAAATCCAATACCAAGGGGTAAGTGCTCATCTGTAACTTCATTCCACTGCATGAGGTGCTGTTATTAAAATCTCTTAACTCATACATGAAGATTATGTATGAGGCAGTATTTGCTGCACTGCTCAGTCATATTATAAAGTATGTCATTTACTGAGTCATTTTTTTATTGTTTGACATTGAAGAAGAATTGGAGTCAACATGCATCACCATGGGCTGATTTAGACAGCTTGAATTTAACATGTGCACTTTTTAATCACTGAGGTAAAACTGAGAATAAACCAGACACAGACACAAAATAATCCTGACTAGTCAATTAATCAAAAATAAAAATAAAGAAATAACCGATAGATTAGTCAACAACAGTACTAGTCATTCGTTGTAGCTAGGGCTGAGTGATAGAATTGTATCACAACATAAGTGTTCCATACCAGTTGTTATGGATAATTATTGATTCGTTTTTTTAACCTTTTTAAAATAAGGGCCAGGAGGAAAAAAAAGACTGGGCTTAGATGATTTCATTTTGAAATTATTATACGTATTAATATTACTATGTTAAGAGACTGCTCACCTCGATGTTAATCATTCCCCAAGTTAACAACAATTTACACATCAATGATGGTGGAATAACTAGATACTGAAATATTCAAAATTTATTCATCTGTTCCAACTAGTGCTGCACTATTTGGCTATTATTATTATAACTATTATTATTATCATTATTATTATTGCTGTAGCCTGTAATCCTGTATTTCTAATACATAAAAAAGTGAACATAAATTGTATTTATTGAGTGTGGGCTCACATTATTCATGGGTCAGGGCACCCCAGTCTAAAGTGTCTGGACACACCCCTGCTTGTAAGCTCGCACCAGGTTTGTTATGTTGCTTTGCTCACTAACAGATGAATATATGCTGAACAGAGGGTTCAGTCTGTGGAATTAACAGAGTTACAGTAAGAGATGGGACAAGACTCTTCTCCAGGTACAAGTCAAACAACTTCTCGAGTATTTATGTCCGTACAGCGTGCCTCTTTCTCTTCAGCTTGAATCAATGTGGATCAGCCATCAGTGACATCTCTCTCCTCCAGTTAATATTCACACTCATGATTCATGATCCATCCAAAACACCAAAAAGAGGATTTTCTTCAGTAGAATAGTAGTGTTCTGAGAAATGCTGATGTATATTTCTTTGTTTTCTAAAGCGAAAAAATAACCACAGTTCTATTTTGAGGAGCAGCAGGTTTTACATGTTGCACCAATAATAATCTTCAGATGAAGCAAAAAGGATCTTGGCTTCGTGAATGTTTTAATAAAAGATCCAAATCAAACTCCTTAAAAGTGCCAGAGGTTGCAGAGGTTTGCTTCTGGATCTGATTTTTTTCAGTGATATTATCGAATATTCAATCAGACTGTTTTCTATTAACATTGATCAAATGTCTGTGAGCAAAACTGGTTCAAAAGTGCATTTATCGGTTTTTGGCTGAAGACTTTCATCACCGTAACAACATGGCCGAAGCAGAATGCTGTTACCACGCAGAGATGAGAAGATGGGTAATGGGGTGATGTGTCCTGAGAGAGCTTACAAAAGTTACTTTCTGGGTTTGTTGGGGTGGTTGTCCCGACTTTCTGTCCGCTATATGGGTTGTGCTCATCAGTGTGTGTTTGTGTGTGTGTGTTTGCGTGTCCCTTTTCTTCAAGAAAATCACAGCTCTCACCTCTCACTTGGTGAACTCACTTCTTAATGTGTATTGTCACATTGGTGCCCTTCCTCAGTCTTACATAAGACAGAGTTGATTCTCTTTGACGTGAAACTTGCGTCACTTGTGTTAACTCGGCGTCGGTAAAAGGCCTCAGGCTGCTCAGGACACACGGGCTCATTCTCAAACTGTAAACTCAGGACCAGAGTCAAACAAGAATACGGCTGACGACAACGACAGGGGTTGTAAAAGTAAAGAGCTGCTGGTTAGGGCAGGGCCTCAGTCAACAAAACATCACACCACAAAAGTGGCATAAAACCTCCAGGCAAAAATCTGGAAGTGCCCCCACATCAGTGAAGGACTGAGATCTCCTGCAGTGATACACATCTGCAGACTGTAATGAGTAGTCTGGGATAATCTGGTTTTTGAGGCTGGGGGGGTTGGTGGGGGGTTAGAAATTCCCTTTCTGTACACAGAGTACTGTACCATACTGAACTAGCATGACATCATGAAGCTCCCTTATAGAAAATCAGGGATATAACGCTGAAGGATAGAAACATGTCAGGATCTGTTAGCAGTGAAACAGAAGCATGTAGAGCAGGGGTGTCCAAACTGGGGGGGGCCTGGGGGTCAATCGTGGCCCGCGGTCTATTTTTAAGGAGCTCCATCTCATGTCACTTGAGTCAATCATGTTCTCAATAATGTGCACATTTACTTTTTCTGTCAGCTTAAAGAAAACCTCAGTATGTAGTTGAAAATATTTAACTGTGCAGTATCTACTTGTATAAAGCTGAAGCTCTGTACTATCTGCAGAAACTCAAGAACTGTTACAGCTGATGTGTTCAAAGAAATGCATTTATCATGACACAAAAATGTACTTCATGAATGTCAAGAGTTATAAAAAAGCAGAGAATATGAAACTAGATTAGATTAAAGTGACATTTTTTGGAGAAATAACAAAAGTTGATGCACAAAAACTGTTCAAAATGCAGATTCAGAAATATTTGGGGCTAAACTTTTCTTTTTATAGTAGTCTTTAGAACAGTCAGATCAGAGCTGGTTTACTGAGTTAGGAAAGAAAATAAAAATCTGGCTGTGCGGAGAACTATTTTTCCTCACATCAAGTCAAGATTTTGAGATGTTTTTGTCAAAATTAGGAAAAAGTCCAAATTTGAGATAAAAGTCACAATTAGGAGGTTTTTAAAAAATCAAGATTTCAAGATGCGAAGCTAAAATTTGGTACAAGTTTCACTTTTTAGCTCAATGTTATGAATTAATATTGGCAAGAAGAAAAGTTTTTAATTTATATTTTTAACCAGGGGAATTGTGCTTCTGTACTGTCATCTTAAAGTCCTGATCCTGATCCATAAAAAATCATGTGTTTTTTCACAGAGAGGTTTTTAGTTCTCAGAGGTCTGTTCTGATGACACAAGCATGTCTTATAAAATTTAGAGACTGATTTTTTCAGGAATCACTCAAAAGAAATAGAGAACTAGAGCACCCATATTTTCCTTTCAATGTTAATTAACATGTCAGTGAGAGCTGCTGATACTGGGTCATTTTCACAGCATCAACAAGGTTCCTGCAGGTTTTTGCAAGTCAAATTTGAGACTTTTTAAGACCTTTTTAATACCACTTAGAATGAAATGTAAGAACCAAAAACGCATAAATATGGTCGATGGTTTGTGGGTCCTGCTGCATTAAAACCAAATCATAGTGTGTGTCACTTAATGAGACTCATTCAAGTTCACTTTTTGACTGTTTGTTGAGCGTAAAGTTGCTCATTAGTTAATATCTGAATGTAAAAATGAAAACAGTAGCCCATAGACATAGACTGTTTTTGAATTTGCGCACTAAACCAGCAGTAGGTACTGATTTGCCCAAAATGCAGTATGCAGTGTGTGAACAAATGAGAAAGTTGCAGTATTCCAAAACTACCCTGATGACCTACTGATCCAGGAAAATTTCTCAGTTTGCATCAAACCAGTCAACCTGGCGTACTGTTTCCCACAATGCAAATGGCGGAACAATTCGAGTGCAAGCCCTAAAACATCTTTTAAGTGAGGTACATACATTGTATATGTTATCATTTTCCCATTAATGTATTTGAAACATCCCTGCATTATCAGAAGCAGCTTTTCCATCATCTCTAAAAATAAAAACTCAATCCACTCCAGATTATTTTCAATGAATAACATATGGTATAATATTAAAAATCAAACATGATGAATTTTGCTGCAACATCCACATTTAAACACACACGTCCTCTGCAGTTATTACAAAGATCTGAGGTCTCCTGGTAAAACGAATGCAGTTTAAAGTGCTGGGACCTAAAATCATTTGTAATAACTGCAGAGGACGTCTGTGTTTAATCCTGTTCTGTACATAAATTTGTGACTTTTCAAACCCCAGAATTCGAACTTTTTCCTCCAAAACTTAGAGGTTTCTTTCTGAAGAATTTATTGAGTCATTATTTATGAAGTTGCCTGCTTATTTAATAACTTAATAATAATAAATTATTATAAAGTCATGGAAAAAAATCCATCAGCTTTACTCTGGCATTCCTTAAACTGGAAACCAGAGTAGCAAACTACAAAACAGACCAAACAGAACTGTCATACTACAAACTACATTCAAATACAGTCTGCAGTGCCTACTACATACTGCTTTAGGATGTAGTATGTAGTAGGCGAATTCGAAAACAGCCATGAATCTCCTTAAAAGTGCCTCAGATAATGACAATAATAATAAAATCAATAAAACATTAACAAATCCTGCTCTTTGAGTAATTTATTTAAGATCATAATATAATAGTTTGATGAACTTAAGACTTTTTAAGGCCTGAGTTTTAAATACATGAATTTAAGACTTTTTAAGGATGTGTGGGACCCCTTATCAAATGTGGCCCTTTATGAAAAAGCTTGGACCCCCCTGTAGCTGAGGAGCAGAGGACATGTTGAGAAAATCTCTCAGATATAAAACAGACTTCTATTGTTCCAGTTAGTGTTGATGAATGAATGGAAGCTTCCTATTTATCTAAATGTCATTCACCCAAATTTTCTTTGAAGTAACAACAGCACTTTGCTCCAGATCTGGTTCCTTGAGAGACAGCGCTCCATGATGGATTATTTCAGGGGATATTTTGTTCAACTGGAAAAAATTTGAGTACCAAACAAGCTCCAAAATACAGTTGTTTTCAAAACTTTACAAACCCCAACAGATTTTATGACTTATTGGCTCATTTTCAGAAAATGTGAATGATAACAACAACCTTTCTGTCATTCATGGTTAGTGGTTAGGTGAAGACATTTACTAAAAAAGTGTATCTACTGTTTTTGAATCATAAGGACAAAAAAACTTCCAAAATGACCCTGATCAAAAGTTTCCATCCCAAGCTGTGTATGATATGCACATGGATGTACCAACATGAAAATGAACCAAAAGGCAAGGCCAAGTCGACCTGCAATTGGCTACAGCAGAATAAAGTGAAGGTTCTGGAGTGGCCATCTCAGTCTCCTGACCTTGATATCATCGATCCAGTGGGGGGAGATCTCAAAACAACCCTGATCAAAAGTTTTCATAAGACCATAATAATTATCAAACTACTTGAATTCTGAAAAATTCCGGACTCAAAATTTATGTACTTAAATTCTGAAAAATTCCTACACACCCTGGGGACTAGTTTACACAGGGAAATACTTTTTCGAACCTGGGGGGACATCGACTCCTCGTCTCCTGTACAACTCTTTTAGAGAGTCTATATTTTGTCTGGAGATAACAAGGTCAATCACACGATGGTAAACTCCCTGAGCAAACCAAACACACTACAATTACACACACACGTGTGGATGAGTGGAGTTTACATTACAGGGAGCAGACACGGTTCACTATTATCTCACCAGGATTTACACTATAAAACACTGAACTGAGAGTTACACATCCTGACATTTCTCTGTCTCACAGTGAAACACATTATTCATCCAGACCTGAGTCCACACAGTCACATTTAGCTTCACGGTGTAAAATCAATGTAGCTCCAGGAGTCACAGCATAAACAATGAGAGCATCAGCACACACTCACACACTCACACACACATGCTGCTGGGTGAAGACTGGGCTTTATCCACACACACTGACACTAAAAGGCTCCTAAAAACCTTCAAAGCAAGTCTCAGTGTCCATTCTGTGTCTATGAGTGGTTTAGTAAACAAAGAAAGAGGAAAAGATTCAGACTCGACAGTCTCACATGTACAGCGTTAGCTCGCTAGCTCTGTAGTATTTTCCAGTACTTTCTGTCTTTTTAACACTTACCCGCTCAAACTATGAGTCGAACATCACAGCTGTATGCTCCTGTCGTTAAAAAACCGTCTATTAATGAACTGATAGCTGCTCCAAGATGTTATGTAGCTTTATATCCGCCGAACAAAAGCTATTGACAAACTCTGAAATGCTACAGCCGCAGACCACTGACGTCTGGTTATCGAGGGTTGCCAGGTTTGTACATCTTATCCTCCAGAATAGACACATTCACAGAGCCAGGGGCGGATCGAGAAAAATATCTATGGGGTGCAAGAGATGGGCAATCAGCTGTCAAGTGGTGTCAGGATGTCAGAAGTCTGTGTGCTGGATTGATTCAATATTAGGGTGACCATATTATATAAAAAAATAAAATAAAATAAAAATAGGACCCTCTACCAAAGACCACAAAGTGGCTTCATAACCCAAACATTTATTTAAAACCTTGGCTTTCTATTTGAAATGAAACTTTGTTTAGTTGCAACATAAATAATATATTCATGCCAGTGAAAAATATCAAAATAAAAAACAAGCTTATTGAGATTTCTCCCGTTTTTTTTTTTTTTTTCACATATAAAGTCAAAAATTTTGAGACACAAGGCAAAATTTCAACTTTTTGCCCCATAGATTTGACGATTGAACTCAAAATTTGAACTTTGGTATCTCATATTATTGACTTAATCTCATAATTTCGACTTTTTCCTGACTCAGATGGTGGTAATATCGCGCCATTTCATCCACCATAGTTAGTAATTGATAGACGTGTCCAGTGAGGATGAACTTTTCTTTGAATTTGAATATTTATAACTGGCTTTGTTTTAGGGGGGCAGCTGCCACCCCATGCCCCCCTGGTAGATACCCCCCCTGCACAAAGCCACCAAAAGTAACTAAAATTGACATAATAGAAAAATAATTTACTAAGTTCTTGTACATATTAACACGAAGTTTCAACTACGGCAGACATTCTCAATCGTGTGCCTTGTTTCATTTCAAACAGGTATACTGCAGCTTGGTTGTGATTCCTGAATTTTGTACTAAACCTGGCAACCCACAGGGCCTTCCTTTCCTCGCTCAGTGGACCATCCCTGGTCATTCCATTGTTTCTCCAGCAGAGGAAGCTGTTTACAGCATGAAAAGCAAACTGTAACACCTTTAATCCCAAATTCTCTCCTGCAAAAATAAGATCATGCATTTCATTCCCTAAAACTCACTGGTACATTTATATCTATGATTTTTTTTTTCTTTTTCCCCCCATTTTAATTTGATGATACTTTATTATTGAAGTTATATACAACCCCAATTCCAATGAAGTAAATGTAAATAAAAACAGAATATAATGATTTGCAGATTCTCTTCAACCTGTATTCAATTGAATACACCACAGAGACAAGATATTTAATTTGATTTACCACTCTGTTCCATCATCTTTCCTTCTAACAACACTCAATAAACGTTTGTGAACTGAGGACACCTATTGTTGAAACTTTGGAGCTGGAATTCTTTCATATTCTTGCTCGATGTTTAACGTCAGTTGATCAACATCCCAGGCTCTCTATTGTTGTTTTGTGCTCTCTACTGCTGTAACATTGTAAACTTCCTCTTATCTTATCTCATTTTACTTATTTAATCTTACATTATTATTTGTTAATATCATTAATAATATTATTATCATTATCATTACTTAATAATCATTATATATTATCTTTTAGTGGATAATTATCTATTTATCCATCTATTTTCATTATTTATTTATTTATTTATTTATTTACTGCGGTTATTATCTCACCATTTTATTTTCATTCTTTTTATATCAGCCAGTTGAGAAGGGTGCTTGTTCTTTGACCTTTTTTTTTTTTTTTATTCTACAAACAACAAAAACAAAGGAAAAAGCTCACCATTGAACCATTGAAGCACACATCCATTTACATTAAATGGGCATTTTTAGAGGCTAGCTTCAACAAATTACAGTTAGACAGTTTTTGTGGAAAAAAAATTCAGAAAAATCCCTGGAAATTGATTTATACTGTCATTTAAAATATTGCAACAGACATGTTTGCATTTCTGCTGGTAACAAACCAAAGTATCTAATATTTAAACATTCATTGACCAGATAAATTTCCAGAATTTCACAACCCTAGTCTGAAGTAAAGCACAATCTCCCATGTTCTGTTGGAGCCTGGTGAAAAAGCTACAGATTTAAGGCAAAGAAAAGTGAGAAAAGCAAACAAACGTGCACAGCAGTGAGTCATGTTTGAGTGTTTTATTGACACATACAACTCACGGTTTAATTTTTTAAAGTTAACAAGGGAAGAATCAAAGTGTTATTATTCATCGAAACACAAAAACAGAACATGAACAACTGTTTTCAGCGAACAGTGTTGAGTTGGCTACTTCATTTAAGACAACAGCAATTATATAAAATCATAAAGATATAGAAACATGACAAGAAAAACTAGTACAATTGTGCTGACATTCTCATTCTAAAACTGCTAATGAACTCATTTTGGTTCTTCACTGAACATGGCAAACGATAAGTACTGTGATTTAACCAAGACCAGCCAATATGAGCCAAACTGAACTTTAAGTCTTTGAGCTCATAGTTTGTAACTGGTCAGATCATCATACATTTTATGCTACGCTCTTAAAAGAATCAGTAAACTTAGAGTAGGAATGGAAGCTTCCTATTTATCTTACTGTCATTCACCCCAAATTTTCTTTGAAGTAACAACAGCACTTTGCTCCAGATCTGGTTCCTTGAGACAGCGCTCCATGATGGATTATTTTAGGGGATATTTTGTGCAACTGGAAAAAATTTGAGTACCAAACAAGCTCCAAAATACAGTTGTGTTCAAAACTTTACAAACCCCAACAGATTTTATGAATTATCGGCTAATTTTCAGAAAATGTGAATGATAACAACAACCTTTCTGTCACTCGTGGTTAGTGGTTGGGTGAAGACATTTACTAAAAAAGTGTATCTACTATTTTTGAATCATAAGGACAAAAAAACTTCCAAAATGACCCTGATCAAAAGTTTCCATCCCAAGCTGTGTATGGTATGCACATGGATGTACCAACATGAAAATGAACCAAAAGGCAAGGCCAAGTCAACCCGCAATTGGCTACAGCAGAATAAAGTGAAGGTTCTGGAGTGGCCATCTCAGTCTCCTGACCTTGATATCATCGATCCAGTGGGGGGAGATCTCAAACCTGCAGTTCATGCAAGACAGGTCCAGAATTTACAGGACCTGGAGGCTTTTTGCCAAGAAGAATGGGCAGTTTTACCACCTGAGGAAATAAAGACCCTCATCCACAACGACAACAGAAGACTCAATGATGTTCATTTTGTCTTGATATATAGTATCCAAAAAGGCTCTTTTCAGGAGACAAACTAGACTCAGATGTCAAGTCTTACCTAGCTGACAGTTTCACACAGTTTAAGACTTAACATCTGAGTCATGTTTGTCTACTAAAAAGAAACTTTTTGGATACCACAAAAGAATTCAAGCTGTCATTGATGTTAAAGGAGGCGATAAGAAGTCTTAAAACTGGGGTAAGTAAACTTTTGATCAGGGTCATTTTGGTACTTTCTGTTGTCATTATGAGTCAAACAGAGTAAACTCATTTTTAAAGTAAATGTCTTCACCCAACCACTAACCATGAGTGACGGAAAAGTTTTTGTGTTATCATTCATATTCTGTGAGAAAAGGCCAAGACATCATAAATTCTGCTGGAGTATGTAAACTTCTGAACACAACTGCACTCTTCTGTACTCCAGGTCTACTGTACACAGTTTTCTTACACCTTAGGATGAGGTACACTAACAGCAGTGGAACAAAGAAACGTAAGCTTTCAGATCCAACTTACGTCAAACTTTTTAAAGAGGAGAAACAAGAAGAGGACAGCGTCCTGAAGCTGCAGAGAGCAGGTTAGAAAATCACTGAGGTCAGCTCACATGGCTCGGTTAAGTTTCCAGTACGTGAGGAAAGATTGACAATGGCAGCACACTTTTTGGTTTTGGCAAAACGGTTTGAAATTTTTGCAAAAGATTCACTCTGTACTTACTCTGAAGGAACAAACACATAAAGATGCAAATCCTTCAGACAGAGGACAAGATTCTAGATGGATGATTCATAAAAACAAAAACACAAAAGCATTCACTTCAGTTGTGCCACTC
The DNA here is from genome assembly GCA_008086565.1 of Thalassoma bifasciatum. Taxonomy (NCBI): domain Eukaryota; kingdom Metazoa; phylum Chordata; class Actinopteri; order Labriformes; family Labridae; genus Thalassoma; species Thalassoma bifasciatum. Next base: position 37,693 of record RPOG01000416.1, on the reverse strand, counting down.
GTCTGTGCAATAAATCTAAAACTGTTTTGTTCTGAAGGGATGAATCATATGTAATCACTCATGGATACAATCACCATGAAGGCAGCTGCTTTAACTGCTAAGACTTTTATGGAACCGACTGTAACTGTCACACATGTAACTAGTGAAGAAGCTACAGCATCACTGTGGACTAAAGGGGCATTTCTTCAATTTAAGTGCACTTACATACAAAAGATAACATTTGACAACATATGCATAGACTTTGGACATGGTTTTATAACAAATACACCTTTTATATCATCACCTTTCACTAGTACTCATTTGATTAATGCTACATCTTACATGGTATCCTTCATATTCGATCATGTGCAGGTGAAAAACTAAGTGTCATATTTTGCTGGTGATTGCTAGGGCAAGCTTGGGCGAGTTGATTAGCTTGGAAAATATTGCACCAGCAAGTCATTGATTCATCCTTCAGTTTGTGAGCGAAGAACAAGGTCGTTTCTTAGTTTCAAAAGGATTTTTTCAAATTCTGAAAAACGACAAAAACAGGGAATACATTGTGAGTGAGTCATCACATGCTGCTGACACATTTTTAAAGACGACCATGTGCTGAACTTAACAGAAAAAAAAGCCTCTGCAGTTATTATGTGGATTTGGTCCTGGTGTTGTTTGTGTGGCAGTTTGTCTGTCTTCAATACAAACAGGTCATGTATTGGTAAGCTAATGTTACCATGGTAACCTGGTAACCTTCCATCTAAGGTCCCAGGGTAAACAGTACTTACAACCATTTGGAGTAGGGTTCAAAAAGGGTAGAAAAATTCTGGTTAATTTCAGGAAGTTTCCTGACCATTTCCATGGGAATTTTAACTTAAGAATATTGGAAATTTTAAGGGTTTTGGTGTCATCAACGTGAATGATTTTTTTTTCAAAGCATGGCTCAGAAAATTTTGTTTTTTACTTATTTACTTGTTATCAACTTGAATTAAGTTTTGAAAAATGATCTTGTTCCAACAACATGACGGATTCCAAGCTCGTTGGATCATGTTTCATAACTTCACTCACGTACAGAATTTTCACTGAGACCACATTTCTAGATCTGGAGTCTTAGAAGTCCTGTCAAGGTAAGTTTTCATGATCATGCTGATATAGGTTTATATATTTGATGGTCTGGTTTAACATAAAATTATGGACACATTTAAGTCAAACTAAAAAATGCTCATCAAAACGTGTATAAACTTAAATATTTTTGCCTACATTGGTGAAACTTAGCCTCGATTAGAAAAATCCTGAAAATGAGAAAATTCTTTCATAACTTCATTTAAAAACATTGCATTGGACATGTGTGCATGTATGTCTACATATTAGCTGATGTGTGTACATGTACAGCTGAATTCTTTGCACAAAAATACTTCTTTCTTTACTTTGTTCCATTACATTTTATTTATAAGTTCTTATTTTTTATACACTTACATCTTTTGGTTATATCTCGGCTTTTTAGTTTTTGATCTTTACTGTTGGAAGAGAGGAACAGTATTTTAATTTTTCCTTATGTCCTTGGTGGGCGAACTGATCCAAAATATCCACATATGGATACCCATGTTGGTATCAGTATCAACCACTACTTACGCGATGACGTTGATACTTTGGTTTCACTTTCACTTTCTCTTCTGCATGTGTGCTCCTCTCACTCACTCTGCTTCTGAGCACTCAGCTAAAAAGGATATATTTTGCCTAAAAAAAATTTATCAAACCAACATTCAGTGCAAGTTGTTTTGCACTGCTGCTCTTTTCTAACCAGTAAATCGCTGATTTCCTAAATATTTTTATGTTTCAATGATGGTTAATCTGCCAGGATGTGCAAGCTGTTTCATCAAAATGATATCTTAAATGCTGATATGAATTAATTGCTGTTATCCATGAATATTCAAATGTACTGTTTTGCAACAAAGCAGGGCAAAAAATTAAAGCATGTGATTATTTTTTGGTTGAAAAAAAATATTTTTTTACTATCATGTATTAAGAGAAACAGTAGTTTCAGTGGTTGTGTGTTATTTCAGTTAATTTTGAGGAACTACTTTTCCATGTAGAAAGTATCAGTATTGATAACACTGATACTGGGCCCTGTATTTACTTATATTGGATTGATACCAACTTTTGCAGTACCGCACACTACTACCTTGTATATCTTGAAAATTGACAAAAGCCTTTGAGTCCTTGAATCCTTCACCAGGTAACTGCAGTAAATACAAGTTCCCTGATAATTCCCATGGACAGTCTACAACTTTGAAAATTACCAGAATTTTCCAACCCTTAGTCAGAATTGTTGTTGTGATGTGACTTGGACTAACTAAATGATTTGAAATGTCAAATCAGTGCATGTTTCTGTTCTCAGATAGGCAAAGTTTTCCATTACAAAGAGCCAGTGCAACTAGTAGCATCTCGACTGAACAAAGTCTGAGGAAACATTGTAGTTGAAGACGTCTCGTTCTCACTGTAATGGAAATGTATTAATTCTGGAAATAACTGCTGTGTAGCGTAAAAATACAACACATTAAAGGGATAGTTCGTTTCACTTGAGTTCAGTTGTTTGAGACACCGTTGATGTTGAATGTATTATGCACAAAGGATGCTGGTTAGTGCGGTCCCTTCATTAAGAAACTGGTTGGAGACAAAAGAAGCTTGGCACCAGGGGTTCACAAACTTTTCAGCCAGTGACCCCAAAAAAACACCAGAGACAAGCAACTCCCTGCTGTTGGAAACACTAACATCCAATACAACAAAAAGAGTTATGACACTGAAACTGCCTCCACTGACACCATTCTTTATCCTGGTTTAGTCACTTCAGGGGTCTTCAACAAAGAAACTTCGAAACAGAAACATGTTCTCGTTGGATGGTTTGATATTGTATATAACTTCTATTTTGTTATATTTTTGCACAGATTTTGAGAGGAATATTGCAGTCTTTGTATCAGTGTTTAAGACCCCTAAGAGGGTCCCCCACCTCCACTTTGGGAGCCACTGAGCCAAACTCTCAACTCAAGAAAATGGAGCCAACTTTTCATGAAAGTTGGCAGGTTCAACCCTCTTGTTGTCTTTGGGTCAATTTGACCTGATTTCAAACATTATTTTGTTATTACTTTGGTTTTCTTTCATAGAACTGACTGAAAACTGTAACCTCAATTCCAATGAAGTTGGGACGTTGTGTAAAATGAAGGTAAAACCAGAAAACAATGATTTGCAAAACCTCTTCAACTTAAATTCAGTTGAATACACCACAAAGGCAAGATAATTAATGTTTAAACTGAAAAAAATGGTATTGTTTTTGTGCAAATATTTGTTCATTTTGAAATTGATGCGTGCAACATGTTTCAAAAAAGCTGGGACAGGGCCAACAAAAGACTGAGAAAGTTGATGAATGCTGAAAAACAGCTGTTTGGATCATTCCACAGGTGAACAGGTTCATTGGAAACAGGTGAGTGTCATGACTGGGTATAAAAGGAGCATCCTCAAAAGGCTCAGTCCTTCACAAGCAAAGATGGAACCAGGTTCACCACTTTGTCAACAACTGTGGGAAAAAAATAGTCAAATAGTAGAAGAACAATGTTTCCTTATGTTCAACTGTAAGAAATCAAGGGATTCCATCACCAACAAACCACAATATAATCATCAGATTCAGAGAATCTGGAGAAATCTCTGCATGTAAGCAGCAAAGCCTTAAACCAATATTGAATGCTTGTGACCTTTGACCCCTCAGGCGGCACTGCATTAAAAACCAATATTGTTTGTGTAAAGGATTTTACCACACGGTCTCAGGAACACTTCAGAAAACCATTGTCAGTTAACACAGCTCATCACTACATCTACAAGTGACAGTTCAAACTCTACCATGCAAAGACAAAGCCATACATCAACAACATCCTGAAATGCTGCTGCCTTCTCTGGGCCCGAGCTCATTTAAAATGGACTGAGGCAAAGTGGAAAAGTCTGCTGTGGTCTGATGAGTCCACATGTTAAATTGTTTTGGTAATCATGGACGTGGTGTCGTCCGGGCAAAAGAGGAAAAAGACCATCCAGATTGTTACAAGTTCAAAAGCAGCATCTGTGATGACGCCATGTTAGTGCCCATGGCGTCATAGGCACTGACACATTTATGATAGCACCATCAATGCTGAAAGGTAAATCCAGGTTTTGGAACAACACATGCTGCCATCCAAGCAACGTCTTTTTCAGGGACGTCCCTGATTATTTCAGCAAGACAATGAAACCAAGACACATTCTGCACCTGTTAGGCTTTATAGTAAAAGAGTGCAGGTTCTAGACTGACCTGCCTGTGGTCCAGACCTGTCTCCCATTGAAAATGTGTGGCACATTATGAAATGCAAAATACGACAACTGAGACCCTGGACTGTTGAACAACTGAAGTCGTACATCAACAAGAATTTGAAATAACTTCAGCCCCAAAGCTTCAACAATCAGTGTCCTCAGTTCACAGACACCTATTGAGTGTTGTTAAAGGAAAAGTAATATAACACAGTCGTTAACATGAACCTGTCCCAGTTTTTCTGAAACCTGTTGCAGGCAAAATTTACAAATGAGCAAATAATTGCAAGAATGCAATACATTTTTTTCACTTTGAACATTAAATATCTTGTCTTCATGACGTCTTCTATTGAATATAGGTTGAAGAGGATTTGCAAATCATTATATTCTGTTTTATTTACATTTTACACAACGTCCCAACTTCATTGGAATTAGGGCTTTACATGAATGGTTCCATACAATCCTATTTACATGTAAAATTAGTTATGACTATTATAGTAAAATTATGTTTGTTTTTTTTAATTTATAGCGTCTTCCTGCCAATCAAAAAAATTTAAATAATTTCAAGAGAATATCCTGCCATCACTCCAACTGATGCACCTCTGATAATGAGCTTAGTGCAAAATAAAATCAGAATTTTTGCTTTTTTCTACTCCAAGAAGAGGTATACTTTTATGTAAATAAGGTCTATCATATCATATATCACAAAATCTGAAGACAACAAGCGGGTTAAAAAAAAGAGCAACCCACTTACCCACTCATTGATTCACGTTCAGTTACACTAGCATCAATGCTGATCTTAGACTTTCTTAAATTGAATGAAGTTACATGGTTAAGTTATTCTGAACAGCCTTTCTTCTGTGCTTGTTCTGTGTAGTTTCTCATCAAAGGGGCCGCGCTGACCGGAATCCCCCGCAGGTAACTTCATAGAACCCCTCTGCAAAACAAACTACCTCATTAAAATAAAACAATAGTACCAAACAGCTTCACAATCTTCTGACAGCTTTGAAGCGTTTATGTTAGCAGAGCGTTGACGGCAAGATAAGATCAGCTTAAGCTCCGGAGAAATCTGGACCTCTAAAGGTGTGGTTTTTGTTGCAGTGTTTCTATGACCCACATCAGAAGAGAAGGTATGTTGTTGTCCTTTAAGTGTCGTTAAAAGTTAGACCCTTCTTACTCCCTGAGGGGCAGCGAGAAGAAATTCATAGGGAAGAAAAAAAAAAAGAAATTTAGAAACTTCAGTAACCAAAACTCTGTTCAACAGATCCTAAAGGTCATTATCCAGTGACCTTTTGAAAGGAGACTAATAATCATGTCAACAATAATAAATAAATACGTAAAGACACAGAGGGTGAAAGAATAAAGGGAAGAAGATGAAGACACCATCCTGTCAGAGAGAAGTCAAAGAATGGGTGTAGAGATGATAACCGTAAAAGTTGAAACTGCTCAGTTCTTTCTGTTCTCATTAGGAGACTCAACCAAGACTTGGCAGCAGTAACTTCATAATCAGAACTCTGCTATCTGTTTGTTTTTGCTCATCCAGTCGGGTCAGCGTCCTCTTTGCTTTCAGGGCAAAGACTATGAGCCGTTTTCATTCTCCTCTGACACAGGCAGAGACTTTCAAAAGCTGAGCCTTGTTGCTCTTTTACCAAAAAGTAAACAGCTTTCAGTGTTCAGCCGCTGTGATCCGCTCTTCAGCCGTTGTACTGCTGTTGATAGCGCAGGTTCAGCTCGCGCAGCTCCCTCTCTCGCACTCGCCGGGCTTTGTTGGATTTGGTGGAGCGGCTGGAGCGCGTGGATTGGGCAGATTTGGTGCTGTGGCAGCGAGAGGACGCCCTCTTCAGGAGGTTCTGGGAGATGCAGCGCTGCAGGTTCTTCATGGAGGAGGAGGCCGCCATGCTGACGATCCAGGGGTGTTTGAGGGCCTGTCCAGCTGTGAGCCGCTCGCTGGGGTCCACGGTAAGAATCCGCTCCACAAAGTCTTTGGCCAAGTTAGAGACACTGGGCCACGGCTGGAGAGAGGAGACACAAGCAGAAAAAGACTGTGGTGAATAATCTGAACACTCCATTCACTTTAACCATTCAGCCTGATTCAGAGGTTCTGCTCTGTTCTAACATTTGCTTGTTGCTAAAAACTGGCTCAAAAGTAACCTGAGTAGTAAATGACAATGTGTCAGAGTTGATGGTTTATCTTCCTTTAAACATAAAAAATGTTGTCCCACGGGGGTCCGTACTGGGTCCTGTCCTATCTATCTTTATCTAATAACTCATGTTAAGATGTCAAAAATGCAAACTTTCATTTCTATTCTAATTATTATCATTATTCAGCATATCCCCTGTTGAGTGCGATGAGTTATCTGCAAGCTGCTTTTACACAGTACAGAGGAACCCTTTAAACCACTAATTTTTGTTCATGATTTCATCACATTTTTGCTTGAAAAAAATAAAAAACCTAAAGAAAAAATTTCATAAAACCTTAAAAAAATAAGTAGTAAAAGCAAACCTGAGGCAAAAAAATGTAATAGATATAATTAAAAAAAATTAGTAGTTAAAACAAACCTGAAGCAAAAGTTTAATAAAATCATTTAAAAATTAGTAGATCAAACAAACCTTACGCAAAAATGTAATAAAATGACTAAAATATAAGTAGCTAAAACAGACCAGAAGCAAAAATTTGATAAAATCTTTAAATAGTAAGTAGTTAAAACAAACTTTCTGTCTTATTTTTGCTCTTTACTGACTCTTGAAGTCATTACTGGCTGTTAACTTTGTTTCCACAGACAGATTTTGTTCCTTGATTCCTGAGATTCCTCCTCAGACTTGCTCTGTCTTCGGTCAAAGTGCTTTCAGTGTTTTCGCTCCCTCAACCTGGTCTAAGCTACAAGCTAACCAGAAACTGGATAAGTTTTTGTTCTAGATTATACAACACTAGGATTAATGATCATCTCATGAACTTGAACATGTGTGCCTTATCAGGGTTCATTAGTGGAATTTTTTGCGGACCATCAGGTGTGTTGTGCAGAAGTCAGGTTAATACACGGCCAACAGTCCTATTGGACAACTGTTAAAATTCATATTATGGCAAGAACCAATCAGCTAACTAAAGAAAAACAAGTGGCCATCATTACTTTAAGAAATGAATGTCAGTGATTCTGGTAAATTGTCATGAAAATAAAGAAAACACATTGAATGAGAAGATGTATCCAAACTTTTGGCCTGTACTGTAAGAAAAACTATCTTTTCAGTGTTCACTCCATCCCTGTGTCAAACATCCAAGTCAGTCAAAAAGACAAAACGTCCTGTTCTGTGGGTAAACTTTAAGAATTGAAGAGTTTGGCATCAGTGGAGTGACACCGACTGGGCTCAAGAGGGCAGCAGAGTCACAGAAAGCTGTTTGTGGAGTTTAAGAACAACACTGAGCACTCACTGATCAAAGGTTCCTCATTTTACAGTGGTGGGCAGCTTCTGTCTCCAAGTGGATGTGACTGTGTGTCCTCTTTGTGTTCGGCTGGTTAGACTGTCATGAGTGTGAGGCAGAGTTTAAAGCGGTTTGTTTGTTTTTCTTAGCATTGCTTGAACCGGTCATAAAAGTGTGAAATAAAAATGAGAAGTCATTTGAAGTGAGTGTTGCGGATAACAGCTGGATTGTATTTAGAAAGATTTACTGGAAGGGAGTCAAAGAGTCCTTACATGTACAGGAAATGGGCATTGGGCGCAGCATGACTTTGAATGCACACATACATGCACAGTTGGTACATGATGTCCTGCTTGGCAACCAGCTGTGTGTTCAGCTACATGTAGACAAATAACACAGCTCTGGAAAGTGCAGGTGAATCAGGGGTGTTATACAGCGCCATCAGTCACATGTTTGTAACTCAGCTACATCAACGTCACAGCTGTGTTGGGCTTTTAGACCGCATTATGAAACGTGACCTTTATTAAGTACAGCTTAAGAGAAAAAGTGTTCACGTCCTGTAGCAGCAGGCCTGAGTGTTTTTGAGCTGAGGGTCACACACAAATTGAAAAATCCTCTTCCGTGTGATTGAATGAACCCTTTTTTTTAATCTCATAATTTTTCAAATTCTTTCACACTAAAATATTTGCCTTTTAAGTACAAACAAAGAGAAAAATTCAGACTTTTTAAGTCAATCAAAGTCAGGTCCCCATGCCTGAACTTTGAATTACCTGCATTAGTTTAACCTCCTTCATTCCTGAATCTGAGGATGAAAGTGAGAATGATGTGTTGGGAAATTCAGGCTTTTCCAATGTAAACCAAAATGAAATCAACATATATTTAGACTAACACTTTGATTATATGGTGTTTTTTTTTTTTTTCACAAAAATGCACTAACCTTCTGGTGATGACTATGACATAACGAACACATGGATGTCGTAAACTCAGCAAATGAACTGTGCATTGGCACTTTTGGAGGAAGCCTGATTACAGTATTAAAAATTAACATTTTGACTCTACTTAAGAAACTCCATGTGTGAACTCCATTTAGAAAATGGGACACCATCCTATTTGATGAAAATTGGGATGAAAAATTGTACTATGGGGGCCGCGCATCCAACAGCCAGTAACCACTGATGTGCAGCTTCACAGCACAGATAAATGAGGACATTTATTTTTAGCTAAATGTATACAGCACAGTCCCTGTGAGAACCACAGAGAAAGATGACAAATCCATGCTAAAGGTTAAAGGTCAGATGTGTTAATCCTGGTGGTTTTCACAAACTTAGCTCTTCATGTTACAGGAACTGGTGTAAACTCAATCTGCACCAGTGTCATGCATAGACTTTCAAAGGGTTTGGGCGAAAAGAAAAAAAAGTAGAAGAAAGCACCTTCTCCCCAGCCAAGAGGGCAGTTTGTCATGTTTTCACTAACCAGAAAGACAATCTAGCATGAATTTTGGCTCCAAAGACAGCACTGTGATGCATGTTTTGGTTCCAAAGAGAGTAGTTTGGGTTTTTTTTTTACCAGCTAAAGGAAAAGGTGTAGTATTTTCATTTTCCATCAAAGGCTGTAAAGTGTGTCTGCAACCAGGAGGGCACTGAAGTTTGGTTTTGGCTCCCAAATTTGTGCATTCAAGAGTATTTTGACTCCCAAGAGGGCATTTTGCCATGTATTTTGGCTCCCAAGACACTACTTATGTGACCATTTCAATCCCGAGATGGCATTTTATAGCGCTTTGGCCCCATTGAGGGCACCTTGGTGAATTTTGGCTTCAAAGCAGCCATTGTAGCACTCATTTTGGCTCCCAAGAGGGCGCTTCAATGCATGATTTGGCTCCCTAGAGGGTTGTTAATAATTTCTAACCAGTGAAGGGAGAAGGTTTAGTATGTTCTTTTCAATCCGAGAGGGCTGTTCAGTGAGTCTGCAACCAGGAGGGCACTGAAGTTTGGTTTTGGCTTCCAAATTTGTGCATTCAAGAGTGTGTTTTGACTCCCAAGAGGGCATTTTGGCATGTATTTTGGCTCCAAAGACACTACTTATGTGACCATTTCAACTCCCAAGAGGGCATTTTATAGCACTTTGGCTCCAGTGAGGGCACTTTGGTAAGTTTTGGTGTCCAAGCAGCCCTCGTAGCGCTCACTTAGGCTCCTATTAAGGCTCTTCGATGCATGTTTTGGCTCCCTAGAAAACAGTTTGTCTTGTTCTTACCAGCAAAGAGATAAAGTTAAGTGTTTATTTTATTTTTTTGTAACCTGTGAGGGCTACTAAGTGTGTCAGCAACCAGAAGAGTGATTTAGTGCATGTTATGGCTCCAGATTTGGCACAAAAGAGTTCATTTTACTCCGAAGACAGCACTTATATGCCCATTTCATCTCCTAAGAGGGCATTTTATAGCACTTTGGCTCCAAAGAGGGCGCTACGGCAAGTTTTGGCTTCCAAGCAGCCCTTGTAGCGCCCATTTAGGCTCCCAAGAAACACTTCAATAAATGTTTTGGCTTGACATTACTAGAAAAGGGAGAAGGTTTTGTGTTTGTTTGTTTTCTGTTACCTGAGAGGGCTATTTAGTGTATCAGCAACCAGAAGGGTGATTTAGTGCATGTTTTGGCACAAAAGAGTTCATTTTGTCTCCCAAAACAGCATTTACATGGGCATTCCAGCTCCTAGGAGGACACTGTGTGTGGTGCTCTGGTTCCAATGAGGGCACTTTTGTGTGTTATTGGCTTCCAAGCAGCCACTGTAGCGCCTACTGGCTCCAAAGAGAGCTTTCTAGCACATATTCTGAAAAAATAGGCCATAAAAAGGATGGGACTGCCCCCCACCCCCTTCAACACTGACTCTGACTAAGAATGACATCATTATTTCTGTCAGAACTCTTGTGTGTATCTTTCTGATTTGTATTTTCAGAAACAGCTTAGACTGCAGTATTTACTCAGGAATTATTCTTTTACCCCCTGCAGTGCACGCAGTCTTTCGCCAAAATTTTTTAGCCAATCCAAAAACAGACAAAAACAAACATCAAAGAAATCCTTGGATACATTATTCTGGTTGGTGGAAAATTAAACTACCTAAATGCACATATAGCTGTGTTTCATAGATAAATCCACCTCCACTGACACTGCCACCTCCAGGGTCTTCATGAAAAAAAGTGAGGACAGAACAAACTTTCTGTGCTCACATGGTGTTAAAAATGTAAACCCTACTTTTTTATGTCTTTGCACTTGTGGATTATATATGCAGTTATCATTAGATTTTCAAGCTGGACATGGCCTTTCCTAACCCCAACTTTGAGAATCACTGGTTTACCCAGCTGAAAAACTCCCTCACTGCTTCAGAAGAAGAATCACTGGGTTACAAACTGACCCTGGTGCAGCGTTTGTGAACCTCATCGAGACAACAGGCGGTCATTTTAGTTCCTCACCACGTCTGATCTGACCTCATCTCACCTGGTGAATGTTTGAGAGAATAACTTTGAATGTAAAAGCCCAGATTAAACTGCTCCTCTTTAAATAGTCCAAATGTGCTTCGCTGTTGTTTGTAGAGGCTGTATGAGGGGCAAACATGAACCAAGGGACCGCTTTGTAAAAAACTCAATAGCATCGTAAACATCCCACATGAAAAAGGAAATGAGCACTCAGCATTATTTCAGGCAGACTTACAGATGGATCATAAACTGATGTGCTCACATCAACAGGAAAGATGGGGGGAGGACGAATAAATGAGAGAAATTATGGAGGAAATATAGAAGTGGTTCTGGATGAGGAAAATAGTGCATAAAGCAGGGAATGTTCAAACTTTCTTTAGGGGGACACTGTGTGTGACTGTGAAAATGACACAAAGCTCTTGACACATTTATGAACTATTAAAGTGAACTCCTAATGCTCTGTTTGTAAACTGTTTCTTTTAGTGATTTCTGTAAATATTAGTCTCTAAGTGTTCTCAAACATCCTTGAGTGATGAAACCAAAGCTCACCTGTCCCTCCTGTGTCTCTTAATACACTGAAAAAAAAATACATTTAACCCTGACTCTTAGGATTTACATATTTCAATTACATGGCAAATTTCGATTCATTTTATCCAGGTAATTTTAACCCTACCTAATTAACTTCCATTTTCATTAGCATGATAAAGCCTATTTATTTGAAATGCATCATCATCATTTATGTATATAGAGAGACAGCCTGTGTCACCTGTGTGATTCATCCATGTACAGCAGGTTCTCATGTCCACTGCCTGCCCCCCTTGCTCATGGCAACAAGGTTTCGCAAAGAATTAAGTTTAGTTTCCAGCTCCAGCATGTCAGCTTCTATTACTTGTATGAAAACCAGTCATAAATTTTGAATAGAAGAATCTTATTCGTTTCTTTCAAACCATGTTGATATGTATTATCTAACTAAGTTTGATATATTTTGGAATTAATATATATTTAATTTTAATGCAAACATTTGCAAAATTTAAGCATTTAGATCAAATGTAATAGATTAAAATGCTTAAAAATTAACTCTGGCATGATTCATTTCTGCAAGTTTAGTTTTTATATTGAGAAATAAATGTGTTAAATTGAAATATTGGAGACTTAATTATTAAATGAATATTCATTGCCACATACAAAAGAAACAAAAAGTGGTACTGTTGCATACTGGTGTTAATTCCCAGATACCAGGCGTTGGTACTGTGCTGGTTTGAATGTGAAAGGTACCCATCAGATAACATTTCTTACAGTACTTGTGTCATAGTCTACACCCGCGTTTTTCAGCACTGCTCAACAGAAGAGCCACATCGACGAAAACTACCTTTGCAAGACAAACAATCAAAGTGGTGAAAAGTGGCAAAAACGGCAAGAAGTAGCAATTAAATAAATTTGAGGAGGCAAAAATGTTCGCTGTAAAGTGGGGTGAAAACAGTCGAAAGATTGGAAGAAAAGTTGTAAAACGGTCAGAAAGTAACAAAACTTTTCAGAGGCCTGACATTTCTGTTTTATAATCTCCTTTTTTCATTGATTATATGTAATATTCTACTTTTCTGAGACACTGGGTTTTCATTATCTGTAAGCCATAATCATGAACTTTTCAATGAATCAGATTTGAAATAATTTACTCTATGTGTAATACATTTATAAAATATCTGGGTTTTACTTTCTGAAATGAGTGACCAAAAACATTGTAATTTTTAATGTTATTCTCATTTTTGAGATGTACCTGTTTTTGCGAACAGAGTTTTTTTTTTTTTTTTTGGAGGGGCTTTTCTGCCTTTAATCGGATAGTGGAGGACAGTGGATAGAGTATGAAAGGGGGTAGAGAGTGGGGAATGACATGCGGGAAACAGGCCACAGGTGGGAATCGAACCCGGGCCACCCGCTCAAGGGCGAACCTCATGGTGCGCGGCCGTATCCACTAGGCCATCTGCGCCCCACGAACAGAGTTTTTTTTAATGGATTTTTTTTCCTTTTTTGTGTACAAAAATCCTACTTTTCTTCCTCATGTATCTTTTTTCTTCATATAATCCCACCACGGATATGTCAGGATGTTTTTATGGCAGGATCAGGATCTGGATTTGATCAGGAATGTTTTTCATATTCAGACTTTTTGACCTGAGAACAACATTTTTTACATTGCATTACGATATCACAGAAGCATGAGGGGTACGACATGTAAACAAACAGCTGGAGCTTCACACACACACACACAGTCATACACACAGCCGTGTTCCTTACTGCCAGCTCCACTAGTTTCCAGTGAACTCGTCTCACATGTACGATGTAAAGAGACAGATCAAAGCGCTCACCTCTCCTGAGAAGCTGTACTTCCCCTTGAGGATCTGCTGGTAGAGCCTCATGCGGTTGTCATCCTCAAAAGGCATCGTTCCGCTCAGCAGGATGTACGATATCACCCCCAGCGCCCACATATCCACGGCGTTGGTGTAGGGCTTCCTAACCAGGATCTCAGGGGCGATGTACTCGGGCGTGCCACAGGTGGTCTTCATCAGACACTCGTCCCCTTTCTTTCTGCTGCTCGCCAATCCAAAGTCAGTGATGATGATTTTAGAATCGGCTCCGGGGTGATAGTAGAGCAGGTTCTCAGGCTTCAGGTCCCGATGAGTGATCCCCAGGGTGTGCAAGTACTTGACCCCATCCAGAACCATCTGTAAAACCCGCGTGGCGTCCCTCTCTGTGAAGGAGCCCCGCGCTATGATCCGATCAAAGAGCTCTCCACCTGTGGCCAGCTCCATCACCATGTACACGCGCTCCACAGTCTCAAAGACCTCCATGAGCTGGATGATGTTGGTGTGACGGACGCGGCGCAGGACACACAGTTCGGACTCACACACCTCCCTCCCCTCCCTGTAACGGGTTTCGATCATCTTAATGGCGTACGGCTGCCGAGTGCTTTTGTGCTCCACGCGAACCACACGGCTAAAACTCCCTCGTCCTATCAAAGCTTTGATGTCGTACTTCGCGGTGACTCGGGGGTCGAATTTGGCTCTGTATTTTGCCACCTTCTTCCTCTGGGGGTCTGAGAGTTCAGATGGGTCTTTTGGGGGCTGGGCGGAGGCTGTAGGAGTGGCAGCCTGAGCCTGGGCCCGGTATGGGGAGGTGGAGTCAGCCTTGTCACCTCCCACCGCTCCGGAGCCAACAGTCCTGCTCTTGGTGCCATCCCCTCGAATGAAGTGCTTATAGATGTCAGTCTGAGGAGGCGCGGGAGGATCAACCTGCAAATAAAGTCACACAGTTTAGCGTGAAAACAAATACAAAATCAGGGAGCACCAACAACGGTTAGTTCATTATCTTTGTTGAAAGCAAGAAAAGATACAGCTAACCATTAGAAGTAAGATGTCAGATTCTTAGTTGACACTACAAAGAGCCAGTCTTCAAAACAACAAAGAAATAAATGAAAATCTCAGTTTTTAATTTAACTAGGCAAAATTATCGGCTAGCAGAACAAGAAAATTTGACTCGTCAAGACTTTCCTAAACAAGTAAAACTATGGGGGGGGGGCTGCATTTCCTTTCAGCAAATGCTGGATGTTGAAATGCTGAGCACCGCATTTCAACACTCTTGCATTCCCTTGCAGGATAAGCTCAATGTTGAACTGCTGAGCCAACAATTCTGTGCACTGTACAGAGAGCAGAAGAGAAATGTGAATGTGCGACTATATAGAGACAGAAATGACATCCTGTCATGTAGATAAGATAGAACACATAAGGCCATTTAACCTGTTAAATAAAAGAACAAGGTACGGACCTGTGCCATTAAAGAGTCCACTCTAAATTACTTATGCTGTGATCCTATAACAGAAGAGGAAATACTGTGTCTCTCTGAACCAGGCCCAGAGTGGCTAATATAGAGGACTGGACAATCCCAGGTGGGCCGGTTGGATTCAGGGCCACAAGGGCCAGCGTTGAGCCATAACATTGGGTTGAAATATATCACAGAGGCTGCCAACGTTGTCCCTGGGCCACCTGCACTGGCAGCTTTTTTTGACCACATGTGTAGCGGGTTGTTACCATAGACTGTATAATGAGGGGACGTAATGACGTTCGGCTCAAACTGAAGCCTGCAGCAGATGCCCCGCCCCCTGGTGTCTGGCTGCAGTACAGGTCATAAGCCCCGCCTCCCCATGTATTCCAGATATGAGCCGGGAAAACTTTAAAAAATCATAGAAACCTTTCTTTCATCTTTACGCTAAGGTAGTATGACAATGTCATTTGGCTGCATGGTGTTCGGGTGTTTTTTTTTTCTGAGAAGTTAGTTTCTCATTAGTTATTGGACGCTAAAAACCGTGTTATAAGTTTCGTTTTACGATAGTTGACAGCTGCCGTTCGTGAGTAGTTTTTACCGGGGATATAAGAAACTTCGGGAAAGAGCCAAAAGGAGACTAAACCCTCTGAAGAAGGAGAAATAAATATTTTTATTTCTCTTTTTTACTTGGCTCCACCGGAAATTCTCTACTGCGCAGACTCTGGCTGCACAATGGCGGCTAGAGAAACGGGGTTTTTTGGCTTCAAAATTGTAGAACGGTGACAGGCGGAAGCACGCTGTCCATTCTATATACAGTCAATGGTTGTTACCTTAACGACACATCCTTGCACACGCAGCAGTGCAGTGGATTGTGGGTGCACGTACAAAGTACAAACACACGTATGTGGACAGTAAGAAGAGTAAGGGTGGTGTTGAAATGGTAACAATCTATAAAAGAAAAGCATTTCAGTCTGACGCAGCGTGGGACTTCAAAGCTTAAAAAAGGTCCCACTCCTCCTGCTTGACAATATTGGAATAGTACTGATACATTAAAACTATTAACTGTGCCAGTTATCAAACTAAAACACCAAATCATTATTATTTTGATTGATTTTTAGAAGTTCTCTCTGAAAATAATTTTCTGGCTCCTTTGTTACAACCGAGGTCAAAAACTCAGCACTCTGTGTGCTTGTTTTTGGTTTTGAAGGGTTTCTGCTTTATTGAAATTTTCTTAAGTTTCTCACCTGTAGAGTTCAATTTTCAATCAGATTTCAGAGTGCCAAATTATGGAAAGACTTATTCCATCTGGTGAAAACCTGTATCTCCATACAATGTTACAGAATATGCTTAAAAAAGTATTTAAACTCCTTTTTGTAAGTTTCTTCTGAATTGTTGTCTATGTTTATTTGATTTAACTCCAGTTGTTGTTCTGTTATATATACTCCAACATTTGCTCAGGGTTGAAGGTAGGGCTGAACAATTTTAGAAAAAGATCTAATTGTGATTTTTCTGGCAGATATTGCGATCTCAATTCAATTTACAGTTTTATTTAAATCAAGCTTTGGTGAAGTTTTCCTAATGTCCGGCAGAGAATTACATCAAACCATCGAAAGTTTTTAATATAATGCAAGGATAAAAATGAAGGTATGAATTATTTTTAACTTTTAGATATAAAGGTCAATACTGAAGTTGAAAAGTGGAAATTTGGAAAAATAAAGACAAAATTCTGAGACAAAAAGTCATGATTTTGAGATTTAAAAAAATCCAAATTGTATGTAATTAATCCAACATCATGTGAAAAAAGTCTAAACTTTCCCATTAAGGGTCAAAATTTCAAGATATAGGCAACTGTCTTATAGAAAAAGTCATTTTTTTGAGATCAAGCATCAAAATTTTGAAATAGAGGCAACATTTGAGATAAAAAGCGGAAATTTTGATATAAAAAGTCAAAATTCTAAGATTTAAGTCGAAACCATATGAAATTAAGACAACATTCATACATAAAAAGCAAAATTTTGAAAAAAAAAAAAAAGATTTTGAGATAAAAAGCCAAATTTTTCACTTTTCTTAAAACCCTTAGTGAAACACCTCCACTGAGTCTGAACTGTAAATACGACTCCTGCTATTTTTAAACTGGACTTTTTAATCGCATTTTTAGTTTTAACAACTGAAGAACAAAAAGAGCCATCTTTGACTCTTAACTTTTAAAAACAATTGGGTGCAAAATAACTGTTTTATGTTAAAAAAGATAAAATACAAAAGAATAAAAAAAATAAATAAATAAAAAATCAAATAAGCGATAACAAGAAAAACGAGATTCAACAATCCCAAGGAAATAAAGGAATTTTTCTCAACAGTTTTACACTTTAACACGTGTGTGTGTGTGTGTGTGTGAAACAGCTGACACTAAAGATCCTGGGTCGGTCAGGAGCAAAAAAATTGCAGTTTTGGCGAAAACATGATCGTGATGTCTGAAATCGCGATTTCGATCAGAAAACGATAAATCTTTCAGCCCTAGTTGAAGGTTAAAAAAAATCACCCTCACATTTAAACACACTCTTACACACTCTCTCTCTCGCACACACACACTCAAAGATATATATCTACATGAACACCCATACTTTATCAGATGCTTTATTATTGTAACTCTCGATGTTATTGTTAATATCAGACATATCTCTCATTATTTGTTTGGCATCATAAGTACTGTTTTGTTTTTGGTTATGTTTCTTTGCATTCTGAGTTTTTTAATAATTTTAAAAGAAAGTTCTTTAGGTGGAGGCTTTAAGTGAGCCTTCTTGGCTTTTGCCTCTCCCTGCACTGTATATCGCTCGTGTCCCTACTTTTCTGTTCTGTATTTTTGTATTTTTTTAATTGTGCAAAACAAATAAATAAATGAAACAAGTATTACATAATTTACAGCCAGAAAATTTTCATAGACAATTGAGTCATTAACATTGAGTAACTCCTTTCAGGTGTCTATGCTGGATTTCTCCACAGATCCATGTTGTTGTAGGCTAGTTATTCGAGGAAGTAACCTAATTTTTTGTTGGTGGAAGCTCCTGTCAGGACTCTTTACCTGCAGAAGTTTCAGTGGTTTCACCTGTTTTCCTGCCATCTGGACATTTGGCTTTCCTGTGTGATTGTGGAAGTTTGTTGTTATTTCATGAAACAAAGCAAACAGCTTTCAGACCTATGACCACAGTCTGGTGTTTTTATCACAGTGTACTGAAATAAATACATTTTTAGGATTCATAATAGTCACATTACCGGTGTTTCTCAACCTTGGGGTCGTGACCCAACATGGGGTCGCCCGGAATCCAAATGGGGTCTCTGAAATGTTTTGGAATTGAACAAAAAAAATAACTGCTAAAAATATTTTCTTCAGTTATTATTATTCTTTTTCATATGAAAACACGACACACTGAGCAATCGTCATCTTTATGCTTTAGTATTTAGTTAGACTTTTACTATGAAATATTTCAGTATTTTGGGTATTTTACTACTAAGTATTTTAGTATTTTAAAAATTTTAGTTTTTTGAATTTGAAAGTTCACTTAGAATCAAGTCCATATCATGATCAGGAAAAATACTGTCACTTTGTGAAGTAATTCTGGCTACTCTGTACTTACAACACAGTATAAAAAAACATGGAAAAAAAAACTTATTTTAGAAAAAAAATGTCTTTAGGGTTCCCAGAAATTTGAGATGTCAAAATGGGGTTACAGCCCAAAAAGGTTTGGAAGCACTGACATAAATAATTTGTGGTTACCAGTTAAGAGGTGAACATCATTTCAAAATCAATAAAATACGTACAACCTTAAAAAGGTTCTGCATATCTATTTCTGGGGTCAAGCTATGGAATCATCTGGGTGAGGAACTCAAGCAAAGTCCAGATATCCACGAGTTTAAAAAAATGTACCAAAACATATTGATAAGCAAGTATAGAGGCTAATAGCCATTCATCATTATCTTCAATGATCAATTGATAAGGTGATTAATGTGTATGTGTGTATGATTATATGAGTAAATATGTGTATGTATGCGCACTGATTGTACATGTATTTGTATATATGTATATATAATTATACATATGTATTGGTGTATGGGTATAGGTGTATGTGATTACAGAGGTGTATGTACAGGTATATGTATGTATATATGTACATATATTTGTATGTAGGAAAGGGGTAAGAGTTAATAAGTTATGCTTCTACTTTCTCCTTTTTCGAATGAGTCATTTCTTTCATTATTTCACTTTGTTTTATACTGAAATGTTGTTTAGCTTCCTTAAAATACAATTTATATATTGTATTATAGAAACTGTTGGTAGTTATTAGGAAGCCTGGTACAATTTGCATATTCGAAAATAAAAGTTAAAAAGGAACCCAACTTTTCAGAATACAACATGAATATTTGGAGATACCAAAAATCAAATATGGTGAAATATAATACTGGTGTACTTTTAACACTTTCTGTACCAGTCATGACATCATTACATTTCCACACTGACCTTTTTGACCAGGTCCAACTGGACGTCCCCTGGAGGCTCAGGGAGGACCTTACTGTTCCTGCACCCCATCACATCACTTTGGGGCACCCCCCAGCTGCCCAGCGAGCCACACAGGCCACCAGGAGCCCTGCCTCATCACCACAACAGTTGATTCCACCGACTCAGGACATCCAACATCCAGGCCGTACCCAGACTCAGACAGGGGGCTCATGAATAAAGCAAATAACATCCACTCAAGCTCCAACCAGCTGACTTCAGCAGTCGCACTTCTTGAATACAAGCGATACATCCACTTAGTTCTGCCGAGGAGTCCAGGAGCTCATGAATAGATTTGGGGCCTGCTCATAGGATGTCCCATCTCCATCAGAAAGCGCCGTAATGTTGTTGGCCTTTTCGGTACAATGTTCCTCTTGAGATCTCTGCCTGTGAGTCCAAAACACACAGCCAGGTTTCACAGTCTGCAGGCAGGGGGTACCTCAAACCCTTCCAAGAAACCTACAAGGGCCTCATATCCAGTTGCAGAATATGTTTGATGAAAAACTGCATGGGCAGTGACAGTGACTGCTTTGAAGGAAACGCGGTAACGTTGAAATAAGTTAATAAGTTGATCAGCTGTGCTTTAATGTCAGCAGAGGTTCATCCACAGATATAACAGCCCCCCTGGAGATTCACAGGCTGGAGGGGAGCACTGAAACACAGAACAAAAAAAAAACATGAGTCTTTGAGTGGTCAGGGAACACTTATATTCACTGTGACATGAGAGACGTCGATTTCACAAAAAGGCAGAAAAGCAAAACCAACCTCCACTCCACTTTAGTGAGAACTATTTTTTTGTGTCTCTTGCGTGATGAGGCCATATTGTGAAACTTCCAGCCAAAATATGATTACAGCTATCCAGAAAGAAATGGCCAAGGAAACAATGGCCAACATAGCTTTGCCATTGTAGGAAATAGACTCACAGATGGTCACTTCTCTCCTAATATCAGGCGTTGAATTGTTGGCCTGGAATACTGTCTAAAGTTCCCTGTACTAAATGTTTGTCCACTTAACTGCTCTGTTTTTATCCATGACAGTGAAATAAACACAGAATATGCAGATAAACTGTACTGGAGAAGAAACTATGAAGAGCAAGTTTTTTACTTATCAGACCCTTGAAGAACATCTTAAACTTTAGTTCCATTAAAAAAAAAAAAAAAAAACATCAGGCCCTGACATTAGTCTTGCCAATGTTTATTTCCTGTGCCCTCTATTTTTCAGCAATACTCCCTGAGGAACTTTCACATTTTTCAAAAGCATTAATGATAGTGAATATGTGGCAGTGACTTTAAATCTCACCTCATTTGTTGTCCCAAACAGCGGTGTATTTTCGCATGCTAACAGGCTGCTAACAGCAGGGCAGGACTGAAACTTTCAGCCAAATCCAGCCTTCTCACCCCACTCTCACTCAGCTGCCTTCTCCATTTTCACCTCCTACTTTCCCAACTTTATCCCCAATGTCAAAGCTCTCCAACGCCTCTTTTTCTTCCAAGAGGATATTTTAAACAAGTCAGGATATTCACAAAGAGCCACGGAGGAGAAGGAGATAAACAAAAAGAGGAAAGTTACCTCCGTCTGTTACTTTTCTAAACGGTGTTTTTCAGCTAAGACCACCTTCATCTCGCGAGAGTCAAGCTAACAGGCCTGTAAGAACCGCTTCCGGTTTAGACTTCCAAAATAAAATCTCCAGAATCCGAAGTCTTCTTGCACTTTGCCAGGGATGGATATTAATAAGATTTATCAATATCGATGCCCTTAACGATTCTGCTTATCTATCAGATTCGCTTTCAATTTTCTAATTCATTCCTAAAGTGGGATTTTACCAGGTTTTACTTTGTCAGCAACACTTTACAATGTGTATACCCGGGGTGAAAGTAGAATTAAATTCTTGCTGGTACTAAACCTTCAAGTCCATTTCTGCCAGTTAAAAAAAACAAAAACTTTGCTTTTTTAGATTTTTTTTTTTGCCCCTATAGACTGTAATTTTGAGAAAAAAATGACAAAATTATTACTGAAAGAGTAAAAATTTGTTATGGAATATCAGAGTTTTGAGATAAAAAGCTGAGAACATGAGGAAAAAAGTCAAAACTTCAGGTGAGAAAGTTAAAGCTTTGAAATGGGATCAAAATTTGAGATGGAGTATAACATTTTTAGATAAAATATCAGAACTTTAAGATGAAAAGTACAAATTATGAGGAAGAGAGTCAAACATTTTAGATAAAAAGTAACAAAACTTAGGCAAGATATCAAAATTTGAGATAACAAGCCAAAACTATGAGTTCAAAAGTCAAAATTCTGTGATTAAATATCAGAATTTTTAGATAAAAAGTTGAGATCATGAGGAAAAATGTCTTTGACCAAGGACTTAAACACTGCACATGCAGTTCAGAAAGAATTAAGGAAAAGCTGAAAGGAATTTTTCAACAGTCAAAGTACTGTAGTTTTCATAACTGCATATTCTTAACAGATCTATTTGCTGACCCAGAGTGTGGCCATGACTGGTTTTGAATTAGCATTTTAAAACAGTCAGCCGTTCTCCCGTCTTCCTGGTGCTGAGTGTCACCACTGAGTCTTTTAGTGGTACTCAGTACTGGACCGTACCAGCTTACTTTCACCCCTTTCACTGCATATAATGTGCATGTACTGTGAATAACACATCGATATTTAATGTAGCAGCAGAATGTACATTCTTTTATTACTTATTGGTTTTATTGAACTCACTATGTAACTTGTTTAGCTACCTCATTTAATATCTGCATCCTTGTACTAAGTTTTCTTTTATTTCAAGCACAATTAATCTTCTTAATTTTTCAGAAATGTATTGTTGGATCCAATTTGCCTGCAGTATGAGCACCCCTCATATTTAGTTTATTTATTATCTTCATTTTTAGTCATGATTGTTGTGGTTGTGTCCGTTGATGTTATTGTCTTGAATGTCCATTTTTTATGTTAAATTGCTTTGCAAACCAAAGTTCCCCTCAAGGGACAATAAAGTACTGAACTGAACTGAACTGAACTACTCACCACTGCACCACTATCATATTTTTTTATGATAGTAAATATCTGTGAATATCAGTCTTGCTTTTTTGCTACTCTTTTGTGTTTATAGTTGTCGATCATATTCTAAATGTAAGATTTGTATAATAATAATAACAATAATAAAAAAAAATAATTGTTATTATTGTTGTTATTATTATTATTATTATTATTATTATTATTATTATTATTATTATTATTATTATTATTATTATCTTTCTTATGCCTTAACATTACCTTGTACAACAGAGCACAGTATACCAAAACAAATTCCTTTAATAGTCAAGCATAAAGTTAATTCTGATTCTGAAAAGTCAGTAAGCTTTAAATTGGTCACATTCAGTATTTTAGTGTTTTAAGCTGTGGACTAAATTTACAGTGCAATACTTAAGTTTGTGCTGATTTTTCCTTATTGTTCTACAGGTGTTTACATTGTTTATTGCCCTATTTGCCTTTTTATTGTCTCTTGGGGATAGAAAACAAAATTTTGAATTTGAAAGTTCGCGAAAAATAAAGTCTATATCATTATCAGGAAAATATTGTCCCTTTGTGAACTAATTCTGGCTACTCTGTTTGTACAACAAAGTATAAAAAGGGGGTCCCCAGATATTTGGTGTGTCAAAATGGGGTGAGGGCCCAAAGAGGTTGGGAATCACTTCATTAGAGAAAATCCACTAACTTCCGGTTTTCTTGCGTGTGATTGTTTTGCGCTTGACGCTGCGCTTTTCCACCCAACTTCTTTTGTAGAGACGGGACGGTCTCCCTCAGCTTGTTTCGACCCCGTTAAGTCCTCACCGTCACTTCCTGGATACAGAAAATTGTCATTCCGACAAAGTGCTGACTTTTTTTCTCGGAAACGTAAAAGAAATACAGAAGAGACGCTCCAACCAGCGCGCGCTCAGGACGCAGTCACTACCCATGATTCATCTTTGACCCCATTATCAGAGAGCGCCTCGAGCCAAAACCTGCGAGTATTTAGGATGTTAGGAACCAGATCAACGTTTTTACACCAAAATACTTAAGTTAAGTTAAGTTTGGATGATTGTCACGTGTCCACTCTGAGAACAGCAGGAATAAAAACACCTTTAGGATCATAGTTACTTTATTCTGAGCTCCTTCACCTCATGTTAGTCTGTTATCACATTTCAAATCTGATCATAAGACATGAATCTTAAACTGGAGGAAGTGCATAATTCCCCATCTCAGCATGTTTTTTGCTTAAAAGTCAGAATACTGGCTATTTCAAAATTCTGAGTTTAATTTTACAATTCTGACTTTTTTTTCTCTGAATTCTGACACCTTTCTCAAAGTGCTGACTTAAATGTCAGTATTTTGAGATCACCTGAGATTACAGTCAGAATTCCGTCTTTTTTTCTCAGAATTATGCAAAAAAAAAAGTCAGAACTTGATATGAATGTGGATTTTTTTTTTAACCACAAAATGTCACCAAAGAACTGCATCCAACAATTCTGACTTTAATACTAAAATTCTGAGAAAATAAGTCGGAATTCTAACTGTAATCAAAGAATTCTGACCTTCATCTCAGAATTCTGACCTTCAACTCAGAATTCTGAGATGAACCTGTTTCTTATGAACCTATTCACCTGTGGAATGATCCAAACAGCTGTTTTTTTCAGCATTCATCAACTTTCTCGGTCTGTTGTTGAACCTGTCCCAGCTTTTTTTTAACATGTTGCAGGCATCAAATTCAAAATGATCAAATATTTGCGCAAAAAAAATAAAGGTTACCAGTTTGAATATTAACTATCTTGTCTTTGTGGTGTATTAAATTGAATATAAGTTAAAGAGGATTTACAGATCATTGTATTCTGTTTTTATTTACATTTAACACAATATCCCACAACATACAGGGAGGAAGGAGGGTTTCATACATTTTTTTTTTTTTTTTTTGCTTTTGTTTTATTTGTTTTACTCTATTTATTCTTGTTGGAGAAGGTGTAGGATAAAATAAGCTTATGCTTCATCTTACTCCTTTCCAGACATGTTGGACTCACATAATTATCTTTTTACTATTCTCATTGTTTTGTTTGATGTTTATTTTTCAGTTACTTGCACATGTCTAAGATAAAATAAAAAAATGGATAAGAAACATCTAAAAATCTTAAAAATGATGTACTCTTTTACCGACAAAGTCACAGAAACCAGCCATCTAATTAGTTAACCCTCTGATGCCTGAATTATGAAAGTCAGTGTCAGGATTTTTCCCTTGAATGTTTTTATTTGTCTTAAGGAATGAAAAATAGTTTTCCATGTTTTTTTCCAAAACATTTGTAACTGAGCATTCAACATAAAACAGAGGGAACTTAATGTAAGTATGACTTGTTTTGTTTTTGTTTGACATCTTTTTTTTTATGCTTTGCAAAATATTTTAACTCACTTTCATCCATTTTAACACTAAATAATTTATAGTTTATAAGCTTTTTCACCCTCAAATGCTTGTCTTAAACTTTTTAAAAAATATAAATATGTTTGGGGAAAAAATCGAAAACACTTTTTCAGGCCCTAAGAATAAAAATATCCTGACACAGGCTAATATGAATTTCCACCACATGAACCATTGAATTTAGCAGTAAATAACTTTTAAATAGGTGTCCACTGTAGTGACCACTATGCACCACAGAGTCAATTTAAACATATTTTTGGATCATTTACGTTTTTCTTGGTGTAATTATTTCATGATAGATTATATACATTGCTGGTCTAACACAATTCTGCCACAATACTGACTCTACTTATCCAGATATTCAAACAGAGCACATGTTTGTAACAGACTCTTGCCGGATGTACAGCAGTGAGTTGCACCAAGGTTTTTGAACCTGTTACAGGACGTCTCCACATGGTGTCAGTATAGACATTAAAGTCTTTTTCAAGGCCAGCTCCTCCTGTGAGGCTAGTTTGTAGCAGTTTTATTAGGCTGACAGCACTGTAACAACCTAACACCCATGCCTTTGCAGAGCCTGTTAAAGTGCCTGGGATGAGTAGCGTTCACTTTCTCTCTGCTCGTGAAGAAGGTGATAAAGAATACATGGCTTCAACTTTAATATTGATGTGATAGAGAGTTCTGGACTGTTTGCACACTGACCATGACTCGTACAGCCTGTACAGGACACCTAGTTTTTTTCTGAGTCGCATTTAAAGTTGAGGATTAGTTGGAGGGGGACAAAT
Organism: Thalassoma bifasciatum; assembly: GCA_008086565.1. Taxonomy (NCBI): domain Eukaryota; kingdom Metazoa; phylum Chordata; class Actinopteri; order Labriformes; family Labridae; genus Thalassoma; species Thalassoma bifasciatum. The sequence goes on along the minus strand of RPOG01000416.1, from coordinate 11,929 downwards.
GTTCCGGAAAGCGAGTCAGAGAGACAATAAAATTCATCTTATGATGCCAATAAAGCCTCTCAGATTGGATTGAGGGAGTGGAAATGAGCGGAGGAGGGGGGGCGGGGGTCGACGAAGGAAGACAACGGATGACAGATGGTGGGTACCAAACAGAAATACAAGGAGATGAGAGAAGAGAGGAGAGAGGAGAGGAGGGGGAGGTGGAGAGATGAAGCTGCAGATAGTAATCAAAATGGAAAGAGGAGGATACAGAGATAAAACAGGACAGAGAGATAGAATGCAGTCAGAAAGAGAAGAGGGGGATGTAGAGAAGCAGAGGAGTGGAGTCTCTGAGGGCCACTGCTGCTCCACCAGCCTCTCAGCTTTATCTGCAGTGCAGCTGAGGTCAGGGCCCCTCCAGCTCTGCAGCCGCCTGCAACATCCTCGTACTTTATGATTGATCGCTGTTTTGTCGCACTCTGATTAAGATGCTCCGTCTGAACGCTCCCCTTCTATTGACATTTCGCTGTTTTCCTCTGTGACACACCTCTCTCTACTTTCCCCTCGGTCCATCTCTACTGGAGCTGTCCCGTTGCTCATTCCCTTCCTCCCCTTTCCCACCCCCAAAGGTCAATATAATCTATTAGATCTAGATTTGCTGACTACTGTGTTATTTATCAACACAGAGGAAGAGGAGCTTCTCTGGTCTATTAAAAGCTCAATTGACTCCGTCTGTTTCTCCAGCTCCATTAATATCCCGATGATTATTTCCCTCTGTGTGTGTGAAAGAATGAGAGGGATGCTCAAACTGTGTGTGTGTGTGTGTGTTTGATTCTTTATATTTGTGAAGAAGCTGCAGAGGAAAGGGAATAAGGGTTTTTAGTGAGTGGAAAACTTGATGTGTGTGTGTGTGTGTTTAATGCCAGTCCAGTGCAGAGGGACAAGAGATGGAACTGTTAAGACTGACATCCTGCTTCAGGTAACATCCTTGTTGGAGAATATCACTGACTCTCCACCTCCCTGACCCTGGAGGGAATTTCTCCAGGAGAGCCAGGGTAGACGGAGTAAAAAGAGACAAAGAGCTCTGCTGCCTCCCGTCTGTACACTCAGGTCATAGTAAACTCACTATTGATTACTGCAGGCGCTTAACTCCCAAAGGGACTATTTTATGACTACTAAACTGACACCGCAGGAGATAAAAATACCGTAAAATACAACATGCTCGCTTTTAGGATATCATTGACCACTGGAGGCATGCTGTGTTTTTTTTCCAGGGGAATATTATGAAAAGATTACAGCTATCTCTCTATTCAAAGAGACAGTACAGCGCAGGTGTCTTTCAGGCGTAAGAGTTTCATTTGGTCCCTGTTGGACTGTATGTTTCACACACCTGTGATGCTAACTTTTAGGGTTTTTTAACACAATCTGCTGCTTCTTACTTTTACTGCTGCCGTGGGATTTCTTTTCTTTCTTTCTTTCTTTTCAGTGTCCATGACATTCAAGTTAAACAATGTAAGTCGGTAGCACCTTAAGGCTGGGACACACTACAGCACGGCTCTGCAGTTAAATATTTGGTTGGACTGGATTTTTCGATTAAGGACATGAGCTGGACCAAATGTTTTAGCAGACACTGAGCAAAGTTAAGCATCTAAAAGAAAAACAAACAAATAAAATAAAGACACTGGGTGTTTACTGTTCCCACAGCCAAAAGGGCAGAGTGTCTTTGGACATTATAATCTGTCAGTGCTGCAACTAACTCATTGCATTGTGAACAAATTGATTTGGCATTTAGACTTGGTGGTAAAATAAATAAATAAATACCTGTAAGTCCATGCTGGATTCAACTGCTGATTTTTCATTTCAGGGTAAATAAAGATGTGCTTTTTCTGCCTGTACAGAACTGCTACTGCGAACTTTTCAAACATGCCTCCTTAACTTTGTAAGCTAGTTGCAAGGTTACCATAAGTCAGTTATCATCAGCCTGCAGGCTGAGTCCTGCCCACCAAACCGCCCAATCTGGCCCGCGACCAGATTCCAAAATTGGTTGACTGTGGTGTAGGTGGACATGGAAAATTTTATGAATAATAAATATCAAATAGCAATGTTTGACCAAAATTTGATTTTGATTTCATTTGTATATGAGGGTATGGCCCCCAAGGTGACTGTCCGGTAAAATTATGGCTCTCTGATGAATAAAGTTAGTGATCCCTGCCATAAGTGTTTCATTCAAATTTAACAATAATGTTGGAATTTTTTCAAGAATTTGTCAGTAATCTGTCAGTTAACCTTTTAAGAGCCAAAGTCACAAAAATTGCAACAAGCAACATTGCTGGATTTCACAAGCCACAGCTGCAATTGTGGTGCCTCATGTAGTTAGTACTTGACACCAGGAGATGGCAGACATCTGTAACTCAAAACCGAGCAATGTTAATGGGCGTGTTTCTATTCAAAGTTTTGGAGTTAATAGAGTTTGAGACCACCCCCTGATCAAGGGGGTTAGGAGCATAACAGAGAGCAAGAAAACACATTTTAGCAAGAGGTCTGTTCACTATTGATGACGTACTTCATCAAGTAATAGCTGACTCAGATTCTGAAGAGGAATATTAACCATCTGATGAAGATGTTCAATCACAGTGAGACAAAAGTGACGCTGCCTCTGTGCGTAGCGGCGGCGAATCTGCTTGCTATGGCATTCCACAACCACCACAGAAATAGCTGCAAACGCAGTAGAAGTTGTGTCTGCCATTATACTCTTACAGATGTTCACAGGTGTTCTGTGTTTGAGTGGTTTTACTCCCATCTCAAACTTTGAGTCATACTGATGATTTTTCTCATCAGCATGTTGCTGCACTTTTACAGATGTGTAATCCAATATGGCCGCCTGGTGATGTCATAATGTGCACATTAAGTAGAAGCTGTAGAAGTAGAAGTACTAGTAATAGAAGAAGTAGAAGCAGTAGAAGTTGTGATATTGGTTGAAGAAGAGTAGTTGTATTTGCAGTAGCAGTAATAGAAGTATCTTGCAGTGAAAAAGTTGGCGAGCACTGTAAGTCAAAAATTTTGAGTGTGTGTGTGTGTGTGTGTGTGTGTGTGTCTTTTGGTTGATGAGACAGATAAACAAACACTCCTGTATCTGTGTTGCTGGATGTTTTGATTGGTTAGTATAACCAGCTGTGTGGTTTCTATGGTGATGGAACATCAAGGGACAGAGAACTAATTAACTTCTTTGTAACAGTTGATCTAGCAATCAAGCAGATTCCCCTTGGGGGTCAATAAAGTATTTCTGATTCTGATTCTGATCTAGAGCTGGATTTCTAATGAAAACAAGGGTCTGAATCTCCCGTTGCTTTAAGAGCTATCAGTAAACTAACACTAAGAGATTAGATTAGGTTAGATTAAACAGCAATTCAAACATTTCAAAATAAAGGACCATGTTCTGGCTCCTGATCCAAATCAAATCTTTGTATATCAAAACCCACATCCCTACTTATTGCACAGGGCAAGAAGTTGAGACAGTGGTAATCTGACACCATGAACCAGTAAAAGTTTATTTTTAAGGTGGTCAACTTCACAATTCAGGGCAGGAACAACAGAAAAAAAGAGGCATGTACTGCACTTTTTGGCACCTGTCGGGGCACTTTGGGGCATGTTTTGGCTCCCGAGAAGGTGCCTTTGTGTGTTTTGCTTCCAAGAGGGCACTTAAGAAATGTTTTGGTTCCAAAAAAGAGGGCACTCATGCATGTTTTGACTCCCAGGATGTCAGTTTGTCATTTGAACCATCCAAAGGAGTATTACAATGTGTTTCTCTAACCAAGAGGGGACTTTTTCTTTGTTTTTGCTTCCAAGAAGGAACCTGAGCATGTTTTGGTTCCCAAGATAAGAGCACTCAAACATGTTTTGGCAGTTTATAGTGTGGTTTGCTGATCAGGAGGGCGCAGTAGCATCTGTTTTGGCTCTCATCTCAAGAGAAGGCACTTTGGTGCAAGTTTGGCTTCAAATACAGCACTTCTGCACACAGTTTCCAACAATAAGGTCATGAGAATAGAGCCCCCACACCCATCCACCCACACAAGCATACACACCATTGCCCCCCTCAACCCCCCCTCTGTTCACACCACTGCATTCACAGTTGAAATATTTTTATCGAGGCATCAATAATAAAAAAATCAACATTACAGACATTCTCCTTTTTTTAAATCAAAAAACTAAAATAATGGTTGCATTTAATGAACATCAACTGCAGCGACAACAAAAATAAACAATTCTCAAATGCCACCCTCACCCACCCACCCTGCTGGGACTTTAATATCTGCCACTCCACACTGTGACAGGTGGAGCCTCTGCTTCTTTCCCAAACAATAAGATGAGCTTTTGACATATTATAAGTCTATAGAACATCAGCTGCCACGGACTTTAAATGAACTGGAAAGGTTGATCAGAAATACCGAACAGCACTAAAAGGAGGTCGAGTTTACACCACTGCCTTCAAAGATGTCCTCAAGTGACCTGTCATCATTTGAAAGTGGGTTATATCCCTACCAACCCTGCTCTAAGCAGTTGGACACTTCCAATGCCTCCATTTGTTTTATTGTAGCTGTGCATGAATGACGTCATCCCAGTGATAGTCTTGATGCTAAAAGTGCAGGACTCTGTGGAGAAGTTGGAAAGTCTTCTGCACTTTCTCTCTGGACTGGTTTACTCACGACAACCAGTTACCCAACAGAATATGAAGGTGTATCCACATTTTTGTTCAGATTTTGTCTTTGAAAGGCTGTGCACTTGAACTTTTGATCAGCAGATGCTCAGACCACACTATAAAAAGCAACCTATAGTAAAAAAAAAGTAGTAGAAATAGAAATTTGCACTCAGACTGATTGTGTAAATTTTACCAAACTTTTTTGAGTAAATATTACCTAAATGCATCAACAACAATATACTCTTCTTAACCTTGTGAAATAGATTTTACAACAGGATACCTATTACAAATGGGTAGGATTTACTCGTGGTTGTAGGGTATTTAAAAACATCACATTTTACCTTGTAACCATGAGTGAGGAGGGCACGCAGTGGCCATGAGACCCTGCCGAACATGGGTGTGTCACGTGGGTCACACAAGCTGTCTTTGCCCTAACATAGATTGACTGTCTACGCTCCACAGCTTAGACCAGTAAGATCACATTAAATAATAGTATCTCTTTTCTGTAGAACTCTAATGAAAAGTCCTTGTCATACACAGTATACACAGTATACGCAATATAACCCTATTTACAAGTATAACATAGGGTTACAGTATATGAATGTAATTTGTATTATTAGTATATTATTGGTATACATTTCAGGACTTTCACTTAGAGTTCTATAGAGGAAAGTACCATTGTTTAATGATATCCTACTGGTCTAGGCTGTGGAGCGTAGACAGTCCATCTATGTCAGGGTAAAGATAACATGTATTACCAATGTGCTATATTCGTCAGGGTCTCATGTCCACTGTGTGCCCTCCTCACTCATGGTCACAAGGTAAGATGTCATGTTTTGAAATATGCTGAGTAAATCCTACTCATTTGTAATAGGTGATCAGTCATAAAGTCTGTTTCATTATGTAAAGACGAATTTACCCAAATTATTTGAGTTTATTGTTGATATATTTAGGTAAAATTTAGTGGGAAAAAAATGGGTAAAATTTACACAGTCAAACTGAGTGCAAATTGTTACCTCAATTATATTGATGTTTATAGTGTGTTTACCCTTTAGTTAACACCCAGTTTCTTTGGGTAAATGTTATTCAGTTTTTTTTGTGTAGAAATTTCACTGTTAAAAAATAGCTAAAGAAGATCAAATTTACCCGTTGTATTACAATTCACTTGCTGACCTAAATTATTTTAGTACCATTTAGACAATTTATATGGGTTATATTTACTACCCACAAAAATCCTTTTTTATAGTGTATTTAACTCAGTTGTTGTTTTCAATCAATTGCTCACACAATTTTTTTTTGTCTAACTCCAATTTCTTCTTTTTGCATTTTGAAACTCCACTTAGAACCTTTTTAAGCTCCAACAGTGTGAAATATGGTAAATTGAAATGTTGATCAGGTGTGATTGAGTTTCTGTTTCTCCAGTTTCCAAACCCTTTCCTTGTTTGCAGCAATTTCCACAACTCCCAGTTTGATCAACACAAAGCCGGGGGGCACAATGAGCACGATTTGGTTGTTTTGGCACAGAGACACATCTGTCTCGTGCTAACAGCATGCATGCTATCATGCTATAATTATCCCTGCTGTGTGTGTGTGTGTGTGTGTGTGAGCTTAGTGTCTGAGACTCATGGGTCTGAGCTTTGTTTACTGGGACTGTACAGCAGCTAATTATTAAGAAACTTTGACGAGTCATTTGACAGTTTTCCCCCATGAGCGTTTGCTTTATGTGAGGAATTGAAACATCACTGTCTCACTTTATGTTACTTCAGGAAACTCTCTTTTCCTTGTCTTTAGCTGTATCTGCTGCACAGAGGCTAAGTGTGCTTGTTAACTCTGTAATGAGATCCTGCAGGCTTGAATTTGTCTTGTCAAGTTTTTCTCTGTGGAGAAACAGCTGGCGCACTGAATCTTTTCTATCCTATAGTTACTCAAATGGAAAAACACTGAAAAGTATCTGAGTTTTTGGTTTTAATACTGAACTGATATCACAATGATGTTTAAATTCTTGGCAGCTGATGACTTCAACACCATCGATGCATCTAAATTACAGGCCGGGCATCTCAGTGTGGCAGAAATTGTGCCAGCTGTTGCCAGGGACATTAGGGACACTGTTGTGGATGAATTTCTGCCTGTTACCAAAGACAACTGATTGGCAGAAGATCGCCGTGGGCTTTGGGGAGAGCTGGAACTCCCCCAACAGTGAGGAGGCAATGGAGGTGAAGTGCTATGTAAAAAAGCTCCCAGAATCCTGATAGCATGGAAGGGTCTTGATTGTTGTGTGTGTGTGTGTGTGTCAGTGTGTGTGTGGAGTCTGAGTTCAGGAAGGTGGCTGTAGGAGTTCTAGGTCTGAAGGGAGATTGGGTGCTCTCTCTTGGGAAAGGTCCCAGGATGAGAGGCTGGAGCTCCCTAAGGTGCCTCTCTTCTTTCTTCTGTTCCCAGGAGCTCCTTGGTGTGGGAAGATGCTCCTCTCCCTTAAGACTGACTCACAATACAGGATTTTAACGCACGGAGGACATTTCCCTCCAGCTTTTCTCTTTTTCAGAGTGGTTTTAAAAACCCTTGCAGGACACAATGGGCCTCATTCACAAACAGTGCATACACACAAATTTGTACCTAAATCATGCGTACGAACATTTAACGCACAAATCTGTGATTCATTAATGCTTTCTTACCTGAATTTCTTCTTACTTTGCAAACAAATTTTGAACTTCATCAGACCATGCATACACAAATAATGATTAGCCCCAAAAAAAACCCTTGAAAACAGACTCTTTTAACTAAGAGTATAACATTTAAAAACTACTTTCAGTAAAAGAAAAAACCTTAAATAGAATCCATTAATAAAAACTGTGCATTGGCTAAATGTATTAAATAACAATCAAACTGGCACCTTCTCTCCCTCATCATGTGTAGAATAAATTGAATCTTAAATCAAATAGTTTACATCTGAAATAAAATCAAGTGCATATCAGAATGTCACATTTTTTATTTTAAACTAATCGTCACTGTTCTGACAAACACTAACTTTGTCTTGTCTTAAAAGACAAAGATGACGTCTCAAAAGTGAAGTATGCAGAAACTTTTAATACGTTTCGTTTATTTGTTCACACATAACAGCCAAACTAGGCCCCTGCTCCGTGGCTCAGTGTCAGCTGCTGCACATGCTCACCGCCTCCAACTGTAGCTAATAGCATAGATAACAGTTGTAGCTGTACACACCATAGACTGTAATAAACAGCCCAGCGAGCACCTGCAATGACAAAAGAGGGAGGGGTCTTTAAGGGGGTGAAGAAAACACAAACACTGACACTCATGTATAGAGGCCCATAGATGACAACTGTGCAGGATTATCCCTGTATAAGTTAACGTGTCACTTTTTAGGAAAATCCTGTATACTTTACCTTCAATGCTTGTAACAAGTAAAAAAATCTGCCAATGGAATCAGAATTTTTTTTCTTCTCAAGTTTCTTTGACATCCATATCACCTGTGGCAAAACCTTGACTGCAGTTTGTAACTCACAGAGGTATAAAAGTGGAGTCCAGCTGTTTAACCCTTGATGTGCTGCATGTCATTGAATCCCTCTGAGACACCCTGTCCCTTCTGGCTGCTTCACTTTCTGTACTAAATGGAGAAAACTGGCACCTGCTCTCCCATGTTCTCCTGACTGCTGTGGGCTGGGAAGTTGGTAACACACAGAGTTAGGTGTTTGCTGCAAAAACGAATATCAGGGCAAGCGTTTGTCTTAGTTTTTGTAAAGATTGCCTTATTGAATGTAATATGAGTCTCTTTCATCTAACAAGTACAGAAAAGTGTCTTATTTTAAGAAATTAAAAGATAAAAAAGATACTGGGCTGCTTGTAATGGGTTAAAAAAAATCTGCCAATGGGGTGAGAAAAATTGCTTGTCCAGTTTCTTGACATTAGAACAATGCCTCAATACCAAAAACTAAGCAAGCAATTTTTTTCTCCCTCTTGCCAGATTTTTTTTTCTATTTGCTACTAGTTCAGTGTCTTTTTTGTCTCTAAATAACTTGAAATGAGACAATTTTCTGGGCACGCCTGGGAATTGTGGCTCCAATTTAGTCGAAAAAAGAAATTTCTTTTTACCAAAAATCAGACCTGGACACTTGCTTGGACTTCAGTTTTTGCAGTGTTTCCCTCAGTTTCGAAGCACACGGCCTATAAACTCTACATGGAGCAGACCTGCTGTCTATGCCACATGTCGGAGACAGGCCATGCCCAACAGTGTAGACCAGCAACCACTCACACTTCATGTAAATGATATATTGGGCTGATATTACACAGAACTTCATGAAAAGGTCACTTAATTCAGACAATGTTTGGTTTTACTGGATTTATTTGACAAATTAAGTTCACCTTACTTGGAATTTATTTTTCATGTAGAAAAAAAAGTGGTTTGGACAAAAAGCATTTTGCTTTTGCAACATAATTAAATTGTGCCAGTGGTTCCCAACCTTTTCCAGCTTAGGGCCCATTTTTGAGTCTCTTAAATGTTTGCAGCCTGCCTCAAACCCAATAAGTACAGAGGATATAAAATGCCCTGTTAGAGACCCATTTGTAACAACAACCCAAAAACCTAATATTTCAGTAATGTAACAGATTCTGAGCCCGAAACAAAATAACTTTTTAGCCAAAGTGTAACAATTTGTTACAGTTTTTAATCAGTTATTACATTAAGGCTTTTAATTCGTTCCTTTCATTGTGTTTTGGGCTCGGCACTTTCGTTTAAACTTTTTGACAAATTATTCCATTTTGGGTTTGTTACACATTTTAATTATTACATTTTGGGTTGTTGTTAATTTAAGTCAGGTCATGTTACCCATTGGGCCCTAACATGCCTTCTTAGTGGACATTTTTTATATGTGAATATCTGAACATTTTTATTTTCCTAACTAAGTTTTCAACTGAGTTGTAGTCTTTATATTTGTATCTTGTATCTTGTATCTTTTTATAATTACACTCCTGTAAAATCATAATATTTTGGAAATGATTTGGTGGCCCACTTACAATACCCTCATGGCCCAAGAGGGGGCTGCAGCCCACAGGTTGGGAATCACTGAATTATGCAAATGTTGCCTTAATTTTCTTAAGTAGATCTACCAGAAAGTTTCTATCAGTGTATAGGAGTATTCTCCTGTTGGACCTGAACCACAATGTCACAAACTTACAGAATATCCTTATTCTATTGGTTACCAGTAGTAACCAATCAAAATCTATGGGTAAGGGGATTTTACAATGAGAAGAAATTAATACTGAGATGAATGAAGGTCATGTTATTGTGGGTCCAGCCCTCAGACACAATTCAGTTTTAATTTCAAATGAGAGCTGTTATTACTGGTGTCTAGAGTTTGAATCACTGATTTCAGGAGGGAGAAAGTTCCAGAGAGGAGGGGCTTCCCCCTGTAAGGGAGCCTGTGTCATTGCCTGTTTCAGTCAAAAATAACCACAAATCTGTTTCATGCGTAGACATACACTGGCTGGCCAAAAAAAAGTCACCACCAAAAAAATGTCATCTTGGAATATGCCCGTGCCATCAGGGAAGAAAAAATCCATTGATGGAATAACCTGGTCATTCAGTATATTCAGGTAGTCAGCTGACCTCATTCTTTGAGCACATAACGTTGCTGAACCTGAGCAACTGCAGCAACCCCAGATCATAACACTGCCCCCACAGGCTTGTACAGTAGGCACTAGGCATGATGGGTGCATCACTTCACCTGCCTCTCTTCTTACCCTGATGCGCCCATCACTCTGGAACGCGGTAAATCTGGACTCATCAGACCTCATGACCTTCTTCCATTGCTCCAGAGTCCAATCTTTTTGCTCCCTAGCAAATTGAAGCCTTTTTTTCCGGTTAGCCTCACTGATTAGTGGTTTTCTTAAGGCTACACAGCTGTTCAGCCCAATCCCTTGAGTTCCCTTCACATTGTGCGTGTGGAAATGCTCTTACTTTCACTATTAAACATAGCCCTGAGTTCTACTGTTGTTTTTCTTCCATTTGATCTCACCACACGTTTAAGTGATCGCCGATCACCAGCATTCAGGATTTTTTTCCGGCCACATTTCTTCCTGGAAGACGATGGGTCCCCACTATCCTTCCAGTTTTTAATAATGCGTTGGACAGTTCTTAACCTAATTTTACTAGTTTCTGCATCAATCTCCTTAGATGTTTTCTCTGCTTGATGCCAATGATTTGACCCTTCTCAAACAGACTAACATCTTTTCTACGACCACTGGATGTGTCTTTCCACATGGTTGTTTAAGAATTGAGAAGTTACTTATTGCATCAGTTGGGGTTAAATAACTTGTTGCTAGCTGAAAGACAATCATCCATGCAGTAATTATCCAATAGGAGGCTCGTACCTATTTGCTTAGTTAAATCCAGGTGGCAACTTCTTTTTGGGCCAGGCAGTGTACTTGCTGCCCTCTTTTGCTAAATTGAAGTTTGGTTAATGATTTCTTACAACTATTATGTAATTATGTTGAAATGCTGAGCATCTGATTCAAGAGGCTTATGATGTATTCGTGGGAGGAGATGACGGTCCCTTGAAGAGCTTCAGATAGTCAATGAATAGAGATGACGGTCCCTTGAAGATCTTCAGGGTTAATAAAAAGGACAGATTGATGTCACTTAGTTCAGCCCTGCTCCAATGGATCACTAGAAATGTTGAGGTAAGGGATGTGGCTCAGCATTTCAACATTACACAATTGCTGCAAGGAAGTGCTTAATATTGAAATGGGGCTCAGCATTTCAACACTGAGCTTTTCCTGCAAGGGAAAGCTAGAGTGTTGAAATGCGATGCTCAGCATTTCAACAGCCAGCATTTGCTGAAAGGAAATGCAGGCCCTCACCCTCTAATTCAAGATTTGGTTCAGTTTTTTGCATTTTATGAAAAACTTGAAAAATTACTCTGACCATTATTTTCAGAGTGTAGAGATGTGAAATTCTTAAAACTTGCTAATACTGACTTACAACATATCCATACCAATTTTCCTCAAACGTCAACATGTGACAGTGAAAAGACACCAGTGGAGTTAAGGCAGCAGTATTTTACATAGCCTGAAGGAAAAGAAGTTATTTCAGTTAAACCTCAGGCCTGATAAACCACTTAAGAATAAGTGAAAAGGAAACACGACTGGGGACGAGGTGCTTAGAGCTCCTCGGGCATTAGGGAGGAGCTAGATGTTAATTCATCAGCTTTCAGTTAAGGAGACAGGAATAGAAAGGCCGGCGCT